>NW_023591030.1:0-226530 GCF_014843425.1 Jatropha curcas | reverse complement strand
CAAGAGATTTTGAAAAAAAAAAAAAAAAAAAAAAAAAAAAAATTTTTGGAAAAAAAAACCCCTTTTTTTTTTTTTTTTCCCCCCCCCCCCTTGGGAATTTCCAAATCCAAGAAAAAAGAAAAAAAATTGGCGCAACTGTTAACGCTGGCTTTGCTTTGATACCCCGCTTTTGCCCTGGAACAGTTAGTTCCACATCGGTTTAATAATGCCTTCATCTATGAAGCAATTGATGTGGGCACCAAACCAAAACTTGTCCTCTTTGGTGTATCATTGTAAAAATTTGTTTTTTTCCCAGAACTCTCGACTGTTTCCAATCTAACCAATACTCAAAGCTATTTCTGGACTATCATTCCTTGTTAGCACTGAATTTCTTTTGGCCCATATTTCCGAAGCTTTTTTCTTTCCTCCTAGTGGGGGGGCTTTTCCCTCATCATCCTTGCTAGCTCTAAATTCTTTCGCACCGTATTTTCTAAGCTTTTCTAGTGGGGTGCAAGTTGCTTCAACAACACCTCTTGACCTGGTGCTACTGGAGCCTCACCCTCCACTGCTCTGGAGGCGTGTGACTCGCTCTCACCTTCTTCTGACATCCTCCTAAAAGAATAACAACTGCTTAGTTCATCAGGGTAGACATGGCATGTACACTATACTGACTTATGCATGCAAGCACGGGGAATCTAAACCTAGGGCTCTGATACCAAAATTTGTAACACCCCTTCCCTGTCCACCCGTTAACCCGAATAAACCGAGTCGGGATGCTACAAACTGGTTGACTGTATGGTCTGACATGCTGAAAACATACTGTATATTGAATAAGACGCTACAATCTGGTTGAAACTCGTTGACTTTAATGTCTTGTCATGCTGATGTCATAAATGTAAATTGAAATATAATATCATGCCTGATGTTGTTTACAATAATAATGTAATTTATATTTACAAGACATGATACTAGTGTCAAAATGAAATGGGGCCCAACTGTTGTGCCCTGTACATGCCATAACTGTACATGCCATAAAAAGGGTAGACAAAAAAATACATATCCAAATGAGTAGCTACCCTGAATACTGAGTCTTCCAACAGTTGTAAGCTGACTCTCTACGGTCCAGTCCCAAAACCTACGAGTTAAACAGGTAACTCGCTGAGCAAATAAAGCTCAGTGAATATCTCAACTTATAAAGAAACATAGAAGCACATACATATGTAGAAATAAACATGTAAACATATATGGATAAGTAACCATGTAAGCACACATATCATGATACTTTCATTATACCTTGATTATCGTTCTTACTGTTTGTTATTCTGTATGACTTATGCAATGTTTAGTCAATATAACTGTATGGCTCCATAAGGTTATAGTGAAACCAAAGTGATAAGAAGAACTGTATGAAACTGGATAATGTATGCTTGGCTGCTATGGCCGATATATAATCATATCCACTCAACGGCCTGTAGCCGGAGTACCAAACTGTATGGGGCGCAGAGTGTCAAACTGTATGGGGGTGCAGATCTGCTCATCCTATGTCGCGACATAGCCGTTATCTAAGTGGGGTTTTCTACCTAACCTCAATGGAGCCCCTAATGTTTGGTATATGTCAATAAATATAACACAACATCATATTCAATGTTCATAACTTCATAAATCATAATGTTTTATTTGATTTCACATCATTTTTGTATGCTTGCATGTTGTTTTTGATTACAATGTTTTAATGTTGTATTTTGTTTTAAAATGATTGGAGGCATACAAATTGAGCAAAGGAATCCAATTGCATAGAAAATGAAGTCCAAAAGTGCATGAAAACACAAGTCACGAGCGCGCAAAGCACACCTAAAGGTTAGTGAGTTTCCAGGTGAAAGTCACGAGCGCGAGAAGTGCAAAATGAGAATCAGTGTGTTTTCGGGCACAAGTCGCGAGCGCGCAGTGCAAAGTCGCGAGCGCGAAAAGTGCAAACTGAGAGTCAGTGTGTTTCAGGTGAAATTCGCGAGCTCGTCATGCAATTCGCGCGCGCGCGTCGCGTTTTCCAGCCTGCGCAGTCTGTACTCTTTTGGTCAAGTGAAAGTCGCGAGCGCGTTAATGTGCAAAATGAGAGTCAGTGAGTTTCAGGCCAGTCGGCGAGCATCGTCATGCAATTCGCGCGCGCGCCGTCGCGTTTTCAGGCCTGCACAGTCTGTACTCTTTTGGTCATATGCTCTCAATATACAACTCGATTTGGATTATTCCAAAACCCATGTAAAGCTAAAACAATAGAGGAACAAATAACTCTTCTATGACACTTCCTAATTCCATCATTAAAATGGGGTCAAAATCAGTTGAAAGTTACTGGTAAAATTTCCAGCAAAACCTGTTTCAGCATAACTCCACTATTTTACTTCATTTATTCAATACCTCCCTGTTTTCTCACCATTACCAGCCCTCCCACTCACATGAGGCAAATTGTCTATTAGCAAACACACACACAAATTTCTCATGCAAAAAATGGTAAATGACAAGAGATATCAAACCTTCACTCCCAAAAGCTTGAGCTCTTCTTTAGCTCCCTTTTTCTACAATCTTTGAACTCACTTCTCCTATATACATCAGAATTCTTATAAATTATCTACAATATAACTCAATTAGAGGTTGAATAACATAAGGTTCAAGAAATTCTACTTACTTGGAGAAAATAGAGGTTGCCTTAATGCTTAATTACCATGAAAATGGATGGAGAAAGGAAGGGAAAGGAAGGAGATGAAGAAGATGAAGATAAAGATGAAAATGGGAAAGTGAAATGATTATCACGGGTACTCTAAAATATCCATGACTTTGTGTGTAAAAGTTCTATCAATGGTACCTACACATCCCAAGACGCCGCAACTGAACAGTTTGGCTGAGAGGATGAATAGAAAATTGATGGAGAGAGTCAGATGTTTACTCTCACATGCAAAGTTGTCTAAAAGATTTGGGGTGAAGCGTTACTCACAACAGTTCGCTGTTCACTCTAACTCAACTCGACTCTATGAAATGACTTGACTCAGTGCTAAGACTCGACTCGGTAGGATGTCACACTTGGTTTGGGGGGAGGTTTGTTGGGATAACCTCCCAAGTCCCACACTGAACAAAAATGAAAAGAGAAACCAAAATATAATGGTTCAACCCAACCCATTAGTATGGGCCCTTTTGGGAGGTGCCCAAAAATAAATCCGTGAGGGCTTGGCCCAAAGCGGACAATATCATACTAATCGGGGGTTGGTGAGGGTATGCGCGGTCCCATCATGTGGCCAAGATCTATCGGCAACTTGCTTCTGAGTCTTTTCAACGTCTTTAATAGTCTGATTTTCAACAAATACATCATCTCTACTTCTTATCATCTTTTTCTGGACTGTATCATAAAATCTATAGCCAAATTGATCTTGGTCATAGCCAATGAATACACATTGTCAAGTCTTGACATCAAGCTTAGACCTCTCATCCTTAGGAATATGCATGAAGGCTTTGCAGCCAAACACCCGCAAATGATCATAGGAAATATCCTTTCCTCAGACGGGGGAGAACCTGAAAGCTTTGAAGAAGCTAGGAAAATGAACACAAGAGGAACCGGATTGAAGCCATGCAATACGAAATGAAGTCCTTACATGAGGATGAAACATTTGAGTTGGTGAAGTTGCCTAAAGGCAAGAAAGCTTTGAAGAACAAATGGGTGTTCAGGATCAAACAGGAAGAACACAGCTCCCAATCACGATTCAAAGCTAGACTGATTATGAAAGGATTCAATCAAAGAAAGGGTATTGATTTTGATCTTTTCACCAGTTGTGAAAATGACATTCATTCGGAAATGACATATATTGAAACCAGTGCTCGGATGGCCGCCAGTTTTAATCTGCGTCGGCAATGGATGTGGTGCTTTCTGCATGTTGACCTTGAAGAAGAATAATACCAGCTGGAGCAGCCAGAAAGGGTTTCATCGAAAAGAAAAAAGAGACCTTAATGTATGTTAAGTTGAAGAAAAGCTTGTATGGTTTAAAAGGCAGGCACCAAGAAGTGGTACAGAGAAGTTTGAAGCTTGTTTGGGGGAGCAAGGCCTATACAAAAAGACTACTTCAAATCACTGTGTCCTTCGTAAAGAAATTCTCTGATGATGACTACATTATTCTCTTGCTCCTTGGCTAGATGTTGCTTGATTGTTGGTCAGAATTCTATCAGAATTAATGAGCTTGAAGAAACAGTTAAGTAGAGTTTTTTGCTATGAAAGACTTAGGACCAGCAAAGCAAAATTAGAATCAGAACAAGAAGAAGAAGAAGAGCAAGTCTTAGAAGATCTCCAGAGACTGGAAAAAGAGAAAGTTGTGGCTGTCTCAAGAGAAGTACATAGAGAAAATTCTCAGCAGATTCAACATGAGCAATGCGAAACCAGTTCGTACCCCACTTGCAGGACATTTCAAATTAAGTCTCAGTCAATGTCCTTCAAGTGAGAAAGAAAAAGAAGAACTGAAGAAGATTCCTTATGCATCCACCATTGGCAGCTTAATGTACGCCATAGTATGCACAAGACTGGACATTACTCATGCTGTTGGTGTTGTTAGTCGGTTTCTTTCAAATCCGGGAAAGGAACATTGGACTACAGTGAAATGGATTTTCAAGATATCCAATCACATTTGTAGGGGGAGCCGTGTCGTGGCAGTCAAGATTACTGAAGCGTGCAAGCAGTTGCTATGGATGAAGAAATTCTTGAATGAACTCGAAATTCATCAAGAATGATATCAGATATTTTGTGACAGTCAAAGCGCAATTCACCTTGGAAACAAGTCAAGATTACAGAAGTGCGTTGCTCTATCAACAACTGAAGCAGAATTATAGCACTAATAAAAGCTTGCAAAGAGTTGTTGTGGATGAAAAGAAGTTCCTTGAATGAACTCGAAATTTCATACAAGAACGATATTTGATTCTGCGATAGCCAGAGTGCCCGATTCATCTTAGGAAGAATGTCCTGCTTTCATTCAAAGATCAAAAGCACATTTGATGTTAGATATCATTGGATCAGGGAATGTACTGGAGAATGAAGTAGTTACAGCTTGAGAAGATCCATACAGATGAAAATGGATCAGATATGTTAACGAAAGATTCTTCCAAAAGACAAGTTTGAATATTGTCGATTAGCTGCAGGGATGATGGAGAGTATGGCTAACGTCCTCACTTGAGCATGCAGGGGGAGATTTGTTGGTGGTGGCGTGCCCACTCAAGTGGGACCCACGTAGCTTGAAAAGAAAAAAAAAAAGAGAAAAACGTGTTATTTGAAAAAGAAGAAAAATTGGCAACCAACTTTTGACAGAAATGAAGAGCCGTGTGTAACTCACACACGGCTCTCACATTGCCTCTCCTATAAATAGGAGAGGATTTGCCTCATTTATGACACACCAACAAGCGATTGAAATCGCATATTTAGAGAGTTAGTTAGTTTTAAGAAAGGGTTCTTAAAACTAGAGTTTAGAAAAATAGTGAAGATTATTGGGGTGTTTTTAGGAAACACTTTTGAGTGCTACTATTTTTGTGTTATTCTTTTGTAAGCCTACTATTTTATAGTGGAAGAAATATTCGAAGTTGGTCCCGTGGACGTAGCCCTAAACAGTTGAGGGTGAACCACGTAAATTCTGTGTGTCCCATTTTTATTTTTCCGCTATTCTGTAGTGTTCCCATTTTTATTTTTCCGCTGCCGTAATTATTTTCGTACATTTATTGCCGGTATGCTAACAGTTATCAAGACTCACCGATAATAGGACCATCATTATTTTTATCCCCCATCACAGACAAAGAAAATTTTAAAAAAAAAATTGTGATTTACTATTATTATTATTATTTTTTTTAGACAATTAAGCAAATATGTATTAACCTACTGGGTATTATTGGGAACCAGTTATTATTGCAAATGGCTTCGGGTAATATTGCCCGTGGACGTAGCCCTAAACAGTTGAGGGTGAACCACGTAAATTCTGTGTGTCCCATTTTTATTTTTCCGCTGCCGTAATTATTTTCGTAATTTATTGCCGGTATCCTAACAGTATCAAGACTTCACCGATAATAGGACCATCATTATTTTTACTCCCCATCACAGACAAAGAAAATTTAAAAAAAAAAATTGTATTACTATTATTATTATTATTTTTTTTAGAACAATTAAAGCAAATATGTATTAACCTACTGGGTATATGGGAAACCAGTATTATTGCAATGGCTCGGGTATATTGCACGTCTATACAGGTGTAGAAAGAAAGTCAAATGAAGAGTCGGCGGGTGTATGCAGAGATTAAAATGGTTTCCAAATTTAGTAAAACCCGTTTGTCAAGTAATTTCCAATTTAGTAAACAAAAACCGAATTTGGAGAGTGAAAATTACAAATTAGTTAATTACGGGCACAGCCGCTTGGAAATATCAAAATACACTTTAATTGAAAACTACTTTAATTGGAAATAAATCAGATATAGAACACCCATAAAATAAAAAAACAAAGTTGAATCGGGAACGGATGTAACCCATCCAGAATAGTAGGCCCAGCCCATTGTCAATCCAAGAGGAAACCCGGCAATGAAGGGCTTGCAAATATCTAGATGCACCGGTTAAGTGAAAAAAAACTTTTTAGTCCGAAACCATGACGCTATTTATATATTAAATAAATGAAATTAAAAATTTTTTAAATAAATGTTTTGATTTTATCATTTTTTTTAAATTTACAGTCAAAAATATTATCATTTCAATAAGAATTATTAATTTCATTGGTTTCGTTTATAAAATGGGATCATGAACCCGGTCTATATAAGTTTTTTCCTATTGTCTCCGGTCTTCCTAATCCCCTAACGAAATTAAACTGTTAAGTTAAAATTATAATTAACAAAATTTGAGTGATATATTTACCTAGACAGAATTTATAATCTAACTTATGGACCAAATCCATAAAATTATAAATTTTTATTAAAATAAATGTATTTTTGAGTTTTTTTAGAAAAAAGACAAAAAAAAATAATTTTTAAAAATTTTTATTTTAATTGATTTGATGGATAAATGAAGTCAAAAAGCGGTTGAAACAAGTACTTTCTAAAATTTATAAGAAGCGATTAATAAATTTGTAAATTAGCTATAGAGGCATTAAATATAACGCGTTTATGGAGGGAAGTTATAAGTAGTTGGCATTTTCTAAGATGCATTAAATAACATAACTTATTTCTAATACTCCGTATCAAAAAAAAAATAGTTCCTTTTCTATTTTCACACAGATGAAAAAAATAGTATTATTATGGTTAAAGTATAATTTTATTTATATAATTTTCTTATTATGTCTATCTTAGATAGCACATGAACAATTATTATATTAAAATATAACCTCTGTTCCATAATACTTGTTACTTTTGTAATTTCAAGTCACTTAAGAAAACCATTAAATTTATTTAAGTTACAATAAATTATTGAGTAAATTAACTATATTACATTTAATTTAATACTAATTCTCTAAGAAAACTATTAAATTGAAGTAATAATTATTGGTCATACATAAAGGGTAAACGTGGAAAAAATATTTATTATTTCTCGAAACCATATATGTGATAAATATTATGGAATGAAGATAATAATAAGTAAGAATTAATGAGGATTAATGAAAATAAAAGAAAATTTAATACGGGTATAATAGACAATTTAAATATTAACTATAATGCAGAAAAAGGAAAATAAATTATATATTAGGACAAACTAAAAAAAAAAAGAACTATTTTCTTAAGACGGAAGAGTAGTTTATTCTATGTGGGTTACACATGTCCATGTTGTATAAAGCTATTCACTGATTTAGCTGTTATCATAAACTCAAGTAAAAAGGCAATCCATGGCCATGAAACTAACTTTTTTTAATTGAAGTTGTTTTGGGATAATATCATTTCTGCCAAAGTACATGAGAACAAATATAAAACGTTTTAATAATATAAATTGTATTGAGAATATTAATTAAGGAATAATTAATGATTTTTTTTCAATTTTGATGTTAAGAAATTATTTTGCCCCGATATTACAATATCTTGATGCAAGTAAAATATTTTACAGTAGACATTGCTTCTTCTACCAAAAGGAAGTCAATCTTATATAACAACATCATAATCAGTTATTAGATTCAAAATTATAATCATGCCAATAAAATTGCATCAATAATTACTGCAATTATTGCAATATAATTTAATATCTAATGATTCATAAATTCATATTGTATAAGCTCAATCGAACAGATAAACCGCTACCAAAATTTCAAGAGTTCTCAAAACTGTGAGTATTGAGAAATTCATAAAAAGTTATTAATGTCCAGCTTCTGATTGATCATCCGGTTCGGGATTTGACCATTTGGCTACTCGAGTACGAGCTTTTCTGGCCTACACATTGATCAATAAAATAAGTAATCAAATATATGGATGAAATTCAAATTCTAATGTTTCTTCTTATCTTTATTCTATAAAGACAAAAAAAAAAAAAAAAATGAAAACGTGCTTAATTAGAAGAATAATCACTATATTCTATCCTTTCTTACCTCATTTTCCCAGTCTGATTTTACAGTTATGATGGCTAGTATTATTGTTTGAACAGCAGTTCCACCAAAAATCATTCCACCCCATATGCCCTAAAGATCACCATCCACCAAAAAAAAATCAAGAAAACACCATTAATTGCAATTTAAAATCATATTAATTGTTCATGCAAGAAACTGATTCAATTATTAATTACCTTGACACCTAACTTGAAGACCCACCCCATCAGAATGCCAAGTGGCAGCCCAATAACATAGTAACACCCAAGATTTACATACGCAACCATTCCTTGCCATCCCGATCCAACTGCCACTCCTAAACTCACATTTAAACACCAAGCGTTGAAACTTATGACTTTAATTAATATTAATTACGATTAATTAGATAAAAATTAAAATATTGATGATGAAATTACCTGATAGTACTGGTTGAACACTGTTGAGAAGGATAGTGACTGCTAGGAGTATAGAGAGCTTATCCACCTCTTCTAAAACATCCGTACTAGATGTGAATATGAATGCAAATTTGTCGCGGAAAATTATGATTATTAAGCAGATGATTACTCCAATTATAGATGATTGCACCACAGAAACTTCTGCTGCAAATTTTGCTGCTTTCCCATTCCCAGCTCCTAACTCATTAGACACTCTCACCCTGCAAAGTTTGAGCCCAAAACACTTTCATCAAACAACGATTAATGAGCTTATATATTTAAACTGAACTATAACCTGATTATCTAAATTTGCAAGCCAAATTTTGTTTCTGTTTAAAATTGATTCAATAAGCTATATAACTTATTCGATGAAAATACCATCTATTATCATAAAATGACATTATATATAAAGTTGTAATCACTCAACTATCAACTGTTAGTATTAGTAATTAGTTTCTAATCATTCAATTCAATAAATTACTAATTCAAATTCAATATTCAGAATTCTTTTAAACAAATGACCCTTTATATAATTATGAGAAGTTCGTGAAAGGTACCCTGTGGCAGCAAGGAATGCAATCGGAATCATTATTTCCCATCCATTAATAGTCATGCTGCAAAATTAAATCCAAACCAGCATAAATATTAGCAAAAGGTTATTAAAATGTGTAATATATAAAACCTAGGTATGAAAATGTAATACCAAATTGACAATGCATCCACAGCTAATGTTGCATTTTTCAAGTGCCCAGTCATCAATATCAGTATTCTATAGTACCAATTTTCCAAACTGCAAATACAATTAATCAATTAAGTCATCAAATTGAAGAAGAGATACAATGATTTGATTACAAATATTTATACTTAAAAGAGAGAGAATGGTACCAAAGCATAACTCCAGAAGCTGCAGAGAGCTTAACGAACTCCCATAACCCAGTAAAGGCTTGCATTGAGAAACCAGTCCAAGTTAAAGGACATCTAAACACAACATATATGAACAACGCAATTCCCATAAACCACCAAGAAACATCCAAAGCAATAGCCGCACCAATCACTCCAAAATCCAAAACATAAATAAGTACCCAACACAATAACACATTTAACGCTAACGCCACAAAAGAAACCCAAGCTATCATCTGATTCTTCATCTGGCACTGCAAGAATCTTTGCAATGGGAACAAAAATGCAAAACTGAAATGCAAGGGTAATAGCCATAAAGCCACAACCTGAGATTCCTCGGCTACGTTGTCTGGTTGACCTAACCATTTCAAGATTGGAGACGCAAAAACATAAAACGGTAACAAGAAGAAACAGCACACGGATAACACTATCCATGACCTTTGCATGTAAATCCCTAACATTTGATATCTTTTCGCGCCATAAGCTTGTCCACATAGGGTTTCAAGAGCACTCGCCATTCCTAACTAATTGACAGATATATATGGTATCATGAGTACACAGCAAAAAAATTAAATGGAAATAGATGTTAAGATATAAATTACCAGGAGGCCGAAATTGAAGCCGACAATGACAGTGTTGGCTATGGAGATAGAAGCGAGTGGAATATCTCCCAAATGGCCTGCAAAAGCTTGGGTTATGATATTCATAGAGAAGGAAGCTATCCTGCTAAAAATAGCGGGTCCTACGATTTGCCATAGCTTCTTGGTTTCAGTCCAGACTTTTGATGCAAGGTTATCGTCTTCATCTTTGTTAACTCTAACTTCTGGTAACAAGGTTTCAGTGATAAGAGGATCATCGTTATTGTTACTCCCCATCACAGACAAAGAAAGTTGAAAAAAAAAAAAAAAAAGGTTATTCTGTATTAGTTCTTCCTGCCCTCGTTTTTGGGAGAAGAATTAACGCATAGAAGTGAGATTAAAAGCCGGAAAGTTTGTTAAACGACGTATGTATGACGAATTTAAGGTGTATTTTTGTAATTGCACATGCATACATTGTATATTGTATATGTACACAGGTGTCTGTAGAAATAAAATGAAATGAAGAAATGGTATGTATACAGAAATTAAAATGTTTCCATATCTTGCTAGGAAAATCAAATTTGGAGGATGAAAATTAGTTATGTACAGGTCACAGCCACTTTGAAAATTAAGTGAGGTTTCTCTCTGAATTTCGTTCCCGCATTGCTTGTCTTGTGACCAGCAATAATGTAACAATAAAAACTGCAACTTTTGACAAGTTATTTAACAAATATTACAAAATATTAACAAATTACACGATGCGTCTTAATGAAAATCCCATTTTATTATAAAGGTTGGCTGTCAGATATACCTTTTCCAAGAATGGTAGTTACAGTTCTGTTTTTCTTCTTTTCTAGGTAAACTTCCTTTTCAATGATGCAGATAGTGCTTAGAAGCAAGAATTATTTATTCCCTTCAAAGTCTTTTCGTGTATCCATCAATAAGAAGCATTTTCTTTTTAGTTATTTCTGATGTTATCCATCTATATAAGCAGACTTTTGAAAGAGAATGGATATATTCACTCATCTCGATCGGTTTATTAAGGAATACACAATGCAGTACAGTACATGAATGAAGAATAAACCACACTCCTTTACGAAACAACTAATAATAATTTTGGAAGGCCGTAGTAATCTATACAATCCATATACGTTTTTCGTAAATCGCTTCAAAATCCGGAAGACTGAATATGTGTATTTGTTCTATTAATATTATGTTATTGAAATTTCAGGTTTAGAAATTATGATTTGGGTTTTTAACAGTATATCACCTAATCCTCAAAACTATTTGCTGTGAAAAAAAAAAATGAGAAGCACGTCATCTCAAGGTCTTGACATTTAAAATGTTAACCAATCATCGTTTAACAGCAATTACATTTCAAAATGAAAGCATTCTTGTATTCAACTGTCAGCTACCAAACTGCTTCATTACTCATTAGCTATGTAAACGCGAGCTTTTTCAGCCTGTAAATGACATTTCAATGACATTTCATTGACGGAACTAGCAATTTACTAGTATAACCAAAACGAAATCAAATGGACTTGCGGAGAAAAGCTATGTCATGAACAGTACCTCTTTTTCCCACTCGCATTTCATGGTGATGATAGCAAGTGTAAACGTTTGAACCACAGTTCCAACAACCATTCCAACCCAGATACCCTGCTTATAAATTAATTTGATCATACAAATTCAATTATGGACATGCTAAAATGCTTAACAGTATTTTGTAGCAATATAATCATACTTAACTGTAAAACCAAAGTCAACCGGCCAGCCCAAGCAGATACCCAGAGGGACCCCAACCATGTAGTAGCTGCCAATATTTATAATGTTGCCAGCCAGACCCAACTGCCACACCTGAAATATGGAGATAAAGCATAAAGTGGTATACTAATTTCAGAACCCTAACTAGGTACGAAATTCTTGTTTTATTTACTACCTGAACGAACTGGTTGAATGCAATTGAAGAGAATGGCGAATGCTAATAAGACAGCTAACTCATTGCAATAACATTGGAGCTTGAGGTAAAGATCACAGCAAGCTTCTCAGGGAAAGCTATGATGATCAACCAAAAGAATAGTCCAATCATTAGGGAGGTCAATACTGATACTATGGTAGCAAATTTGGCACCTTTTGCATTGCCTGCCCCAAGCTCATTTGCAACACGTACCCTGCAATTATTGATTAGTAAGGGAAGGGAAAAATCACCGTGAATTTGTTTCAGAAGCATAATATAGAGCTCATGATTTCTTCCTCAATGAATTATTATAATTCCACAAGTAAAATAGCAGGACAAGATGATAATACTTATACAACTTGACTGCTTATTATGATCAAAGTAGGGTAAAAATATCATATGCCACATATCAAGTAAATAATTCAAACCCTGTGAAAGTTTCATGAAAGTGTGAAGACTATTGATAGCCACCTATTCAATAAATGCAGTAAAATGGTCAGGTGAGACATGCAATTATTTGACTTGTAAATGGAAGATAGATGAATTGTTGATTTGATCCAATAAGCCACTAATCACAAGCAAACAAACCCATACTTTTTTACATAGGTATGCAATGCTCCTGAAACCTATTTACTCAAACGATGTTAAAATTTACAGACACAAAATGATTCAAAGGAAACTGATAAAGAAGCAAAAGGTATATTAATTCTAAAAAGCTGGGTTTATTAGGCCCTCTAACTGACCAACGAAAAGGATGCACAGGAAAAAGGTTTGACTTTGAATCAAAGCCCATCCCCTCTAAGCTTTGAACTTGCTAAAAGGTACTCCTGTCCTATATCAGAACAAAACATCTCTAGCAAAAGTCAATAAAGACACTATTGGAAGAGTTAGCAAATAGTCAGCAACTAATATTCTGAACTTGCAAAGAGCAGCGTTTAAAAGGCAGCTCTATTTTCCAAAGTTTCTTCCTACTAGTCCCCCAATGTAACATAATTATTTATTCTGTCTTAGGCCATGTTTGGGAATAGTAGTTGATTTAGTAGCTATTAGCTGTTATAATAGTTGTCAGCTGTTTTACTAGTTAGCTAAACCTTAGGGAGGGTAACATTTCATGATCTACTCCTTCAACCTCTAAACACTATTATAAACATTGCGCCACCAGATGATATAAATAAAGGAAGTGTTTTAACTATGAAAACACTAAACACGACCTTAAAAAGCTATTGCAGAAGAGATACCATCTTTGCTTCTTATTTTTCCTTAGAAGGATTAAATTGTTGTTCGTTCTTTGCGGACCATATACTGGTTTTACTTACTAAACAGAAGGCAAAAGAGAGAGAGAGAGACTTACAACCAGTAACATACCCATTGGCAGCCAAAAATCCAAGTGGAATCATAGATTCCCAGGCATATATACTTAGGCTGCCAAATAAGTTAGAACCCATCAGGACACAAAGAAATGACATCAAAGTAAAATTCACCAATATCTGAATTTATTAAGAAAAGAAAGCTACCAGAATTGTGAACAGCAACCAAGCAGATGGAAAGAGCATCAATTGCGACCTCAGTATTATGCAAATACCCAGATACTATAATCAATACTCTATAATAGAAGTTCTCCAACCTTTAAAAAAAATGTAGAAACTCAATAACTTCCAGCTATAAACTAATTAAAATATTCAAAAAATCAATAGAAAAGAGAGAATAATAAAACATACAAAAGCATGATTCCAGATGCCACAGAGAGTTAAAGAACGGCGATAACCCAACAAAAGCTTGTGAAGAGAAACCAGTACAAGAAAGTGAACAACCACCACAAACACAATATACAAACATCCCCAAAACTGAAACCCACCAAGAGAAATCAAGAGTAATTGCAGTTCCAACTATCCCAACCTTTAACCTATAAACAAAAACCCAACTCACAATAACATGGATAAGAAGAGAAACCCCAGACACCCAAGCAATAAACCCTGCCTTTAATTGGCACTGCAAAAATCTTTGCAATGTGAACTGAAAGGGGAAACTAAAATGAAATGGTATTAACCATAACGCCACCAAACCTGTGTGCTCAGCAACCTGTGCAGGCTGTCCGATCAGCTTTAATATTGGGGTTGCGAACCAGAAGATTGGTAGTAACAAAATGGAACATAAAAATAAAATAATCCACGAACGTTGCATATATATGCCTAGCATTTGGTAACGCTTAGCTCCATAAGCTTGGCCACAGAGTGTTTCCAACGCACTCGCCATGCCTAGCTGGAGCAATCAAAACAATAAGAATCTAACGGCTATTAATTAAATAAAGAAAATGTGAAAGAATTCAGAAGGATTTGTTTGTTTACCAGGAAACCGAAACTAATGGCGATAATGACAGTGGTGGCGATGGAAATGGCGGCGAGATTGAGATCACCGCGGTGGCCAGCGAAAGCTTGGGTGATGACAGTCATGGAGAACATAGCAACACGGTTGAAGATAGAGGGACCTGCAATTTGCCATATCTTTTTCGATTCTAGCCATGCTTCTCCTACCAAAGTGTCGTTTATTTTCTTCTGCGATGTCTGTAATTAGAAGGGGGTGCTCTTCTTCTCCGATTACCATGACTAGGTTGGCTATTCGCTGTTGTTGCTGGGCTGTGGAAATTGGAAGGGAATCAATGAGGTGGGGCCACGTATCAAGTGGCTAAAATTGTTGCGATTGATTCGGTTGCTTTATTGGGGCTAATGAATCGAACGACTGTAGACACTTAGATGAAAAAACACAGAGAAAACATTTCCTCTTGACTGCGGATGCGTCGTCTATGGATAAAAGAAAACTTTTCCCTTCATATGGACGACAACAAGGAAAACATTTTTCTTGTAGTTTCCCAACATTTACAAACGAAAAAATGAAACGATGTGCCGTTTATGCATTTATATTTTATAGGAGCCTGAGCAGAGTATAACTATATAAATCATCCACTTGCACTCTTACTCTCCCCATCTAAATTAGATTAAATGAGAAAATAATCATCAAGTACTTTGAGTTTCCTTACATTTCTGGGCTCAATAAACAAAAATATCTGAAATTTGCAACTTGTTATAACTGCACTATATTTTTAACATTTTGACAAGTATATGCTAAAATGAAATTTAAGATTAATTACACCACGTAATTAGAAAAAAAATATAGTACAATTGTAACAATATGTCAAGTTCATGATATTTTTATATCTAAAACAATTAATTGGATCCTATAATTGAAATAGAATACAATTGCAATAAAATATGCAAAATTTCGTATATTTCTATAGTCTAAAATAATTTATCAATTTATAATTTTTAGTCTCTTATTATTAGAAATTAATATGTCATTACTATATAAATTTTTCAACTTGTTATAACTGCCATATATTCAACATTTTGACAAAGTATATCTGAAAAATGAAATTTTTAAGATTAATTCACCACGTAATTAGAAAAACAAAAATATAGTACAATTGTTAACAATATGTCAAGTTCATTTGATAATTTTTATATCTAAAGACAATAATTGGATCCTATTAATTGACAATGAATACAATTGCAATAAAATATGCAAGAATTTACGTATATTCTATAGTCTAAATATTTATTCAATTTATTTTTTAGTCTTCTTATTATTTAGAAATTAATTAATGGTCCATTTACTATATATATATACTACTATAGTATAATATATATTATATATATACTATAATATATCTTATATATATTATTATATAATATATATATTTTGAAAGAATATATATTGAAAGAGAGCACAAATGTTATATTAACTCAATGAAAAATAATCCAACAAACATAACAAGATAAAATATAAAAATTTGAAAGCTAGTACGATGGTAAGATGCTCGAACAGGAGTATGAGCACTGATGTTAGCTTGCCTTCTGATCTAATTATTTAATTCATTTTTGTGTATTATATTTATGTAATTCATTTTTAGTTGTAGACTTGGGTCAATGGCCAAGGCACTTCTCCTTAGGAGGAGATCCAAGTATTATTCTCAGTGAATCATCATAGCTTTCCTCATGGGGGAAAGTCGTCAATTTGATTTTTGTCTATTGAGAATAAATAAATGCTTCCTTTATTGTAACCATAGTTTCCTTTTTCGTAATCATAGTTTCCTTTTTCATACATTTTAAATTTATTATTTTATCCTTATTTAATATGCTTCAATAAATATATTAGTCAAACTACTATAATAAAAATCTTCATATAAATAAAATTAAAATATCAAACTTTTAATATTTCATTTATATAGTAAGCAATTGCTTCATTTATTAGATAAATATTTATAGTTTGATTATTTTTAATAACAATTTAATATAGATAATTTAATTTTAATGAAATACTAATATAAAGATATATTAAGAAAAAATATAAAATTTCCGCCAGCATTTAAAACTGTCCAAAAGAATCTCAGTAGCCAGGTGAGACGCCTGGCTGGCGGGTTCTAATTATACCAATTTGTTAAACTTTTTTTGGTTCTTAATAAACCTTTTGTGAATGACTAAATGAGATGGTTTTGAATATATTAATTGTATGCATGTGGCAAGTGAGGCAAAACGACAATGCGTGGACGTTAGCCGTCAAACAGAAGTGGACAATGTACATTCTGTAATTACTAATTATCCCTGTCATTAATTACCTAATCGAAAAAAATAATAATACCAAATCATAATATAAAAATCCCACTAAGTAAGTTCACAAAAAAGTTCCTAGATATGCAATTGGACCAACTAAAAGTTATATCAAGTCGTCTGACTAGATTTTGATAATCAACTCAACAACAAACTGTCAATTGCGTTTCCTCATAGGATAGCTAGCTAGTTAATTACGGATCATTTTGACCAATTTTATTCTATTCCATTTTTTATTCTATCACATCTTAATTTTTTACATACATATATCGTATTGAAGTTGATAATTTTTTTATAATTAAAATATAAAAGATTAGTAGAAGTAAACTATATCTAATATTTTTGAGCCAATTTAACTTGTAAGGTCAAAAGTTCGAAATTTGATGGTACTTTTTATTGAGAGGATTTTATTTAAACACTATCCTTAGCTCAATCATGAAAATATATATAAAATTGAAAATATATATATAACCATTGTAAATAAAGTGAAAAATAAATCTATATTTATCAACTCATTAAATTATCTTTAAGATTACGAGAATAAATATTTTGCTCCAATGTTAAAAGATTTCAAGTTGGAAAAAAAAAAAAAAAGCAAGAAGAAAGAAAGAACTACTCTTTTGTTTCTATATAGTTGATCATTCAATGAAAAGAAAGTTAGGGTTTTACCAAAATATAAAAAGACTTTGCAAAACTTTTGATCACATGGTTTAATTTAATTTAGTTTATGTGAATGGACAACTCAACATCCAAAAACTTGATGAACTAGAACTAGTTCAAAATCAGTACAAATAGAGCGCACATCTCTAGCTTGCCAATTACAGCACTCACCTAATTAAGTACTCAAAGGGTCTGAGACACCTCTTTTTCTTTTCCATTGAATATGGCTTATCCATACTATTCACCACCACCACCGGTCATCCCATCACCTCCAGCCAACCACCACTATGTCCACTCACCCTCGCCGCCGCCATCACGGTCTCCACTTCCACCTCATCATCATCACCACCACCACCATCATAAGCCATCCTCACCACCACACCATCACCAACACCACCCTAAGCCACCTCCACCATCCCCATCTCCACAATCGCCACCTTCATGTTATTATTGCACACCCCCAACTTATAATGCACCGCCACCTAAAAATCTCAGTCCTCCACCAAAAACTCCTTCATATGCACCACCACTGCATACCTTGCCACCACCACCTCCTACAAGCCCTGCGGTGCCGCCGGTACCATCTCCCCACAAACCAAAACCACCTTCTCCAGGAAGCCATACTCCAGGTCCAGTTCCATCATCCAAATCACCTCCACCACCACCAAAACCACCCATGCCCTCTCCACACAATCCAACTCCGCCTAAACCCTCACCTCAGCCAAGCCATACTCCTCCAACTCCATCTCCAAAGTCGCCTCCAAATGTATCACCACCTTCTCCTTCTCTCCCTTTATCACCACCAACTCCATCACCAAAGTCGCCTCCAAATGCATCACCACCTTCTCCTTCTCTCCCTTCATCACCACCAACTCCATCACCAAAGTCGCCTCCAAATGCATCACCACCGTCTCCTTCTCTCCCTTCATCACCACCAACTCCATCACCAAAGTCACCTCCATATGCATCACCACCCTCTCCTTCTCTGCCTTCATCACCACCAACTCCATCAAAAGGTCCAGTTTCACCATCAAAGTTACCTCCATACGCTACAGCACCGCCTGTTTCTTATGGTGCACCTCCAGTACCTCTTAACGCAGTTCCACCTTCATCGGACGTGGTGGCACCACCTTCGGGAAACAACCACCACACGACTATCGTCGTGGTGTTTGCGTCGCTAGGAGGTGCATTCTTTCTTGCATTCCTATTAGTTGGTCTTATTTGTTTGGCTAAAAAGAAAAAGAAGCCAGTTATGATTCCTGTAGCTGCACCTCCTCTTGTTATTGAAGAACACGAAGTAATTCAAGAGACAATAACCACAGGATCGCATGGAGAGGAAATTATCACGGAGTCGATTGAGGATGAAGTACGAATTCACGAACTTGCAGCTGGCGGCGCTGGTAGTTCAATTATGGCGGCTGGTGGTGGCGCCCCTCATCATCATCAAGGTCATGATTACCGTCAGAGCTAAAGAATAGCATTATGAGCTTTCGTTTCATATTATATATCAACATGATTGATTTATTTGCAATTCGTTGGCCAAAATATAATAAATGAGTGATTATTTTATCTGTACAATGAGTGTCAATGTGTGTATATTACGTGGAACTTGTATTGGTAATTAAACAATGGAGCAGTTAGTTATCAAATAAAATAAAGTTTCATTAACAACTATAATTATATGTTGTGATCACTGACTGTTGAATATTTTAAAAACAATTTTGAATGTTCTTTAAAAAAAAAAAAAAAAAAAATTAAAAAAAAAAAAAAAAAAAATCTAAAAAAGATTCAATTACTTTAAAAAAAAAAAAAAAAAAAATCTAAAAAACAGATTCAATTAACTTCAAAAGAAAAAAAAAAAATATTGCTTGCTGCTATTAAGGGCCGGTTAGTTCTACGAACATGTGGTTCCATAACTGGATCGGCTCGGACTTGGCCTGGTTTGATATGGTCTCAATAAGATTTCAGTGACATGAGGTTTATATACTATTCAGCAATATGAAGGTTGATTATGTTGGAGTGCCTCGGGTTGTTTCTAATCGAGTTTAAAAGGTTATTCATTTTAAAGTGTAGTTGAAAGCTAATAAAAACATCTATCAATTATATTTTATTTTTATTGTTTTAAGAAAACACCTGGCAATTATAGAACAACCAACAACGGAAATAACCTAGATGTGTATTAATTGAATAATAATAAACCATGGAATTAGGATTGCAAAACTACCCATTAGTATATAGAGCCACACCCAGCCTTGTAATTCACTGATTGTTGGTCCCAAGGCCCACTATTGCAAGCAAAAGAATAAAACTAGCTACACATTTAGAATAAGAAGTACAACAAATAACAAAGGCCCCATAAAGATTATGGGCTAAGCATGGCGGGTTCAATGAACCGCGGGTTCTGGTTCACGGAACCGATGGTTCAAAATTTTTAAAATATTAAATTTAAACCAGCCTTTAAATTGTAGGTTTCAGTTCTGGTTCCGATCGGTTCCAGTGCTGTTTTGATGAACTGACGGTTCCGATCACGGTTTCTGGTGATATATATATTTTTTTTAAATCGATCATAACGTTACATCTTTCTTTTGAAAATATTAATATGAGTTTAAAAAATATTGATATATTTTATTTTAAATAATTTTAGAATACTCATACTCATATAAGAATAAAATTAATTAATTTTACAAAATAATTACATAAGTTATCACTTTATTTTATTTAAATGTTATTAATTAAATAAATTATAAGAAAATTTTGAAAAATGCTTAAAAAGAATGTAATTTTAAACTTAGTAACTAATTTAAAAGGGTAAAAAAAAAAGTTAAAAACAATATAAGTTTATACTAAATATTTCTCTCTTTTTTTACCATTTTACTTTTTAGATTTCTAACTTTTAAAGTGAAGTGTATTTTATTTAAAAAAAAAAAAACTTAAGTAAAGTATATCATGCAATAAAATATTATTGAGACTTTTAGAGATGTATAAAATAGAGTAAATGATTATTATTTTCAAAATAAAAATAAAAAAATTTTCGGTTCGAACCGGACTGAAACTGCTGGTTCACCAACAGTTCAGGGCCAGTTCAGGTTCAGATTTTAATATTCACATGAACATTAACCGGCCCTTAAACCATCCGTTCCAGTTTACAATTTTGAACCGACGGTTCTAATTCGATTCGATTCATATACAATACGATTCAGTTTCGGTTCAAAATGAACCGGTGGCCATGACTATGGCTACTAAGTAAGTAAAAAAAAAAAAAAAATTCAAAGACTTAAAAGACACAATTCTGCATTACTATGGTTTAAATAATTCAAGGAATCCTTAACCCAGACGAAGACAACATTGCGACCATGTCCTTGCAGAGTCAGTTACTTCTATAACTTCACATCTTAAACCTCCATTTTCCCAATATTTGTGAGGACCACTTAATTAGTTATGATGATGAAATTTTATAACTCCGACTTTCTTGCACAAACATCCAGGGTTGGACTCATAGAGATTTTAACTAATATTGTATTTTTTTTTTCTTAAATTTGAAAGAAAGATCCAATGTTTAATTTTTTTTTTTTTTTTTGGTATCTTACAATAAAAAATTAAACTGTCAAAAAAATTTTGCAAAGCATGATTTCTGTTTATTTTTCTCAGCTCGGTTTTCCACAAATTTTTTTTTTTTGATTTAGTAAAAAGAAAACAAAAAATAGATATAATCTCCCTCTATAAAATAAAATCTCTTTCAACTGTAATAAAATATACTAATTTAAAGTATTTCTGGTTTAATAGTGTTTTAATTTTTTTTTCAGAAGAAAATGAAATCATATTTCATTAAATTGCGAATGACTTATCCATTTGAAATATAGTCATAGAGATGGGCAATGGCTATATTTTTTTTTTTTTCCAATTTTTGGATAATTAACTGAATTAACATTAATCCCTTATACAAAAAACAACAGTTCATATCTCCTCTAAGGATGGCGTCATGGTTGATGCATGTTGCCATTAGTGTTGTTTATCCTAGAACGTGCTTGTTCTTTTACAGCTTCTACTCTCCTTTTTTTTCTTCCCAGGAAAAAAAAAAGCAGTACTTGGAGGAATTTGATAGTGCTGAACCACCAAATTGGTGCCATCAACAGTAAACATGTTGCGGTTACTAATAATTTATAGCCATTTTTCGACTCTATAAATTTTTATATGATCTAACGACTTTAAGACTTTTGCCTCTTATTAATATATTCGCATTTCATTTTACATTCAAAAAATAATAATAAAATAAATAAATCCACTTTAAAGTAAACAATCCTTAAAAGAGAGAAAACAAAACTTAAAATCCATTAGAAAAAATAGATATATAATATTATATATTTAGCTATTTAGGCTCAATGCATAAACTCATATTTCTACTTTAAACAAAAAATTTTTTTAAACAAAAAATTTTATTACACGGTTAATTTTTACATCCATTGAGCACTTATTATTTTATAAAAATTATTATTTTAGGCGTCGTAGTAACCATTTATTAAATTATTATTTGCCATATAAAAACTATAATATAAAAAATTACAGTTATTAATATGGAGTAGTGTGAGAGATTAATTTATATATTTGACACAGATCTCAAATATTTAAATTATACATTAGTTTCACTTTCACATGTATATATATATTTAATGAATTTAAATTATTTAATGAAAGGGGTGACAATGAAATTATATTTATATAAAAATAAAAATGAACGCAACTGTCCACCCACTCCAAGTCAAGCAAGATTGAAATTGTATAGCAATGATGACGATATACTTAATCAGCAAATAATAATCGTTTAATGGTCCCATTCCCACCCTTATTTATTTATTTGTTTATTTTTTCAACCTCAATTATGCAATTTCATTGTCAAACCCACGAGGGAATCAGACAAATACCGAAGTTGTCCATTTAATACAGAGCTTGAGAGGGAATACACAATAGATTAGCCACCCAATCAGAAGCCTCGCTTGTTATTGTTAGTCTTCTATTCCATCCAATTGAGGAAGAGTTAACAACTTTAGAATATTAAATCCGGCAGGATGGAAGATTCTTCTTACCATTGTTTAATTGCCTTTTGAAAAATGTAAATTATCTTTTAATTATATTGCTTGCGTCATGTGTCTATCACAAATTCTTTTACCTTTCCTTTGTTTAAAGTTATTAATAATTATTTTTTTGAAATTTTACCTTTTATCTTTATTAAATACAGTAATTATTTTTTATAATTTCTTACAACTCATTTTATTACCTCTCTATCTATTTTTCTTAATTTAATTTAATCTCAGATTAATAGAGAGAGAAATGTTGAAATTGAAGTAATTAGATGAGATAAAGAGTGATGTTGGAATGTTTTGTTTCAATCGGTAGCTGATTTGCATCCAATGCTGAGCTAAAAGTATTTGGTAAAGATTTTGATTAGCAAACGGATTATATTTTTATGGAAGGGATTATAATATTTTTTTATAATTTAATATTTTAGTAAGTTCAAAATTACTTTGTTGTCATACACAAATGATTTTAGTAAGTAATTAATTATACTCGTAAACTTGGTTGGCACAATCAAAAATGCACGAATTCACATATATAATTTACTCACATTTTTCATGGTTGTATAAATAAAAAGAAATCTTCCTTTCCAAAAAATAAAAAGAAATCTAAATTAATTCCACCTACTCTCTCCATTCCATAATTATTTTATATAATTTTCTAAAATCAGCTGGCTTTAAAGTAATATGCTCTCTCATGGATATATTTCTATCCCCTCGGTCCATAGAAGATAACGATTTTTGATCCTCATAACAAATGAATTTTCTAGGATCAAACTTATATTGTCACCCTTACGGGATTGAGATCACTTATCACCTCAACCAATACTTTGTTGGTTAATAACACAGAATGTTAACCATTCATGTTAGAAGAGTTTAACGTGAATAATACTTCTAAGAGTGGAGAAATAAAAAAAAAAAAATTCTTATGGACCTATCAGGGTAAATACGGATTAGTGGGGCAGTGGGCGATACATGATTATTCAAAAAAAAAAAAAAAAAAAAAAAGTTTTCTGGTCATAGAGTAAAATAAAAAAAAAAAAATAAAACTGCCTTAGAAAAATGAAGAGGAAAGGGATATGAGTTGTGAATGGAGAGAACAAGGAAAAAGCTCAACCGGCCAAAGGGGCCCACCAATGAGAAAGAGCCCTACTCGTCTAAAAAAAAAAAAAAAAAAAAAAAGTTTCTGGTCATAGAGTATAAAACTCTTAGAAAATAGAGGAGGGATAGAGTTGTGATGGACGAGAACAAGGAAAAGCCTCAACCGGCAAAGGCCACCATGAGAAGAGCCCTACTCGTTCTAAATTGCGTCATTTTATCTATAGGAAACTGCGGTGGCCCTTTAATAATGCGCCTCTACTTCATACATGGAGGCAAACGCGTTTGGCTTTCTAGCTGGCTGGAAACCGCCGGTTGGCCCATCATTTTCATTCCTCTCCTCATAAGCTACTTCCACCGTCGCTCCACCACCGATCCCACCACCGCTAAACTCTTCTACATGAAACCTTCTCTGTTTCTCGCGGCCACAGGAATCGGAATCCTCACCGGCTTCGATGACTATCTTTACGCTTACGGAGTTGCACGTCTTCCTGTTTCAACTTCTTCTTTGATCATCGCAACGCAGTTGGCTTTCACGGCTGGCTTTGCTTTTCTATTAGTTAAACAAAAGTTCACTTCTTATTCTATAAACGCTGTCGTTTTACTGACAGTCGGGGCTGGCGTGTTGGCTTTACATACGAGCAGTGACCGGCCTGAGCATGAATCAAAGAAAGAGTATAATTTAGGGTTTGTGATGACTTTAGGAGCTGCGGTTTTGTACGGGTTGATTTTGCCGTTGGTGGAATTGACGTACAGGAAGGCAAAGCAAGAAATAAGCTATACTCTCGTGATGGAGATTCAGATGATCATGTGTTTGTTTGCTACTGTCGTTTGCACCGTAGGAATGCTCGTCAACAATGATTTCAAGGTTGGTTCTTTCCTTTTCACCGTCAACTTTTCTCTTCGCCGGCCGGGAGAGCCAGCCTTTGTTTATTTTAGATTATTTAAACTTGCTTTGCTGTTGGGTCAAACTAAGCTGTTAATTTTACATTATAAAATTCTTTTGCTTGACTCATGCTCTTACTTATCAGAGTTCAAAAATTTAGATTCTAAAATAGATATATTTTAGAGTTAATAAATATATAGTTTAAAGGTCATAATAAATTTGTCGATGTGCAAAAAATATATAGTTTAAAGATCATGATAAAAAATAAATATGTATTTTTGGTTGATTTATTTTTTTCTAAGCACACTCTATATCGGAAAATCAAGTTATTTTCTAGAAAGAAAGAGAAAACTGAGAGACAAATGTAAGGCTGACTCGGTACATTGCTGCACTAAGCTTGTTCACATAAAATATGTCATTACAAAAGTAAATAACAAAATTCATTTTTTTACAGGTAATTCCAAGAGAAGCAAAAGAGTTTGAACTTGGAGAAACGAAGTATTATGTGATAATGGTGTGGAGTGCAATCATATGGCAGTGCTTTTTCTTGGGAGCAATAGGAATCGTGTTTTGCGCCTCCTCTTTGGCATCAGGCGTCGTAATCGCTGTTCTTCTTCCAGTGACAGAGATCCTAGCCGTCATTTTCTACCAAGAGAAATTTCAAGCAGAAAAAGGGGTAGCTCTTGCACTTTCTCTTTGGGGCTTTCTTTCTTACTTCTATGGTGAGATAAAACAGAGCAAGAAAACGAATCTTACTTCAGAAATAGAAACATCTGAATCTTCCATTCCAACACAAAATGTCTGAATATATGTAATACGCTAAATTGTCAAATTATGATCTGAATTTAATTATCCTGCATGAAATATACGCAGTACCTAATTTCTTCTCTATATTCGCTAGTGTCGGAATGAAATGTTGGACATAACCGGAGAATAAAATTTCCATTTCAATTGGCTCAATTTGGAATCTCAATCTTTCAACCAAGAGTCACAGACTAAGATTTGAGGGTACTTTGAAAATTTATGCCAAATAACAATTAATTTCTAATAATTTCAAATTGCAACTAATAATTATTAGAAGGTGAGTCCACTAACTTCAACCATGAAAATTCACACCACATTGAAGTCGATAAACTCATGCAAGTGCATAAAGAACCATATCTAAAATGCAAAACTACAACCATTCTTGTTGGATGGGTTCAACTATTATTGCCAATATGGCTGACCCTAAAAGCACTCCTGTTGACCTCTTCGGTTTTTTTTAACCAAAAATAGAGGGGGAAAAGGGGTAATTTTCCAAAATGGAGGTAAAAATCGAAAAATTTATCTCAAATGGTTTATGTTGGAAAGTTAATTGTATATTTAACTAATTTTGTTCCAGGCATAGTGTAAAAAGCACAAGCTCCAATATTGTTATATTATAACTGTAATATTGTACATTTAAAAGTCAAAAATACTCTTTTAGAGATTATTTTTTAAGCTATATAACATTTGAGCTAAATTCTTTTTTTTTTTTCCTAACATCTTTTAAGAAAATTTGTCTGGAAAAGAAGATAGTGGTGGTGGGTGATCTAGGACTGTATTACCTAGTCTGCCCCAAGAAGAGAAATTGGAGTGTCAGGGGGTTAGAAAACTGTTCGATTACGTTTATCTCTAGATAGTTAATGTAATAAATTTCACGCAATGCAAGGGAAACAATGCATGTGTTCTGCTTATGTTATTGTCAGAAATTGGTACCTTTAATCAATTCCCATCAAGGATGAATTCCATAAAGAAACACTTGAAGATTTTGGTTCTCATTTTCGCGAATGTCACCTCGATTCAGCTTTCATGTTTCATCCCGTGATTCTAAGACAAGTATAAGATGAATAGGGTCTGTCCCGAAAATATGTACGCTCTGCAATTTGAGGAGAAATGCTGATTCTAATAGGAAAAAGTACATAAGGCCTGTAACAAGCTAAGAAGATGCTATTGCCTGTAACTTCAACCGATAGATAGTTGCTAATAAAGCCAGGTACCTATTTCAGGATCTTCAATATAGTTAGAAGAAAAATTACTGAAATTGCTGACAATGTTCAATCAACATTTGGAGAATTCATATATCCTAAACCAAATTAAATCACAAGATCACCGCAAGGCCTATTTCTAGCAATTCAATTATAAAGCGCACTAATAATTGGTTATTGTTTCATGAAATATTGATTTAGTTAGTCATTTTAAGAAGATAAAAGTATTAGCCTTGAACTGCACACTCCCTAACCAACTAGGCATGACCGGTCTATAAATGCAAGTTTAAGTTTCAAATTATTGATTATGGTTATAAGAACGGTGAAACCAAAAAAGAACTGCTGTTATGCAGTTTCTAAAATGGTTTAAAATTGTTGATTCTAATTCTTTTATGAGTTGGAATCTAATTTGTTTTATGGCTTGAATAAATAATAATAATGATAAACATTACTATTTAAAAAAAATGACTAAATCAATTTAATAAAAAGTATTAAAATTTATTTTTAAAAAAATAAATTGAAAATTTATTCGGAGAACTCTTTTTATTTTTCATTATTTCAAATATAACGGCTGATTTTAAGTTAAAACTATCCATTTCAATTTTAAAAGATGAAATCTGAACCAAAGTTTTCATTTGATTTAAAATCAAACCGTGAACATGTTTATTCCTCACGTATCTAAATAAAGGCAGATGTGTAAAAATAATAAAGAATGTTCTACTACAAGCATTAGTAGTCCCTTATGTGAGTCGAAATTCTCATGATCCCAAAGAAATCATCATCATCCAAGCCATCCATAGCCTCGTTAGACTCATCTTCATCCTATAGCTAACCATTATCAACCCTCAACTTATTCCCAGCATCGCAAAGGAAGAGAAAATAAATAACAGAATCAGTGCCGCCAAAAGTTGGGTGGCCAACCACCTCATATTAGCCATTTTATCCACGTTTATTATTATTATTATTATTATTATCAGAAGAGACAAGATCAATATCATGTTAGGATGTTGTTTTATTAGTTTGGACCATTAGCCAGGTATTGTCAATGTCAACGACATAACAGGATATCGACCTTCACTTAGTTTTAGGTTGGCCCACAGAGTGTGTAGTTCCCCTGATTAATCAACGACGTGACTTGTCATCTCTCGATGTATCAATAGGCAAATAAATTCATGAATAAAGCGTTTGGAAGCTGATAGCTAATTAATATCTATAGCTAATTCTACTGGTCACTTTTTAGAGATTTTTCGTATGGGCTGATAACTGATTATATTATATTTGGACTTCATTGATTTCATAAAAATAATTATTAGTATTTTTTTTTAAAAATTAATTTTTATGATCATTTTATTTATTATTATTTAAATATAATAATTTTTTTTGAATATTATTTTCAAATTCTATATTGACCTAAAAAATTTTAAAAATATGTATATTTTTTACATTATACTTTTTATACAATGCTCTTAGTAGACATTTTATATTTAACAGCAACGGTTACCAAAATTTTACCAAGCAACATTCATTAGTTAACCACCACCACTACCAGATACTAGCTATCACTACTGGTATGAACTGAACTGTTGAACCAAACAAGCCCTAAAAGCTAAAATAAAGTTTTGCATGACAAAAGAGAAGGGGTCAGTATAGCAACTTTGGTTCAAACCGACCAACCCAATAAACTGAATCTCTCTTGAATGGACTGGACCAAACCAAACCGAGACGAGGGGATTCCATTTTTAATTCAATTCAGTCTGCACACCCCTGCAGAAGAGTCAATTGCATGTCTGTAGCTTTCTTGCACAAACAAGCCAGTAATATAATAACAAACGAACGATTTTCTGCCAAAATAACGTCTTTACCCATTACCATTTATTCCTTTACCTGCTGTATGGGGGCCTAGCCTTTTTCCACTACCAAAAATACGCCAATGATGCTATCTTTCCTTTGATCGTCCTTTTAGGGTGGCGTCTGCTCTGCTATCCGACAACTGGAAGGGAAAGTTAGCCCCTTACCCCTTAAGGAAGCAAAAGGGTTGGTTTGGCAATGCCAAATAAGCGTTCCCGACCACAGATTGAATTTCTGACGACATGCTGGTTGTATTCTTACTTCCTGTTTTCAAGAGAACGAACCGTGAAACACTCTGTTAATGATTCTAAGATGACAGCCCTAAGGTACTTAACAAGGAAAACACCTCAGATGAATGGATTGACATGACAGGTTCGTTGTACCGCTTAGACTGCCTTAACTTAAGAGCTACTTGTGTGTTGTGTGGAGGTTAGGCCGTGGTCAACGAGAACTTATAATCGGGGACCGCCAAACTGGAAAATCCTTCATGCAGTCCTAGTGTGCCTTTTTGCAGTGTCTTTAGCAAACTCGTTTTTCTTTACTTTTGGCCTTTCTGAATATAGTAATGTGATATCGAGTGACGTGGTCTCTCTTGCTCTTTCTCTGTCTTGCTCATTTTGCATCATTGTTTTTGCTTTTTATTTTTGTTGATGATGGTGATTTCTAATGGTGGGTATTTGAAGTGGTGGGCAATGTATATGATAAAGGGATGAATTTATCTGAAGATAATCATGGTTGTGGAGGAAGGTGAGGAGAGACAAGTGCAAAAGACAAAGAAAAAGAAGGGATGGGTTAGAGAGAGAGAAGGCATGAGCATCAAATCCATAATGAAATTGCAGCCCGCAGCCCAATAAGTACAACCAAATTAGAAAATCTGTAAAGTGACGGTGACCGTTAGATTGCGACGGAAATCTAACGATGAATAATTTGTAAACTGTGCGTACCATTCATGCAGTTGTCAACAGTCGTTACATCTGGTAATTCTTAATATACTATTTTATTAAGATGAATGATTAAAAAAAAAAAAAAAAAAATGTCAACAGTCGTTACATCTGGTAATTCTTTAATTATAACTATTTATTAAGAATGAAGATTAAAAAAAAAATTAAAAAAAAAAAAAAAAAAACAGCATTTAAAGTCTATTACTAAATAATTGAGAAGTGATATATAGTGTCATTTTATAATTATAGGAGTAATTTTATTCTTTCATCTAATAAATTACATAGCTTATTAAATTAATTTTAAAAAGAAACTTTTTTTCTTCATACAAATTCAACTTATATTAGATAAATCACTTATTGATTCATCTCAGCAAAAATAAATTTATTTTTTATTATCTGAATGCATAATTTGAAGGTTTAATAAGTTGTCTAAAACAAACCGCCCCAAATGAGAAAGAATGTTTGTTTAGATACATTTTGAGATAGTTTGAGCTTTGTTTCTTGCTTAGTGCTTTCCTAGTTCTGGTGCTTGAACCCAATCAAATGGTTATTAATGCTTTTTTCTATTTATGATATTTATTAAGATTAAATTTTCACAGCAATCATACAAAAGTCGTAATACTGAAATCAATTAGCGGAATTAAAACAATTTACCAATATTGTAAAAGTATTAAAATTGAGGATTTTTTTTAACAGTTGGCTTATTATCATTGATGTAGCTAACAAATGAAATTTTTATAAATAGAATGAATCAAAATTCAGCCATACCCATAGACACCCAAGTCAATATGATTGAAGTGGCAGTTGGTAGTCCAATAAGTAGAACCAATATTTTTAAAATCGGACTGGAATTCGAACCAAGTTATGGCTGGTTCATAATTGGCTGGTTCATAGTTGGTAGTCCAATAAGTCAATATGCTTTTTTTTTTTTTTTTTTTTTTTTTTTTTTTTTTTTTTTTTTGTAAATTATTGGTATCCAGACTCTATTATTAGAGATCGTCTAATTCATTGGGTTAATCATAATTAAAACTTTTCGTCCCTACTTGAAAAGTGTGTTTAGCAGAGATCGTACTCGAAATCTTTTTTCACATGTCCTGTTTGCATTACAAATTGAGCCACAAACTGATAGGTGAAGTTTTGACTTTTAAACAAGAGGTTTGATTTTTTTTTTTTTTTTTTAAGTATTTAGCAAGAATTAAACAAAATTTGTCAAAGATCAAGATAATACACAGGCTCACAGTTTGATATCACAATTCGTACTACAACCTCCACAAGAACTTTGACCGATTTCATGAGTTTTTGTCTGCGACACTTTTGTGACGGAGATTTAGATGATTATGTGCTTGTTTGCTACTGTCTTTTGCATCATAGGAATAATCGTGAACAATGATTTCAAGGTTGGTTCTTTCTTTTTTCACCTTCAACTTGTTTACAATTTAGATTAATTAAACTTGCTTTGCTTATTGGATCAAACTAAGCTGTTTAGTTTACATTATCAAATTCTTTTGATTGACTCTTGACTCATTACTTACTACGGTTAAATTCTGTCGACTATTAGTTTTAGCTAGGTGTATCAAAATTGATATATATTATATATATATATTATATATAATTATATCATATATATACTATTTTTCATATTTTCACTAAAAGATTTATTTAATAACTTAGTCCGTTCCACAAAGTATTTGTCCATGTTTCCTTATATATATTTTCATATTTTCACTAAATATTTATTTAATACTTAGTCCGTTCCAAAGTATTTGTCCATGTTTCCATTTTCAGAGACCCTGAAATGTTTATCGTATTGACATTAGAGACATTTATTTTTTCTTTTATACTTCTCATTATAACTGGTTTGAAATTCTAAGAATTAGATAAATCTATGTAGATTTTTTTTTTTAACAGGTAATTCCAAGAGAAGCAAGAGTGTTTGAGCTTGGAGAAATGAAGTATTTGTCTCAAAAACAGAAAGGCAAGGAAAAGAAAGGAAAAATAACTATAGAGAATAATGGCATACAAAGTTATAAAATATATGCTAGCTACGTAAATCCATCATATCATATTTGAAAGGAAAATTAAAAAGCTTCCATTCTGAGATCAGTGGAACTCTCATATGCGTATTTCTAGTTACAATTGAATATTTTTGTCAGCTAATCACGTATATGCATTTTTGTATGCGTCAATCTAGTATAACCTCCAACAAAAGAAATATATCACGCATATGCATTTTTACATCAGAAGAGAAATGATAAAGTCCAGCGTCGTGGCTCTTCATTGAAGTGGTCTTCCGCTGGTAAGAAAAGTATTATTCCAATCTAATCCTGTATCTTCAGTACTTTCCAGAAAAACAAGTATCGGAGCTTTGAGAAGCATAAATTTGTTTGGAGTGTCCATGTCTGCCATGTCCACACAAATAAGCACGGTAATTATCAAAACATTTCACAGCTCCAGTAACATCATCTGCATCCAAGTGTAAAATGACTTTCACACATTTTTTAAGTACTTATTAATTTCTCATTATTTCAAACTGCAATAATTATTTGAAGGTCAGTCCACTAGCTGCAATCAATTTGTAATTTATTTCAAAGTTCAGCGAGTCAGCCAACCTAAAACCTCAAACCACATCGCCAATAAACACAAGTATAACTTGGAAGTAATTTCTGAATGCTACTTTAGAATTGATCAAATATCTAAAATGCAAAACAAAACATTCTTGGTGGACGGGTTTCAACTATTATTACCAATATGGCTGGCCTGAAATGCACTTTTTTTGACCTATTCAGTTTTTTAACAAATTGGAGTGCCGGGGGATTAGAAAAACAGTTCTTTTACATTTATCTGCAGATAGTGAATGTAATAAATTACATGCAAGAAAAGAAAATGCACCGGATTCTGCTGATGTCAATATCAGAAATTAGTACCTTTAATCAGTGGACTTCCAACAAAGATGAATTCCTTAAATGAATATTTCCGCGGAATGTCACCTCAACCCGGCTTTTATCCCACGATTTTGTGAAGGAACAGCAGGAGTAAAATGAATAGAGAAAATTCAAGCATAAACGTTGGGCCTGTCACATGCTCAAGAAGACGCTGCCACCTGTAAGTTCAACCAGTAGATAGCTGCTGATAAAGCCTGTTATCCATTTCAGGATCTTCATTACAGTCAGAATAAAAATCACTGAAGTTGACAACAAAGTTCAATTAATATTTGGGGAATTCACATACCCTAATCCAAATTAAAATATTAGAAGATTGCTGCAAAGCCTATTTCTTCAAACCAATAGCACTTCAATCATCTAGAATGCTAATAATTGGCTATTTTCAAGAAATATTTTTAGCATGCTGAAGTTAATCCAATAGAGAAACTTAGTCATTTTAAGAAGATAAATAGATATAACATTAGCCAACACTATACACAAATTTAACACCAAAACAAGGTAACAGAGTTTAGTATAACTGTTGTCCCACCATTGTAATTTTAGTTCCATCATGGATCTGAAATGAACCCCAAGAATTCTTCAATCACAATAGTAATTGTACAGATATGCTGCTGATCCTTTTCTTCTACAAAAGAGTTTACAATTGATCATGGTCATCTAGAGTACGTATGGACATCATACAACTATTGATGCATTCCTTTGAACAGCTAGTAATTTTGAGACCTTGTTTCTCCTATTTCTCAGGATGTTGATTTATACTAAGCAATGTATCTAAGTTTATCTGATGGTTCATAAAACAATCACATTAATGTTAAATATGATTATATTAAAACCTGAAACGGTCCATACATTCCTCATATGCAGCAGAGTAGCAAGAACAAAAAACATTAGCTAACAAGCACATGTGAAGAAAAAAGCTTACCAATTGCCTTCAACAAATGTATCATTTTCACTATTTATCTCCTCCACAGCAAATTCTTCTAATATGGCGCGTTGACGTTCATTTAATGAACTACAATCAGAATAAAAACAGCAGAGATTAGACTTTCATACTCTACAGCATACTCCATATGAATTTCAAAAGCAATAGCTGCGCAGGATACAATGTTTTATTGTATTGCCCTTTAGAAACATGATTAGAAAATATATTAACATGAAAAAATGGATCTGCAGCTTTTTCATATTTGTAAAATTTACAGGACTTTTTAAAAAAGGAAAAGAAAAAGACCGAAGGATCAGGAGCCACATTAAAGGTCATAACTCACCTTTTTTAAGTATTCTGAAGATTAAAGTTTTATTCTTGTATTTGTAAACAGCTCATTTTTTTTTCCAACAAGTAATACTACAAATCCAACGGCCTTTACCAGCAAATGAGAAAAAAGGCATTTGTGCAAGGACAAAAGAAGTGCCAAGCTGAGCCAAGTGGCTTTATTTTAGATGAAATACTTGTCCGTTTTCACAAAGTTAGCGCAGTTCGCATTAAAAAGTCATATTAATTGGGTATAAAGTTTGGCATGGTCTTTTCCATTGAAAACTCTACCTGCTAGCCTAGGCATGGTTTGGATACTCTAGATTACAAAGTATCTTGCTAACTTATCATTTTGTTACCCAGATGTATAGGACAATATATTCACAGCTACTATTGTCAAGTATTCTTGAGGGTGATTGATGTAACAGTAAATAAGTTCGATTCACGGAAACACCCTCTGCAAAAGCAGTAGGAAGACTACGTACACCAACCCTCCTAGAGCCTACAAATTTGGGATTCTCAATCTAGCTTTAATAGTTTGCACAAATTCTAAAGCACATTTCACACTACAGAATAGTTAAATTAGGAACTACATTTAAAACAAGCGCAAATAGACATGAAATGACGACTACCATTTGTGTAAAAAAAGGTATGACTGACACTGACACTAATATCTCTCCCAACTTGTGTGGAGGAAAAACAAAGGAAAAAAGAGAACTTACGTGGGGAATTTTATGCAAAACCGTACAAATTGGTCTCCATGGTCCACAAGAAAACCATGCTTTGGTAGTCCTGCAGGTACTTTAAAATGTGAGAATATTTATGAGGAAAGTTACAAGGAGTAGATTTCAGGACCTAGAGTGTAATTTAACATACCTTTGCCTCTTAGTACCAGAAGTTGTCCAGGCTGAACCCCCTTGGGTATCTGTATAATAACAAAGGATGGGAAGATTCTGTCACTCACCAGAGTATGCGAAACTTTATGACAACTACAATTACAGGTAGAGATTAAGGAGGGGGACAATGTTAACATTATTGGATTCTAAGTAATTTAACTGATAAAATTTGTTCATCAATTAGTTTTCCCCCTATCCCCATCCTTATTTTTCAGACTTTGCCACATTAAAGCATGTAAATCATGTTAAATATATGGCCCATGCCCATGTTCAAGCAATATTATTGGATATTTCTTGAAAAACTCTGGTATATTTTGTTAGTTTCACATCAACACCTCTTAACAATCATATTAAATATAGATCAAATAGATGCCTTATTTGAACATGTAGATCAAGACATTCAGGTTGTTTTGATTCATAATATTAGAAAAAAAAAAAAAAAAAAAAAGATTTGAACATGTAGATCATAGACATTCAGGTTGTTTTGATCATAATATAGAAAAAAAAAAAAAAAGAAAAAAAAAAAAAAAAAAAAAGAAAAGCAAAGTATATAATGATAATAGTTATCACCTTCACTTTGTATTTTCCTGACAAAGTCGGTACCTCAACTGTACCACCAAGGATGGCCTGCAAGAGAAAAATACTGTTATGACGCCTGGAAGAGAAACAGTACTATTATACAAGAAAACCTAACCCACCAACTTCAACCACACTGTCAAACTGCATGCTGATAACAAAGCATGCCTCTTTAATTTCTAGTTTCAGAGGAAAACACTTTATCTGATGACGCAAAACAAAAAAGGAAGTGCATAAACAGGGATGATTTACTTCCATGCTCAATGGGAACAGTTGAAACTTGAAGTTAGCCAACGAATATCTACTCAACAGAAATAAGCTCAAGAAAATATTTTATTTATAGGTGATTCAGTTCTCACCTGGGTAAAGCTAATATTAGCATCCACATAAACATCAGCACCATCCCTAGTAAAGGTTGAATCATCAGCAACCTGCATTACCATGAAAGGAAAGTTCATTCAAGTTTGAGAATAGAACCTCTTAAACCAACAATATCCTTTTTCATAGCAATAAGCCTAGGAAAGAGAGCTTCTATAGCATGAACATATATTTCTGAATTATGGTACATGCCAGTCAGCATTAAAAAGAAAAAGTGCATCCACCCATCCAGTGATAGGATTCAACTTTTAAGTGTCAACAAGATATTTTGCAAGAATTGCAAAATCACTCGAAAAATGGAATAATTTGCTAGTTCTCAATTCATTCAGTTCAAAGTGATCCTGGGGCCTTCTTTTTTTTTTTTTTTTTTTTTTTTTTTTTTTTTTTTTTTTTTGGTGAGGTGGGTGGGGGATACTTATTGAAAGCGAAACTTTGTTCTTTAAGTCAGAATACTGTGACTAGTCTAGATAGTTCAATTCAATTTTCATTTATTTCAAACACTATAATTCAATGAATTTCTATCATTCAAACAGGGTTATTCCAAATGTGTAAATGTCTCATTTACCATTTTTTTTTTTTTTTTTTTTTTTTTTTTGGTGAGGTGGGTGGAGGGTACTATGAAAGCAACTTTGTCCTTTAAGTCAGAATACTGTGACTAGTTAGATAGTTCAATTCAATTTTCATTTATTTCAAACACTATAATTCAATTGAATTCTATCATTCAAAGGGTTATTCCAAATGTGTAAATTCTATTACCATATAAACTTAATTTAATTAGATCAGAGATTTAAATGGGGTGAAGAGAATATGCCTTCAGATAAATGAATAAGTTGCCAGGTCGATGTCCTTTTCCACCAGTATTACCGGCTTCTGGCACACGGATTGTATCTCCAGAATCGACACCTAAACCATTGATTCAAAATTTTTTTAGAAAATAAATGAAATATGTGTAATTGTTTCAAAAAGAAGACCATTAATAACATGCTTTTTGTCACCAGAGTCAAACAAAATGCACAGAAGGGAAGTGCTCAAGCAAAAACCTTTCCTATTTTCTTCTTTTTAATCCACCAGAGCATTTTGACAGTAATAGTTACAATCTCACTTGGACTGCATGTTCAATTAGTGTCCTCAGTTATATCACTTTTTCAGTTTCTAGAAGCTTGTTCATTTTACACATATATAAGTCCATCCTTGGCAGCATGTAAATTTTTTTTACAATAAAATACATCTTATATAGATCAACTAATCAAGCATTTTTCTACAATAGCACCATTAAGACATACCCTTCTAAAGCTATCCTGACAATTTTTTGAAGCTAGTGGCAATAGTTCGTCATATGGATGCATGCTCCCTATAATGGATATGTTATATGACAGGATATGTTTACCCAACATGATTTTGTGCAGATGATCACCATGTAACAGGTCAGGTAAACTTCCTTCCCCTTTTATTTTTGAGCAGTAAAAATTGAAATAGTCTCAGGAACAATGAAAACCAACCTGCTGGTATTATAACTTTAACTTCTTTAACACCTTCAACCACCCCTGAACCTCTACATGACAGACAGCATTCCTGTGCCAAATGAGCAAACCATAAATAATAGTTCTAACAACAGATAAAAATCAAATGGAGTGTATTTGCTAGAATTCACATCTAACCTTAATGATTCGACCTGATCCTTTACAAGTGCTGCATGTTGTTGTAAAAGGAGGAATAGTAACCTGATTGAAATTTTGGATTATCATATAAAAAGGGAAACATAAAATGATTCCAAAGTGAATTCCTTCTTGCTGATTTATTGTTATACTTGTAGATTTTCCAGAAACTTACTTTTCCCATGCCTCTGCAAGTTGAGCAAACTGCTGTTTTGGCATCAACTGGAAAGCCACGCCCATCTTCAATATGTAATAGGCCAGGGAATAGGGATAATCAATAGTTTATAATAGGGTAATGAAAAGTCGCAAAGGAGATAAGTTAGAGGGGACTGAGAGCAGAGAAGTTCTATAATTCAGTATCTTATAACTTATCTCTTAAAAGTCTTCCAAGAGAAATTTGTCCTGTAATACTAGTTAAAAAGAAAAAAACAAACAGTAATTCTAATTTTTCAAGTTGCAAAGTGTATTCTGATATCAAATCACATTCTACACCTTCAAAATTGTCCATGGCTATATTCCTTAGATTAGATTTTATTTACTAAGCGTTGTTTTTAATCATTGCAGATTTAAATTCTTATGCATTAAAAGAAGATACAGAAACATCCAAGAGAAAATTACATAGTTCTTTGTTAGAATGGATGCTAATCAAGATTCCCCCTCAAAATAATCATGCAAAGTAACAAATGAAGAACAGTTTGAGGTATAGAAGGATTCATGCACACAAAAGGGACATTTTTGCTGCAAGGATTTCCAAATGCAACATGATTCAAAGAAAATGGTAGTTTTAATTACCGACCGCATGAATCACAAGGAACATATGCGTCAAAAGACAGATTCTTTATGCATCCTCTCGCAGCTTCAGTGAAAGAGAGCACTAGTTCCACCTGTGTAATTTCAAGAAATGATAGAAGTATTTAGCTCCAAAAAAAAATAGAATATCAGTTTTAAACAAGCATTGAAGACGAAAAGCAAAGCAGTGCACCTTAATGTCCGATGCAAACTGATTGGCCTCATCTTCAAAGATCTGTAAAGAATGAAATGCATTGGAGTTTCATGATCCAACATATCAGGGAAACAAAGTGTATCTGATGAAGGTGTAAACATGGTAATGCAGAGTACCTCAGAGAATATCTTGTGGAATGAATCAGAGAAATTGGTTCGGTTAGAATATGAAAAATCCCCAGTATTACCAGCACCATATCTGAAACTTGTTGCATCATCAGTACCGTATCCAAACCAATCTGCATAATCCGCACTATATTCTGCCTTCTCTGAACTTCTAGCATACCTCTTCATTAGATGCAAAGATACAAGGAGCAGTTCAGTTAGTGTAAAAACCATATTGAAACTGAAAGCTCAACTTATTTTAATCTATGAAACTAAAAGTCAGCACTAACTACTGTACAGATACCAAAGGATAACAAATATATGTCCACAAAAGCAACTAGTGATATGGAAAAACAACAAAATAGCAATATTAGAAACTATAGATAAATAAAAAGGAAAGAAAGTTCTTACCCTGTCATATTGTGCCCTCTTCTCAGAATCTTTCAGTGTCTAAATTTCACCAGAGCAAAGGAATGAACAACATTATAGTATAACTAAAATTTAGGCAAATTGATAACCCTTTTCCTAACATTAAGAACATTCGATTATTGCATCCCAATGCTGATAGTAAGAGAACGACACACACAGAAGAACGGAACAAACAAATGAAAAGGACACAAGAATATGGTACATTAAACAATGATGGATATGAACCTCATAGGCTTCTCTTATCTCTTGAAATTTCGTCTTTGCAGAAGGATTATTTTTATTTGCATCTGGATGGTACTTCTTAGCAAGCTGCATCAAATTAACAAAGGGAACCACATGAATACTACTCTTTTTCTGTTTGAGAAGAATAACATATTTGTTCTGGTGTGAGATTTTTATAAAGTTACGAACTTCAAGGGAGACTTCTCATTTGCAGTATATCGATTAATTTGTCAATCACAAATTTTATTCTGATTTCCCCTCTGTGAAGAATTGTTAATTGAATGGAATGAATTTAAGCTCTAAATTTATGCAGAAGTGGGTCAAGCGAAGAAGAAAGGGATCTGCAATTTAAGATTTTATTTAAAACTAAATCACAATTAGCCCCAAGGCAGATGAAAGACCAGGGAGAAACGGGCCTTAAATTATATCCAACTACAAGTCAATCTCAATAGCTGAATTAGCAACAACTATTCCATTATATAAAAATGATTTTGTATACTCTAACCTACGTTAACTGCTCTAAAAGTTGTTTACAAGAACTAGAATGCATACCAAAGGCATCCACCTAACAGCATTAATTACAAAGCGGCAAGGAAAGATAGAAAGGAAAAAGAAAAAAGCATACATCAACCATGACAAGAAAAAGATCTCCAGCCAGTTAAGATGAAGCAGACAGTGCCAAAAATGCACTCACCAAACGGAAAGCTTTTTTAATCTCATCTTGGCTAGCATTTTCAGAAACACCAAGAATTTCATAGTAGCTCGGTTCCTTAGCATTGTGAGTACCTGGAAAAATAACAAACCACTAAATAACAAAACAAGACCATTAAACAATCTAAATTCTAAGGCAGGCGTGTTAAGCTAGGACCTGTAGCATGAATATATCTGCACTTCATCAACCGCATTTCAGCTTTCCCAAAACCAGTAGTTTGCCGAATGAGAAAAGCCCAACTGTGCACAACTGAATAAAGGAGGAAAAACAAGAGTGAAAAGCCAAAAAATGACTAATTAACATCGGAAAGCAAACTAATTCCATGTTAGTATATAGTAAAGCACCTTAAGTTTGTAACAAAGAGCTTACATCGATCATGAAAAAGGTCTTGCTGCAATGTAGAGATTTTCCAGTGCCAACATCCTCCACTGACGGCAGATTCTACAGCCACAGATGATAGCAAATGCCGCCGGCACTGTGCAGGAAAATTTTGACAAACAAATCAGTAATAGCAGAAATCAAATTAACAGATTATCGTTTTCACAAATGGAAAACAGTTCTAATTTCTAGTATAGAAGGTTAAGCTCAGTGATTTACTAGCGCTGCCAGCCAACCGTATCTCCCCATTTAGAGTTGAAAGATAGTTATAATCGGAAACCGAATAGGATTGCGTCGATTCCAAAAAAGAATAAAGAAATGGCAGAGGCAAATGAAGCCGTCGTGTTTGGCAAGAAAAAAGAAAATTTCTCTGAATTTTCTCAACTATTCGTGCACTGCACAGCAATAAATCGTTTCCATAAACGGTTTGCGTGCAAGGGTTTTACACATGGGTTAAGAAAGAAAAACGGTACCGTTTAACTGGAAGTATTTTAAGGCCACGCGGCAAAAAACGAAAAAACATATCGCATCCAAACAGCACCTAATTAAACAGAGGTTACAGAGCCTCCACCTCGAGAGCAAAACCGAAAGTAAGCTTCGCTTCTATGGCAATACGCTGTCGCTCACTCATTTCCTGTTTCAGACGGTAAAATCACTTCTCACTTCTCAGTTTTCTTTTTCCTTTTTCTTTTTTAGTTTGCGTAAATAAATAGTTCAAGTTCTCTCAATGAAAATGTTATTTGATTGCAGTTGTAAACCTGAATTAGAGGAGAGAAAACTGTCGATGTTCACGCAAATCAATAATTTCGCTGAATCGTCCCTGCAATACAGCAATAGCAATGGCAATCTCAAAAGCGAAATTATGCGAATGAAATCGCCTGAGGCAAGCGCAACCTCTATCCTTCAGAAATGGGTCGATAATGGCCGCGAGGTTACAATCTCTCAGCTCAGATACATCTCTAGACTACTGGTGCAATCTAGGCGCTACAAGCATGCACTTGAGGTTCGTTCTAATAACTGTTTTAGTTTCTCGCTTTCCAATTCGATACTGTAGTAGGCCTAATATCCCTTTGGAATGCAATTCAAGAAAATTCTCTCTATTTTGTCTTGATTCTCTTTGCAATCCTGATTCATACTTATATGACATTGCACAATTAAATGGTTAGAAGTGGTAGATGTCTGATTTATCAACAAATAGTGGAAAGTGTTACATTTTCAAGATACATTTTCTTAACAGAGTATTAATGTCTGAAGGAAAACTCTATCTCGCCATCTTCTAACTTGCTATTAGCAATTACAAGTTTTTTCTTGTAGGAATTTTTATTACTTTCTTCTTTATGCTCACTAGATGTTTGTTACAATTATTAGGTGATTCTGTTCGTCTTTGGTTAACTTATGTGGCAAAACATCTTGCGTTTCTCTATATGTAGTTCTGTTATTTTGTTAATTTGCAGATAGGCACATGGATGGAAGCTCAAAAAGGTTTTCGCATGTCAGCAGCAGATCGTGCCGTAAGACTGGAATTAATCATGGAAGTGCGAGGTTTAAAGGAGGCAGAAGAATATTTCAAACTTATACCTGATTCTGCTTCAAAAAAAGCTGCCTCTCTTCCTCTTCTTCATGGCTATGTAAAAGAGAGAGACATAGTGAAAGCTGAGGCTTTGATGATGAATCTGAATGGCTTGGGGTTGATTGTGAGCCCTCATCCATTTAATGAGATGATGAAACTTTATATGGCCACGTCAAATTATGAGAAAGTACCCTTAGTTATCCTGGAAATGAAGAACAATAAAATACCATTAAATATTCTCTCCTACAATCTTTGGATGAGTTCATGTGGTGAGGCATCTGATGTCACTAAAGCAGAGATGGTATACAAACAAATGGTGAATGATGAAAACGTTGAAGTTGGATGGAGCACTCTGTCCACTTTGGCCAATATTTATGTAAAGGTAGGCCTTGTTGATAAAGCTCTTTCATCCCTTAAAAATGCAGAGAGAAAGCTCTCTACCAGTAATCGCCTTGGTTACTTCTTCCTTATTACACTATATTCCTCATTGAAGAATAATGAGGGAGTTTGGAGGCTTTGGGAAGCCAGTAAAGCCGTTGGTGGAAGAATTACATGTTCCAACTACATGTGTATACTGTCATGCTTGGTTAAGGTAGGTGAATTTATAAAAGCTGAAAAAGTGTTTATGGAATGGGAGTCCAATTGTTGGAAATACGACATTAGAGTCTCCAATGTCCTTCTTGGTGCATATGTGCGGAATGGAATGATAAACAAAGCTGAGTCATTACATCTTCACACATTGGAAAGAGGTGGATGCCCAAATTATAAGACATGGGAGATTCTAATGGAGGGATGGGTGAAAAGCCAAAAGATGGATAAGGCCATTATTGCCATGAAGGAAGCATTTTCTATGTTGAAATATTGTGATTGGAGACCATCACATGGTATTTTAATGGCCATCGCAGAGTACTTGGAGAAGAACAGGAATTTAGGAGATGCAAACTGCTGTATTCAGGTTATCCATCATTTTGGTGTTGCAAGTTTACCACTGTATAAAATCCTCCTTAGAATGCACCTGCATGCACGCAGAGCACCTTTTCACATCCTTAAAATGATGGAGAAGGACAAAATTGAGATGGATGATGAGACTTCTGTCCTTGTTCAAGCTTTCAGTTCGCATGTCTGATATATCAGCGCATTGATGTTTATAGTGGATGTCTGCAGACACTGGTGGATAACAACTGACACCTTGTATAATACTCATCATGAAACTCTACAAACAATGGCTGGTATCCCATGGTATTTGCAGCCACAAATGGTGCTAACCAGGTCAATATAACTTTCTTCCCTTAATGTGGCATTCGGGCGATGGGTGTTAAAGAGGAAGTTTTTGATATTTGCTAACAATTTATGGCAAGGTAGTGCTCTTTTTTAAATTATGATTTTCAACCAAATTTTCAAACCAATCACCAACCTAAGTAATGGTCTCCGGTTCATGACTTCCTTTACAGATGTCAATACAGCCACAGGCAATGTACAGAACCAGAAGGCTTATTGTTTCACCTCCAAAGGATTGTCTTCCTTTTAGACCCCTTGCTTCAGCTTCATTTATAACTTTCTCTCTTCTTACCCCCTTCCGCTGTAAATGCACGCATGCTTGCCTTCATGGATTGGAATAGCATCTGGGCCACTTAATTGTTTAGACGGAAGGAAGAGTTAGATTTTGTAAGTTGTATATCATCCATTGTAAATTAAAGCTGACACATTGTTAAAGCAATTGAAGGATTCATTAATCATTCTGGTTTTGTTCCTTTTTTGTGTAAGAAAATAATCATATGACATTTGAAACACATCCAATCCAAGTCTCTCATCCGATATGCGTATGATTTCTGATAAACAAAAATTCACATTTTAACTTTACAGAGTTCTTAATGACTGAAGTATTGGAGCCACAAAGTTCTAATTGCAAAGCTGTGGAGTAAAATGTATAAGCCTACAGCTACAATAGAATAATAACGAGACATGAAAGCTAACTTCTTCATTTACCTTTTTCAGATGCAAACTTAGCCAGCTTATTCCGTCCATTATGGAATTCCCATATGGATCTCATGCAAGGAGCAAATAGTCCTGCATCACATTAATAAATCTTGTTTGGGAGATTGTTCTCAATATATTTATTTCCCTTTCCTTTTCCAGTTAATTCATGAGCATTTTATTATTCTGTTTCTCAAAGTTGTTTACTTGGTTTCATAGCTTCTCATTTGAGTTTGCTCACTTGTTAACAGGCACATTAGATTTATCAGCAGGCTCAATGACGGACTAGCCATCTGCTTGTATTTTTGGAACAAATTAACATTTATAAAGAAGTAACAGAGGTATCAGTTTCCCACAATCAATATCTTAACTGCTCTTATTATTTTTATGTTACAACAAATGCACAAAATGCTACTGCTGCGTAATTTAGCTGAGTTTTGTTTTTTGTTTTTTTTTTTTCTTTTTTTAATTCTAATTACATGATATTTCAGTCATCAATACAGCAGATTATTAATATAATAGAGCCAACAAGCAATCATGCACATAAGAGAGACAGTCACCATTAATATGTTACAATGAGGAGTGATGCTAAGGGCTAAAGGTTGATGATGAAGCCTTCCACAAATTGTACAACCCTTTTAGGTGTTCTTTCAATTTATTCCAGGGAGAGATAAATTCCTTGATAGCAGGAGCTGGAAGGAAATTGTCAAACCAAGTGTCGAGCAGAGGCATGGTTTCTGCATCAATCACATTTACACTCGCAATTTCCTCAACTATTTGAATCCATCCTGTAGCAATCTCCAAATAGCCTATTCTTTCACCTTCAAAGAATCTCTTCCCCTCCAAAATGCTTTCCAGAGTCTTCAGCTTCTCTCTTAACTTCTTTCACTACCTCATCCTTCTCCTCCCCTTCTGTGACAAATGTATGCATGATCACAGCCATGCACTGAAATAGAAGATGAGCATATCAATGAATTTTAAGAAGAAAAGATTTTAATCTTGTGTTCTACTATAGCAGTAAATGTGAACTTCCAAGAAAAATGCATGTCTGATAGTGTGATTGCTATTTGCTAGTGAATTTTCTTATTTTGGTCTTTCTTAACCAGTTCATCTGAAAACTTTGGTTTGAAACATTATATAACTTCAGTTCTCTTCTGCAAATTTAGCCCAGAACTGTTTCTTAGCTCTTTCACCAGGATCTATGTGAGAGGGCGGATTTTCCTTCCACTCTTCATTTATATATTCAATTATCACCATTGACTCTTGCCACAGGATTGCCATTGTGTACAGGCACAGGAACCTTTTTCTGAACAGGGTTGTACTGCAACAGCAAGGGATTCTTGTTTGAGAGATCCTCTTCTAGACGCTTATACTCCATCCCTTTCAGCTTCAAAGCCCATTTAAGGACAAAAGGACTTGCCAAAAACCCTAGCAATTTTTCTTCCTCTTTACCCATTGTGGACTTTAGAAGTGTTGAAGGTACTGCTGCATGATAAATTATTTCCAATGCCAACTTGGATCAGTGCTCTCCTATGTTCCAAACTTATCGCTATGACTAGTCGTACTTGGAAGCGAAAGTGATTGATACTCCCATTTATTCAAAATTTGAAAAGGAAACTATCTTAAAAATGGAAAAATAAAAGAAGATGAATAACCAGACCCGTTTAGTTTAGTTGTTTATGCCAATTCATAGCTGATATAAGAGCTGAGCTTTTTTTTTTTTTTTTTTTTTATGTTCCAAACTTATCGCTATGTACTAGTCGTACTTGTGAGCGAAGTGATGATTACTCCCATTATTCAAAAATTTGAAAAGGGGAACTATCTTAAAAATGCAAAAATAAAAGAGATGAATAACCAGACCGCTCTGAGTTTGCATTGTTTTATGCCAATTCAATAGTGAATAAGAGCCTGAGTTTTTTTTTTTTTTTTTTTCTACTCTTTTTTTTTTTTTTTTTTTTTTCTCTCTTCATTCATGGATCCCGGACAGGAGGGATATCTTTCCTTCGCTGCTTGTTGGAAACCTATTGCAGAGCGATAAAATATATAAAATACGTAGCTTATAATTATCAACTCTAAAAACGAATCCATAAACAAATCAAAGACAACACCTCGAGAGCAGTAGAGAAATGAAATGGTAGAAGCATTTAAAAAAAAAAAAATTGTATAATTTTAACAAATTAAAAAATTTAACCTTCATATTTATTGCTATTTTTTAAAAGAAAAAAAAATGCACATACAAAAGACCAGTTCATTATTTGCAAGGAGTAAAGTGACTCATAAAAACTTGGGCCTCTTATGCACCTCAATAGCCACACTAATTGCCTCTAATACGGTCAAATAGGGGAATAACCCTCCAGTTCCTGCTATAATCTCAATTAGTGAAGCATAAGACTTTAGATTTTAGAATCACTTCAAAGATGATAATGCTAGTTTGACATTTCTTGAGATCCGATCGTGTATTGGTTCCTGCACAAAGACAATGTATTGTCACTTAATATCCTTTGCAAGCATTAAGGAACTAATTTACTTTGGATGATGTCAAAAGACGTCGAGGTATATTTGATGTAGATTACCTCTGTTTCTGGCATCTCAAATTTTGATTTTGTTATTGTCTCGTACAAGAAAATATATCTAGCATCAAAACAAGGTTAAAAATCTTTGTTAATTGGTATGGGAAATATAATTCACTATTTTTCAACATAAAGGTATGAAAATTGGTAAACATAAGTTGTCCCAGTTAGGAGTCCATTTCACCAAAGAATAAACAAATAAAATTTCTAGAACAGACAATCGAGGTTCTAATAGCCACTTTGCTGAGATCTCCTCAATCTCTAGTTAAATCAGTGGTGCCAAAGCTCAATACGGTGACATGAAACTTACCTCCATGATAGCTCGCAAACAAGTTCTTCAGGAGCATCAGGAAGGACCTAAAAATTGCATCAGCAGATGAGATTTAGCATACAGCTATACATATATACAAGATGAGATGCATAAAAACTAATATATTTAATTGGACTTCTTAGGTTGACTTGCCTCATCTTTGTATGGATCACAGTGATCCTTGAACCACAGCCGCAAGAACTCCTAAAAATGTCAAATTTAATTGATATATATATCATCAGTGATCAATAATACACCCCCCCCCCCCCCCCAATTTAATTGATATAGTATATCATCAGTGACAATAATAACACCCCTCCACCACCCACCAACAAAAAACAAAAAAAACCAATATAGCTTAGCAAGAGACTATTGTGCCACACTGCAACAATTTGTACATAAATCAGGTGTAGAGATATCAAACGGCAAGCTTAGACACGAAAAACACACACTTATCGACCATTTATTCAAGGTTCCAGAAACCATTTTGAAAGCATTACTTACCAATGAACAAGAAAGTTGGCAATACCAGATATCTGTTGCTGAGTCAGGTGATGGTGCACAATACAACCCAAATTCAAGGACATAGACAAATAACAATAATTAATGTAAAGTGACATCATTCATTTGCGTCTAGATGAATTGATAGCGTGCTTACGAAAGCCAATTGTTGTTTAACAGTGTATGTATGTGGCTAATGACCGAGAAAGTAAAGAGCTGAACAATGAATTATTACAGTGAAAAACAAAAAAATTCAAACCTACACAAACATCAAAAGAAATACTGCATACAGTGGCACCCTTCCTCTAAGATTCATAAATTTTGTGTCCACTATATACTAAGTCCTATGCTCTAAAGCTACAGCGCTGTCAAGATACAAAGGAATGGATAGATAACTGTTTATAACAGGTAGACCACTATATGGCCAAGCACCATTAAGCAAACCAAAAGCAATACATCCGTTGTGGAAACAAGAATCCTCTAGGAATTAGGATATTTCTTCTGTAAGGCTTAAGTTTTTGTGTGAAACCATTATGACTTCCATCTAACAATGCGATATCAGTTGAGCAAAAAAATTGTCAAGTCAGAAGGAAAGGAAAGACTTGCACAACCTGTCATACTCAAATAAAGCACTCACTCCTTCCTACTGGTCTTCACATGAAGAACCAGAGTCTATCGAGTACATTACACACGGTCTCCAACTATCCCTTACTGCCTGAGTCAGTAATGTAAAGCGCTACGATAAGAGCACTTAAAACCCAGCTTAATACCCAGAAAAGGAGAACAATACTAGGAGCGTAAAGGTTAATAAAGACCACGTCAGAGGTTTAATGAAATCACAACACATACAGAGATGCGTCTCATTGATAGAGATAATGTGATCATAAGAAAACTGGTATATTTTTTCTTTTTTTCCAAGACTCGCACCAATATTTCCAAGTTCAACAAACTTTTCGGACACACAACCTCAATCTGGAGTAACTGGAACATTCAATGAATAACTGCCAGACCTCTGAATGTAGGAGTGAGTAGTATACACTAGCATAGCTATTTGGTCTACATTTACCTAGCATACACCTAATAATCATGTCATGTACAAATATCAGGCCATATCGCCTATAATGTGTAATTTTTAAAATTTGGGAGAAAAAAACAATGATGAAAGGAAATGATAGAACCATATCTCCGAAAGAGGCATTGCGGCAGCTCATTTCCGCAGACAAACACCATTTTTTGTTAGACCAGACCATGCCATCTAGAGACGACTTGTAATATCATAAATCTTCAGCACATACCCACACATAATAACTCACAATTATTAACAGTACAAGTATAGATCGACACATTATGAAGACACTCATAGATCACACCAGTGCCCAAAGAATCCTAAGCCTCAACAACCAAAATTTAACAAAAATTGCAAAAGAACCAACCTCATTTTACACATATACTGCTTGTTTTCCATGAGAATTAATACCTGCCACCAAATGAAGAATTTTAGCACACAATATTATGGTCATTTGTGAATGTCTTTAAGCAATGTTGCAGCCATCAAATCCAACAACAACATTTAAGTACATTAAAAATATTACCAAGAAAATCCCAATTACACATTTCACTATACAAGTAGCTTAATTAATTAATACCAAGCGTTGCCCGACTTTTTCATATCCATGGCATTGTAACTTATTAACATAAAAAGTTTGCGTGTACTTACAACGTCTTACAGTCATTTAAGAATCTGATCATTAAACGACTTATTTTTTAAATAACATTAGAACTGCCACAAGAACTTGGGTGAAACATGTTCAAATTAAAGCCAGCAAAAAAAGGAGGAACTGGAACCTTTTAGAATTACTCAACTCAACAAATTCAACAGGAAAAACTGAACATATTCTTTGCAATATGTAACATTTTCATCAGCGGGCAGTTACAACGCATTCTGAGATTATGTGTTGAGTTTTATTGTAATACCTACCATAAGATTGTCCTCGTTTAGCAGACCTGAAGAGGAGATTAACGTTTACTAAGATTAATTTACAACCATATAGGTCTTTAACCCTTACATGATTTGGAACAAAATCTAAAAAAAAAAAAAAAAACATAAGCATGAAAGATATTGCCACATGCATCAATTGAATGAACAGGTGAGATAAAAAGGCAAGCTTAAGCCGAAAAACACACCTTATCGACATTTTCAGGTTCCAGACCATTTTGAAAGCATTCTTCATAAGAATTGGCAATCCAGTATCTGCTTGAGTCAGGTGTGTGCACCTACCATTTCAAGACATGACAATAAAACTTATGTAAGGACATTATTTGGTCTAGATTGATGGTGCACGAGCAATTGTATGTTAACGTGTATGTATGTGCTATGATCCGAGAAAGAAAGAGTGAAACAATGAATTATTACAGTGAAAACAAAAAAATTCAAACCTCATCAATCAAAAGAACTGAACCATCAGTGCCCTTCCCAAATTCATATTTTGTGTCCACTAATATCAAGCCATGCTCTAAAGCTACACGCTGCAAGTACAAAGGAATGATGTAACTAGTTATATCGACCACTATACCAGCAGCCATTAAGCAACCATAAGCATACATGTTGTGGAAACAGAAATCCTCCTTGGAAATAGGATATTTCTCTGTACTAATTTTGTTGAGAACCATTATGCTTCATCTAAATCGAATCATGAGCAAAAAAAATTGTCAAGAGGAAAGGAATTCACCTGTCCATACTCAAATAAGCTCAATGCTTTCCTACTGGCTTCATCATAATCAGCTTGAGTCATTAACCCACGTTCCACTATCTACTAGGCAGATGAAGCAGATAAGGCACTTAAACAGCTTAAATAAGAAAAGGAGAACAATATTCTGTAAAGTATAAGCCCGTCATAGGGCATAAACACAACAAACAGAGGCGTTCATTTAGAGATATGACATAGAAAACAGGTTTTTTTTTCTTTTTTTCAAGACTCGGCCAATATTTCAAAGTTCAAATTGGAACAAACCTCCTCTGGAGTAACTGGAACATCATGATCTGCAGCCTTGGTTGTAGGAGTGAGTATATTCACAGCTAGCTTTTGGTTCTTTACCAGTCCTAAAACATGGTCATATATCAGCCCATTGCCTTTAAATGGTTAAAATTTTTAATGGAGAAAAAAACAATGATGAAGGAAATTAGACCATCTGGAAGGGCATTGCCGCAGTAATTTCGGACACCATTTTTGTAGACCGTCCATAGCGATGTATCAGTACTTCCAGTCACATACCCTCTAACTACAAATTAACAGTACAAGTAAGATCGACTGAAGAACTCATGCCCAAGAATCCTAAGCCTCAAACAACCAAATTTAACAAAATTGCAAGACTCTCTTACACATATGAATGTGTTTTTCCATGAGAAATAAACCGCCAAAAGAAGAATTTTAGAACAAATTTATGTCATTTGTGAATGTCTTTAAGCATGTTGCGCCATCATACAAAATTAAGTACATAAAATATTTTCCAAAGAAAATCCCATTACATCATTCACTATCAAGTGCTTATTTTATCCAAGCGTTGCCACTTTTTCATATCCATGGCATTGTAACTTTAACATAAAAAGTTGCTTAATAGCAAGTTTACAAGTCATTTTAGAATCTGTCATTAACCGAGCTATTTTAAATAACATAGAACTGCCACAGAATTGGTGAAAGCATGTTCAATTAAAGCCAGCAAGAAAAAGGAGGAATCTGGAACCTTTAGAATTACTCACCAACAAATTCAACAGGAAAAACTGAACATTTCTTTGCAATAGTAACATTTTCATCAGGGGCAGTTACAACCGCATTCTGAGTTATGTGTTGAGTTTTATTGAACCACCATAGACTTGTCTCGTTTAGAACCTGAGAGCAAGATAGTTATGAATTTACAAATAGTGGTTTTACCCTGATTTTGAACAATATCTAAGTTCAATCAACCACTGATCAATATACTCCTACAATTAGAAAATCAAAAGGAAAAAAAAAAAAAATCAAAGACCTGGCCTTTAAAGGGAATGGAGGCAAGAATTCTATCAAAAGCACTCTGCCGATCAGTTGTGACCAAAACAAGATAATCCCCGCCATCATATATATCTCTCACCTTCAAAATCAAGCTGCTTAGTCATTTTACAATCCAGCAAAACAATCAAGCAAGTTCTGTACGAATTTAGGATCCTTTTTATGCAGAAAAGGCAATGTAATCAAACAAAAACCTCAGAGAAAAACGTCAATCGAAAACCAAAGGTACCTTGCCTCTGGTTTTGGATTTAAGACCGGGAACCGTCAAATGAAGATTTGTGTCCGACAGACAATTAGACAATGAGCCTTTAATGGCGGCAAGGGCATCGTCTTTGCGGCTACCCTTGATTAAAGCATCGAGTGACAATTTTTGTTGATGAGTGTCATTCTGTGCTGACATAACTGATATTCTCGGGTATCTCTTCGATTTAGATTTGGACTTGGGTTCAAAGGAAGATTTTGAAGGGAAATTCGGATTGGGTATTGAAAGATTGGTGTTATTGAGAAGGGTTTTTACAGGGTTTAAGGCTCTCATGCACTGAGACATTTCTGCTGTTTTCTCGCTGTCCCTGTCGGCTTCTCTATGTTGTTTGTTCGTTCACATGGAATTCAACTTATAATGCGTAGAGGCGTAAGGCGTTAGTGTTGGCGTTGGGTTGGTGTTGGGTATTTGGGTTAGACCCGGATTTGTAAAAGCCATAGCCTTATATAGCGGACTTGTCGCTTCTTAGAAGAAAATATAAAATCCAAAACACTTTTTTGACTAAAACTACTACCTCAATGACCTCTCTGTGTCGCCCTCCCTATTCTATAATAAAAAATAAAAAAAAACAACTGATTTTTCCCCCTTATATTCTTGATTATGTAGCGTCTTGACCCATATATTGAATCCGAAATTTCTAGGGTTTCTTGTACCAATCCATTTTCAAATTCTGTTACTTTCTCGTGTCTGTTTCTATAACGAACCACCGATTTGTTTTGTGTGCATATATTTTTTTGCTTTTGCGGCAGAATTTACCAGTTTTGCCTCTGAATTCGAAGGACATTTTGACTCATAAGGTTTGTGTTTTGCCCTAATTTCTGGTTTTTGATTTTAATATATTTGATTATTTGGATTTTGATTGAGGAATAATTGACGTGTTTTTGATTGCTGATATTGCTAATGGAAGAAAAGTCATCAAACATCTTTTTAATTCGAGTGGTTTAGGGTTTATCTACATTGTATGTTACGAGATCGGAGCTTTGTTGAACGAATTTTGACATCAATTTATTTTCTTTCTGATTGTAGGAATGGAACCCTAAGGCGCAATGAAAATGGAACGATTTTGTTAGTTTCTTTCGTAATTCAATACATTTGATGTGATGAGGAAGAAGAGGAAAGGAAGTGAAACTGAAGCAAGCGAGGATGTACAAAATGAATTAACACCTACCCATGAGACGAAATCATCAAATCTCAGGTCCCATTATTCTCTAGAAGATTACAATAGACTAAAGAAGAGATGCAAAGAAAATGCTTGTAGCGAACCCGTTAGTTCTTGCAAAAGTAGGCTTGCAGGCATTGCTACCGCTCCACCTTTTGGTGCGTCATCATCCTTGGTGCCACCTGGAAGAGGTCTCAAAAGGAAAATTGGGTGCATAGATACTGCTACTCAGACAGGTAGAAAGAATAAGATTGAGGATGACTATGTTGCAGGTGCCACTATTGGTCGTGGCAAATTTGGGTCCGTTTGGTTATGTAAGTCCAAGGCAACTGGAGTAGAATTTGCTTGTAAGACCTTGCGGAAAGGGGAGGAGACAGTCCATAGGGAGGTGGAGATAATGCAGCACTTGTCTGGCCATCCTGGGGTGGTGACATTGCATGCTGTTTACGAAGAGTCGGATTGCTTCCATCTTGTGATGGAATTATGCTCTGGGGGACGTTTGATCGACCAGATGATGGAAGAGGGTCAGTATTCGGAACAACGGGCTGCTACTATATTCAAAGATGTGATGTCAGTTATCAGTTATTGCCATGATATGGGAGTTGTGCATAGAGATATAAAACCAGAGAATGTACTTCTCATGAGATCAGGAAAGCTAAAGCTAGCTGATTTTGGTCTGGCCATGAGAATTTCAAATGGCAAGTCTCTCAACCTAACTTGCATAATGTTATTTGCTATCTATGACATTTTTGTTTTTCTCTTGTCAACTTACCTGTATATTTTTTAAGCACGGAGTTAAAATGGAAAAATTTGATATGTATATCCAGGAAGTTGATAGGACAAATTGCCAAAGTACGCACATCAGGCAATGCAAGAAAGCAGGATGACAGGGTGTCTCGAGTATATTTTGGTGTTAGATGTCTTTGGCAAGCACAGTCTTTAGGAAATAAGTATGGTGAATTATTGGAGATAGTATTGTGTCTTTCTTTTATTTTCATTAAAGGAGTTTAATTTCATGAATGTGTATGAAAACTAATATGAAGAGGCATTTTGTCTAGCTCCAATTATGTGTTTTTGTTCAAGAAGAAAGCTAAAAGATTTCTCTCTTTTTTATTTAGCTACAATTTTAACATGGAACCAGAAAAAGCCCTTGCATGTTATTCTAAATCGGGCGGTAAATGTGGAACATATCAGAGCCATTCTCTGGTTGCATTATACATAATCCAATGTTTAACCTCTCCGAACATAAACTTACTACTTTCTTTTTTTTTCAATTAGGAGTCCATTCACATTTACTTCTTGTGGTGTAAGTAGAATTTATAGCTTTCTATGACCCTCTGTAAACTTCCCAGTCAGTCAACCTTCTAAATTTTTGTTTATTTTTAATTTTTTTAATTCTTTTTAGAAAGAATTTTTGCAATACCAAATATTTCTAAAAGATGTTAGAGAACTGCTTTAGGAATTTATATACCAAGTTAAATTCTACGTCCTTTGTGTGTACATTTTGTTTATACTCTCAAAGATTTCCTTGTGCAATTGAATGTTGAATGCAGGTCAGACACTGTCTGGTTTGGCTGGAAGTCCAGCATACGTTGCCCCAGAAGTTTTGTCTGGCAATTATTCTGAGAAGGTTGATGTATGGAGTGCTGGTGTCCTCCTACATGCTCTCTTGGTTGGTGTTCTTCCATTTCAAGGGGACTCCTTAGAAGCTGTTTTTGAAGCAATCAAGAACGTAAAGCTTGATTTCCACGCAGGATTATGGAAGTCTGTATCTAAGCCTGCTCGTGATCTTGTTTCAAGAATGCTGACTAGGGATGTCTCAGCAAGGATAACTGCAGATGAAGTGCTAAGTAAGTCCCTTATGCTTTAAATTTCTGAATATTACAAACTGTATCTTTTTTATCCTTTGACTGATTAGTTACCCTGATGCTCCAGTATGGATATTGTGAACTATTCTAACCTCATGAGTATGCAAATGATGATATTTTTATCTCACGTCCTTTTCTCACTCGCATTAATTGTATTCACTTTTAGCCAATTAAATTGCTAATCAAATCCTTTTTTCTTTCCACATGTTAATATCTTCTTATTAATCTCCCATATACCATTCCGTTCGCAGGTAGCAACTGCATTCCCGATTTTTTTTCCCCTCTTCTTTTTGGTTGATCCCACTAAAGTGATCATTGAATTGGTGTTGGTTCAGGGCACCCATGGATTTTGTTCTACACAGAGCGCACATTAAAGATGCTGTCTATCAAATCAAAATTGAAGAATCAAGTTGGACCAACTCCTTGCCGACCAGAGGTACATGGAAACAAAGTAGAAAGTGGCTCTCCTGGTGTGGATTCAAATAATCATTCGCCATCCGATAGTCTAAGCAGCAAGTCAGAAGAGCAGGATGAATGCGGTGTGGTGGATGCATTGGCGGTGGCAATTTCTCATGTGAAGATTTCAGAGCCAAAGAGGAGCAGAGTCTGCGGGCCTGCAGGCCCAATAGAGCAGCAGCATTCATCTAACCTGACAGCTAACAATCTCTGTAGAGCATTTTGATTCTGACATGCTAACAACATTTTCTCCACTGTTTTTTGAAGCTGGGGATTAAAATTAACATGCCCTGGTGCAATATACAGTGGGCAATGAAGGTTACAGGTCGGCTTAGCCATATAATTTCAAGGTGGTGTTTTATCCTCCAATGGATATGACTGTAATTGTTCTTATATTCGCAAACTAACCTAATAATGGTTATACCCTGATAAGAATGAGGAAATTTATGTACAGTTTCTTCTGTAAATAACATTTTAGCGGGAAATTTTATGATTTAGGTTATTTCTTTACACTTATTTCATGGGGGCTATTTTCAGTGCTTTGCTAAGTTGGTTGGATGTAACATTGCAAGATTACTCTATAAAATTGCTCGTTTGATCCTATGCGGCTGGGAATTGTTGGTATCTCTGTATATCATTCATATCTTGGGATTGGAAGCTATCCCTTGTTCTCTGTATACGTGACTGCAATTTTTCTCAAGGTGTTAAACCGTCAATGGTGGATCTTGACGCAGGAAATTTGTAAAAAATTAGCATTTCCTGCGCTGTTTTCAACCGAAGCCATTTGTCGGTCTTCTTTCTCTTTTTAAATTCTCATGGTATTCCGGAATCTGCTATTCCCTCTGTAGTGGCGATCGGAGATGACGATACCGTGGTTGACCAAAACAGTATCAATATAATTTTTAACTGGTTTCTTTAATATTATATGTATCTCAATCTCGAGATCAATTACTCACAATTGGTCTAATATAAACCAACGAGTTTACTTTTCACTTATCACTTCATTTCAAGTCTAATTATGGATTTAGACAGAAGCACTAAAGCGTTTACCAAGAAGAAGAGTTCATACTACTCAACCATAATCATTATATCCTTTCTTCTGTTGTTCTCTCTTTTATTTATTCAATCTCAAACCTCTCCTTTCTGGAAAGGGTTAGCACTTAATGCCGTTAACCTTTCCAAAAATACCAATACTTTGATCTCAAAGCTCCAAAAGTCTGTCACTTTCCTTCCCCTTAAAGATCTGCGCTTTGCGAAAACTGCCACAGAAGGGAACTCCTGGTTTATGAGCTCTTTGAACGACACTCGCGAGGAAAATGAAGCTGAATACCTCTATTTCCCTTCAGAAATGTCTAAAGGAAGGCTTTTATGCATCAAAGGAAAGGACACAACAGATGGCACCAAGAATTCATATGCCTTGGCATTTCAAGAAGCTCTTCCAGCCTCAGCCAAGTTTATTGAAGGCTTGACTTTTGTATCAGACACATATTATGATTATGTAAATTTATGGCATGGATTGTGTGCTATGGCCCCATTTGTTGGTTGGTCCATAAAGAACGAGTGCTTGAAGCCAACAAGATGGATACTGTTCCACTGGGGAGAGCTCAGGTCTAAAATGGGATCTTGGCTGCAAAATTTGATGGAAGCTAATTTTGGACAAGTTAAACTAGAAGGACTTGAAGAAGGAGACAAGCCTTATTGTTTTGAAAAGGCGGTTGTAATGAGACACAATCAGGGAAGCATGGGAAAGGAAAAGAAGCTTCAGGTTTTTGATATGTTGAGATGTAAAGCAAGGAGATTTTGTGGAATTGATTTAGCAGGTAAAGGAAAAGAAAGCAAAGATATAATAAGGCTAACATTGCTAATGAGAAGAGGTTCGAGATCGTTTAAGAATGCTACTGCAGTTACAGAAATATTCGCTAGGGAATGTGCAAAGGTGGAGGGCTGCATACTTGAGGTGGCTCAGTCTGAGGATCTAAGCTTTTGTGACCAGGTTTGTAAATGGGCTAAAACGACCTCTCTTTTTTTCTTTTTCTTTTTTCTTAATGTCCTGACTCACAATTTCACAGTTCTAAAAACGAGTCTATTAGTGCTTATCACTTCGTTTCTGTTATGCATTCAGGTTAGAGTAATGACTTACACAGACATCGTTGTCTCACCGCACGGTGCCCAATTGACGAACATGCTTTTCATGGATAGGAACAGTAGTGTAATGGAGTTCTTCCCTAAAGGATGGTTAGAGCTCGCTGGTATAGGCCAATATGCACATCACTGGATGGCAGACCAAACTGGAATCAGACATGAAGGCACATGGTGGGAACCTTTAGGCAAAAAGGAATGTCCCCTTCCTCAAAATGATCTACAGTGCTTCGACTTCTATAAAAATGGCAAGGTGGGTCACAACGAAACCCATTTTACACTCTGGGCAAGAACTGTTATCAACCAAGTTAAACAAAGAAAGGTAGAAAATGCCATCAAGAAGCCACAGCCATATTCAACGTCCTGCGCATGCTAGTATATTTGTTCTATTTACCATTCTACAAATCCGTAGTGCATAAATTGTATTAGTAAAGCTTGATTGCATTGAATATTGCTGTGTTCGTACATCAAAAACTAGAGATCAAGCATAGTAGTAATCTCTTTTTTCTTTTTTAAATAGGAAAGATCTAGATTTTAGGCATAACCCAACAAAAGCCAATGTTCAATAAAGAAGCTAATGGGAAGATTTTACAACGGATCCTGCAATATAGCTCGCAAATACCGGTCCATCCATGGATAGCTATTGATATGAACATATTTTCAGTCTAAACATAACTCATCTTCTGGATACTTTGGACCACAGGTAGACCACAGTGAAACATAGGAGTGCAAAAAGAACCACGTGGACGATATGGTTTCCACCATTCTTAATGATGCTCTTGTTCAATTTCCTTATGTTATTCTTCACACCTGCTTGAGCTTTTATCACAGTCATTTGCTGTCATTTCAACAAAATTGAACATTCATCAAGGCAGTTACAGCATTTTGTACTAGGAAATATAGGCAAAGTGCTATTAGTTTATAGCACTATAAATCATTGGATAATAGTAAGAAAAGTCCTAATCATTTATTGATATCATAGATGGAAAACAAATTTCTGGAAGGCATATGAGAAAAGCAATAAGCAAACAGACTTCAGTTTATAGTCTAGCTTGCACTGAACATAATAATAAAAACAGCTCAAAATCAGATAAAGAAACACGTATAGAAACAAAGGAGGGCACTAATAATTAAGAACAAAATTATCCAATGGCAGGGTAAATGTAATCAGTGACATTTTGTCCCATACCCATCAAAAAGATAAGTTGAAAGAGCCAAATTGTTCCCAGACCATAAAGACTTCAAATTGAGAGCACGAATACGTCACATCACTATACAATAGAGCAAATTGTATACAGCCATATGTTTAGATATGACATTGTGATGATACAATCTTTCTTATTATATTTTCTTAGATACTAACTGATGGCAGCCATTCCCCTTCTTTTCCTCATTTCCTTTTTAACAATCAAAATGCCATTATCAATAATAATAACATCAGTGTCTCTGTGTGTGTGTGTGTGTGTGAACATGCAGAAAGGAAACCCTTTTTCTAGAGGTGGAGGGAAGGGAGGGTAGATATGAAACTGCAAACCCCTCCCTAGGTAAGAGGTGCGGCTTCCTGGACCAATAAAGTCCTCCTAATTTCACATAGCATGTGAATGTTGTTCTAAAAATTCAGAGTTTATAATAACCCTCTCCTTACCCCCACAGAAATTTCATGTTGTAAAGCAATTATATTTTGCTTCAGATTCAAAGTAGTGAGGCTTTAACATAATTAGCCACAGAAATAGAAATACCACTACACTGCATCAACAATATAGAGCAAACTAAAACCCAAAGGAAAGTAAAATACTAAAGAGCACATAAAACAGCCAAACATAACCAAGAAGGGGCATGCCAATTGGAAACTCACCAGCTGATCCAAGAAATCCTTCTGGAACTTTGCTTCTGATCCTATCTCTTGAGCCACCTGCAGCATATAATTAGATAAGAACTAACACGATATATCTAAAGAAACTTATAATTCAGTAATGATATTGATAACTTTGGACAAGGGATAAACGAAAACAGACAGTTTCAAAGCGAAAGAAAGCAAGAAGTAGAGAAAAAGCAAGAAATAGCGCAAATACAGCACTAAGCTCATAAAATAACAGAATCTTTATAAGCAAGGAATAGCTTGGGATTTTGAGTTGCCAGACATGCAGCTTCAGGAAAAGATTTGTATATGATTAGCCATTAAAGTCCTAAATGCATTGCATCTCCCAGCATTTCTTGGCAGTTTCCTCCATTTAGGCAGATATTATAAAATAAACATTGATTTCAGACTGAAACATATGGATAACCTTATTTGCTACCAATCCAAGGAAAGTGGGTGTAAAAAAGAATCTCCTAAAAGAGCCATTTTCAATGTTCTGCATCATTCTCCTCCAAGTTCCTAAGACACAGACATCAATATTTATTCATGAACGCAAAGAAAAATGACAATGTGTGACACTATTTCTATACAGATAAAACAAACCATTAGCAGCCTTTTATCATATTTGCATACTTCCTTTTGCCAATAAACTACCTGAAATAAATTCAAACTGGCACTGGTATTTGAGGTCTTTACATGGCACATTTATAGCCATTTAATCAATAATTATATAATCTCTGGCAGTACCTACCTATATTAGAGTAAAAATTCAAATTAACTCATACCTATCATCAACATGAACTAACTATCCAGCTAACGTTATGGTTAGCCAGAAAAATCCATAAAGATAGAATCATACTCCCTATTTATTGATTTTAGCTCACGAGACAGGCCTCGTAATTCAATTTAAAAGATAACAAATAGCAATTCAAAAAGAAATTGAAAAAAGAAAAAGAAAACTCACATTTCTCAATTGCTTAACTTGGCTACGGAGACCAGAGATCTCGTCATCGAAGTCAGCGTGCATCGGATCAATCCGTAATTGTATTTCATCGGAGCTCGCCGCCGGTCTCGTGCTGAGCCCATCCCTGAAATATATAAACACAAAATTTATGATAATGTTAAAGAAAATCGATTACAACAACAAATAAATAAGAACTAATACGAAACCCTAAAAACATGATCAAGTAATGGAAATCATACTTCGATCTATAGGGAGCAGCGCCGCCATAGAAGGAACCGCCTCGGCTCGAACTGGCGGCCATTGAAGAGAGTTCTTTGCGGCTAAATCGAAATCAAAGAGAATCAGAGCACAGAGATTGAAAATTTTTTTGTTTTATTATAGGTGGTGGTGACGACGTAACGTTAACAAGCGATACATTCTCCGTCAGTTTTTCTCGAAGGATCAGTGATGAGCAATGGACGTGCCGGAAATTTTGATCATAAAAGAGGTCAAAAGGTAAAGACGGCTCTATGTTATTGTGTTATACGTGGCAGATAGTTATTGGATAAGTATACCTAAGCTTAAAATTAGCTTTAATGTGTTTATGCCGCGTAAGTTTACTAGGTGAGCTGGCATTCAAACGGGTTTTCGTAATTCAATGTTTTTTTTTTTTTCATTTTTCATTTATTCACTAATTTGGCGAGAAATTTAGTAGCTGTGAAATCTTGAACTTCAAACTTCTCGCTATTCGTACGGTTGACAAGACTAACTAAACCGATCGACTAACAATACTCTTTTCTTTTGATTTCTAAATTTTTTTAATAATATTCTTTTCTTTTGATCTCTAAATTTTTTTTGTGTAAATAACCGAAATGCTATTACTAAGACTATCTAATCTAGTTCGGATTTAGTACAATTAAGCCCTTCGCCTTTTTGTACATGTATATTTAGTAATGATCGAACTCGATAGTTCTTCTTACATATCCATATGTATTGTCAACTGAATTATAATCTATAGGTTTTCAATTTTTTAAATTTAATTAATATATAATAAAATTGAAACTTAACATTAGAAAATACTAGTTGCTAACGGATTGTCAAATTTACTATCCTACTCTATTTTGGGGAACCGATTATATAGTTCCAGTTTTAGTCTGTCCAATTAAAAGATCCCTTCATCCGAAAAGAAGCTTTTTAGCATTAATTAACTGAATAAAGAAAGTGGTTTCAAAGGTCAGCAAAAATAAATATATAGACTACAATAACTTCACTGAATTAGTGAATTCACCTTCTTTATCTTTCATTGCATCGAGAACTTTAGAAACCCACACATTTTATCTAATTTTCCTCTTACCCGAACATGTATTAGTCTAATTAACAATAGTTATACATAATATTTCTTCCATCGAGTATGCAAAGTAAATATGTACTTATGCTATTATTTTGTTTAATTTAATAATATATGTAAATACTGTAATATAAATACTCTTTTTTATATTATTTATATAAGAGTATAATAACATTAAATCAAACCATATAAATAGTATTTATACAATATATTATAATATTTTATCATATTTTTGTAACTTACTCTTGTATGATGACGAGAAAAAAAATTAATTCTTATTTTGAACGGTATTATATACTTTCTACATAACATATTATGGAATAGAAGAAAAATAGAGAAAAGAAAATACATTGAGAAATATAGAAATAAGCAAATAGAATCATAGGTTTTGTTACCTAATATAAAAAGTTTCCATAGACAAGTGTCGGCTGTAGAGCAATCTGTATATATATATATATATGAAGAAAATGGCTTTTATAATTTTGACTCATGGGTAAGAAGAGCAAGGGTGTTACTTTGTGCATCTCAAACATAATACTTCCGTTTGTAATGTTTTTTATTTATGATAAATAAATTTAATTTCTTATCTCAATCATTAATTGATATTGAAAAATAAAATCTCACTTACTTTCTAAATAAGAAATTATTTTTATTTTTGTTCGACTTTTTTATAAATTAAAAAGAAAACATAATCTAATATGAGTAGTAAGAGTTTGAAAAAAAAGTAAAATAAAAATAATTAGTAAAATCTTGATTAATAGTACCACCACAAAACATTAGGAATAATTTGACCATATAAATAAACAAATTGATTTTATTTTCAATATTATTTTGATTGGTTCATGTTTTTGTTCCTAACAGCCCACGTCCTTCACAAAGTTCACGTGGGTCAAACCGAGGGAACGCGCGTTCATGGCACTGTCTGTGCTACACTCCAATACACCCACACCATTCACTAAATCCCCAGCAAATCTTGACCGTCAAATAAAGCCTAACCGGCATTTCTAACATTCGATTACACTGATCATCTAATTCCCTTGTTTTCCCTCACTCCCTACGTCACTCTCACGCGTTCGTTGAAATCTCGCTTTTTAATTCAGGCCCATCAACGCCCTGGTTTTGCCTATATATACTCCTCCAAAGGTAGCGGAGCCGCAAGTCTGCAACGTCTCTTTTCTGCTAAAAAGAAAAAAAATCAATACGTGTAAGAAATCGAAATTTTAAGATGGTACAAGAACGACAGACTGTGAGGAAACCGAGATTTCTATGCCTACATGGATTTAGAACAAGCGGAGAAATTCTTAAGAAACAGGTCTCTAAGTGGCCTGAATCAGTTCTTCAAAAGATCGATCTTGTTTTTCCAGACGCACCTTATCCAGCTCAAGGAAAATCCGACGTGGAAGGGATTTTCGATCCTCCTTATTACGAGTGGTTCCAATTCAACAAGGTTAAATTCTTATTCTCTCTTCGGCTATTTCTGCTTTGCTTTTGTAACTTTTTTTCTCTCAGGAAAATAAAATTTTGTGAGTTTTCTCTCAGGAATTTACAGAATACACCAATTTTGACGAATGTCTTGCTTACATAGAGGATTTCATGATTAATCATGGACCTTTTGATGGTCTCTTGGGTTTCTCTCAGGTAATTGAGTCAAGTGCAGAATTAATATTTATATTGCCTTGACTTTCTGTTTGGTTGCTAGAAAAACATCAAATTACGGAAAGTTTTTCCCTTTTTTTTTTTTTGGATGCCGTATGCGATTAGATGTTTGAAAGTTTTTTTTCTTTTTTCTTTTTTTTTTTAAATCCAACTAATTCACGGCAATTGCATTATTGATACAGGGAGCAATACTATCGGCGGGGCTTGCGGGGCTGCAAGCTAAGGTAATTAATTATCGTTCTGTCTTTTAATTTAGTAATTAATGAAGGTTTGATAAAATAGGTTTTTTTTATTTTTTATTATTTGAGACAAATTCCATCGTGTTGTAAATTGTAATGCAATATAATTAAAATCAAAAGCATTTTTATGGTAAATTCAATTCCTGTTATGGCTCGCTATAAACAATTAAACATCATATTAATAAGGTTTTATTTTGTTTTGATTCCATTTGCAGGGCGTGGCTTTAAAGAATGTACCCAAAATAAAGTTCCTGATAATAATTGGCGGAGCTAAGTTCAAGTCACCATCCGTGGCCGAAAAAGCATATGCCTCTCCAATTCAATGTGCCTCTATTCACTTTTTAGGTATATATATACCAAACATTATAAAAATGCCAAACTGCAATAGTCAATAGAAATATTCGGACAATGTACATTAATTTACTGATATTGGTTTGTCTTTGGCAGGAGAGACGGACTTTTTGAAGCCGCATGGTTTAGAGCTCTTGGAATCGTTTGTAGAACCTGTTGTGATTCACCATCCAAAGGGCCATACCATACCCAGACTTGGTAATTAAAAATATAATCTTTTATTCGCTATTGGTAAATACTACTATATTAATACTATGATTGCTAATAGATGATTGTTGTCTGTCTTTTCCTTTCAGATGAAACAAGTCAAGAAACTATGCTGAGCTTCATTAAGAAGATTGAAAATACGTTGCCCCATTCAGATGCTACTGATTTGATTAGCCTGATCAAGTGATCGGAAATACATGTAATCAAAATAACTTTGTCAGTAGCACAAAGAAAATTATATCATTTTGTGTTCTAGTTGGATTTACTAGGACAAACCTGTAACATTTTATCATATAATATTATTTTACTTAGTAACTGAGTACAATTTTTTCCACAGGTACCTCAATCACCAACATCAGTTTTTAAGACATTATTGTCAAATCACCATTTTTATATTTGTTGATTATACTATTTAATGATTAAAAGCATTTCCAATATTAACGTGGATTGTAAATGATGTGTCATATAAAATGATGATGTGAATTGTGAATGATGCATCATGCAAAATGATGATGTGATTAAATATTTATTTATAGTACATTAAATTTTAAAAATTTCTCTCTAATGTATTACTTTTACATATTAGCATTGGAGAGTATTTTTTCAAAAAATATATTTTTGTTTTTCATGATGTGTCAATTAAACAATAGCATTTCATGTGTAATATTGAAGATGCTTTTTATAGTAATCTCTATTAATGAACTTTTTAAATTATTTAAATTAAACATTTATGTTTTAAAACTATTGTATATGTAAACAACCAATCAAAATTAATTAAATAATTATTTTTACTGAAAACTCATACTTTATATGATTATATAAACAACTAACTACTGACCGCTAACAACCAATTAACATCCAATTAACATGATTGATACTACAATAATCAATAACTACTTAAACATCTAATATTATCAAACAAAGCCCAAAAAGCAACATCTAAAATCTGAAAAAATAAAAATTATACCATTGCTGAACCTAGCGGGTTTGGCTTGATAATCAAATCTTCGAACTGAGCTCTGTGACCAAGATTTGAAAAACCGTCCAGTCGACTAGTCCTATAACGTTTCAAGTTTCGGGCAAGGGCCTCCAAAATCCAGCCCGCTTGAAAACCCACCTTCTAAATGGATAACGTTTGAAAATCATTCTACGTTGAAGCGTCTTTTAAATTATCCGAATCGGGCCGCATACTGTGGTTATTGGTAATGGCCCAACTGCAGTTGAAACGTCCCAATTCGCGAATGATTTCGGCGCAAAATCAACATTTACGCAGAATGGAGCGAAACACAGTAACACGCACGAATAAAGAATAATCTGGTTAACGTAGCGATGATATTGATACGCAAAACCCGAGCAATGACATGTTTATTTCTTAGCCAGTTAATCCCTCTTGCTCTCACTCAGCGCAATAACTCTTCTTCCATTTCCAATTCATCTCGCTTTCTCTACAACTCCCTCCCCTCAAAAGCCTGGGTAAGCGTAGCCTCCTCTCTCTCTCTCTCTCTCTCTCTCTCTCTCTCTCACTGCACTGCACTGTTTAGCCATCTAAATTCTGGCGACATGTCTTTTAGGGTTCTACTTGTCCAATTCCGCGTCCTGAATTTTGTTCGAGTTCTGTAATTCGTTTCTCCAGTTCAAAATCAAGCGAACCGACTAGAGAAATGCAGAGCATTCAAAATCCAGAGTCTATATCCTACCTCAGGCAGCGTGAAGCTGCGGAGATTGATGAGATGCTCATGGGACCTCTCGGATTTAGCGTGGATCAATTGATGGTCAGTTTACAAGCCTTATCGTTTTGTTTTTATTTGGATTTTAGAAGCTTTATGATTTGATTCCTTCTCGCTCTATTCTTAATTTTAATGTTTTTAACGGTATTTGCAGGAATTGGCTGGTTTGAGCGTTGCTACTTCCATAGAGGAGGTATTGCTTCATTTATAGTAATAATATTTTTCTTGCAAATAGTTTCTGCGAAATGTTCAGGCAATCATTATTTCTTAGATTATTAATTTCGTGTAAGTTAGCATTTTGCATAAGTTAAATTTTATCATAGGCAAACAACCACAAATCTTGTAATTTACTTGTCTTGTTGCTTGTTCATCTTTGCTTGGAAAATGGATTTACAGTTGTGAAAGTTTGCACATGTACACATGTAATCATGTCTTTTGACTAATAGTAGTTTTTAGGTTTGATGCTGTATGACACTCGGCATTAATACCTCTAAAATCTATAAGACCCATAAAAGGGAGGGAAATAAGTATTATTATGTAAAACAATTCTATACTCAGTGAGAATTAAGAACTTGATCCAGGATTCTTTTCTGAATTGAATCCTTTGGCAGGTTTACAAACCGAGCGAGTATAATCGTGTTCTTGCTATATGCGGTCCTGGGAATAATGGTGGTGATGGTTTGGTAGCTGCTCGCCATCTGCATCACTTTGGATACAAGCCAGTTATTTGCTATCCAAAGCGTACTGCCAAACAACTTTACACTGGTCTGGTCACTCAGGTACGGAGTGATCACAAGTTTGAAACCTACTTGAACCACCAGATGCTACACTTCATCAGAATTCTTATTTGATTGTAGTAATTTTGTAGCTGGAGTCGCTGTCAGTCCCCTTCTTGGCAGTGGAAGATCTGCCTTTGGACTTGTCAAAGGACTTTGACATTCTAGTTGATGCAATGTTTGGGTTCTCATTTCATGGTAATTGCTCTTTTTTCTGTAATTTAATTTATTTTTTCTTTTTTTTTGTTTGCTTTTGCTCAAGTCTGTTCACGCTGGCACTGAAGCCAAATTTGTAGGGCTTTTTCATAGCTTCTTCACTCCATGTGTATATTATATATATTGTAACAAGTCAACATTATTGCTATTCATTGTCTTGGAAGATATTCAAGTATATGGAATATTGGAGTGCAATCTCTCAAGTAGAGATTTCTTGTAATTTAATCACTAATTGCTTTGAACTTGTTAGACTATGTTTAATAAGCTCTCTGATTTTATTTAACTTATGCAAATTCACCTCTTCAAGCAAACCTTCTTGGCCTGAGTTCTTTTAATTGTTTATGTTTTTTATTTTGCCTGGCTAACATACATAATTTATCTAATTATGAAATTATTTTACTGCTGAAAGCTCATGTATTCTTATCTCTTTTCTAACTGACATTCTCAAATGTTTCAGGTGCCCCAAGGCCACCTTTTGATGATCTAATCCAAAAGTTGGTTTACTTGCATAAGTGCAATGAAGTTCATGAAAAGCGTTCAGTTGTTGTCTCCATAGATATTCCATCTGGATGGCATGTTGAAGAAGGTGATGTTGGTGGTGAGGGAATTAAACCTGACATGTTGGTATGTTATGTAACAGACACCAGTAATCTTTTTTTTTTTTTTTTTCTTGCTGTAACTCAATAGTCTGAAATCTTGTGATCATAAATTTACAAAATATTTTACAATTTTACACAATTATATTTCTAGTGGTGAAACCATCTTGTTAATGCAACTTCAGTATCTCCTAGGTCTCTTTGACTGCTCCAAAGTTGTGTGCAAAGAAATTTTCTGGTCCGCACCACTTTCTAGGTGGTAGGTTTATCCCACCAATTATTGTTGAGAAATTTAAGTTGCATCTTCCACCATATCCTGGTACGTCTATGTGTGTCCGAATTGGAAAACCTCCACAAATTGATATGTCAGCTCTGAGAGAGAACTATATTTCTCCTGAATTCCTTGAGGAGCAGGTGGAGGCTAACCCCATCGATCAGGTTCGTATTAATGATGTGGTAGTTACTTTTGAGTTGTGTGTTTTTTTTTTTCTTTTTTTTTTTTTTTTTTTTTGCACATGTACATGCTTTACTATAGTAAGTTTTATAGGTTATGATGCTGTATGACACTACGCATTAAAATACCTCATAAAATCTTATAAGACATAAAGGAGAGGGAAATATAGTATTATTAAGTAACAATTCTATACTCAGATGAGATACTTTAAGAACTTGGATTCCAGGATTTCTAACTGGAATTGAAATCTTTTGCAGCGTTATTACAACACCGACAGCGAGTAATATTACGTTTGACATAATAATATCAGGATCCCTGGGATACTCGGTGGTTGAATGGATTTGGTAGCTGCCTCACGCCATCATGCACATCCACTTATGGATACAAGCCTATGTAATATTTGCTAATCCCCAAAGCCGTAAACTGCCAAGATCAACTTTACACTGGTCTGGGTCACTCAGGTGGAGTGATCATCTAAGTATTGAAACCTTACTTGAACCACAGATGCACTACACTTAACATCAGATTACTTATTTGAATACTGAGTAATTTTCGTAGCTGGAGTCGCTGTCAGTTCCCTTCTTGGCCAGCTCCGGAAAGATCCTGCCTTTGAGACTTGTCAAAGCGACTATGACATTCCTAAAGTTGATGCAATGTTTGGGTTCATCAATTAACCTGGTAATACTGCCTCTTTTTATCTAGAAATTTAATTTATTTTTTCCATTTTTGTTTGCTTTTATGCTCAAGTCTGTATTACGCTGGCACTGAAAGCCACTTTGTAAGGGCTTTATATCATAGCTCTTCACTCCATGTGTTATATATATATAAAATTGTAACTAAGATCAAACCATTATTGAATCAATATAGTCACTTGAGAACCATCTAAGTAATAATGGAAATATTGGAGTGCAATCTCTCCAATGAGATTTTGTAATTATTAATCAACTAACTTGCTCTTGACTTGTTAGACTATGTTTAATAGCTCCTCTGATTGATTTAACTATGCATATCACCTACTATCAAGCACCACCTATCTTTGGCCTGAGTTTCTTATTTAGATTGTATTAATGTTATATTTTATATTATGCCTGCTAACATACAAATTATACATCTAATTCATGAAATTATTTTACTGCTGAAAGACTCGATAGTATTAACTTGGATCTCTTTCTCTAAATGAACATTCTCAATTTTCAGGTGCCCCAAGGACCTTATTGATGCATCATAATACAAAGATATGGATTATACTTGAACATAATGTGCAATGCAAGTTCATGAAGAAGACGTTCAGAGTTCGTATGTCCCTCCATAGCACTATTCCATCTGGATGGCATGTTGAAGAAGGTAGAATGTATTGGTGGTGAGGGAATTAAACCTGACATGTATGGTATGCTTATGTAACAGACACCAGTTAACTCTTCATTATTTTTTTTTTTTTCCTGCTGATAAACTCAATAGCTGAAATAACTTGTGATCAATTAATTTACAAAAATGATTTTTACAATCTTTTACACAATGTGAATATTTCTTTAGTGGTGAAAACCATCTTGTTAATGCAACTATCAGTTGAATCTCCTAGGTCTCTTATGGACTGCTCCAAAGTTGTGTAGCTAATAGAAATTTTTCTGGGTCATTCTAGGTGGTAAGATTATATCCACCATTATTGTGAAGAAATAAGTTGCAGTCTTCCACCATATCCTGGTACGTCTATAGTGGCTCCCGAATATAGGAAAATACCTCCAACAAACCTTGATATAGTCAGCTCTTAGAGAGAACTATATTCTCCTGAAGATTCCTTGAGGAGCAGGTGAGTGCAACCCCATCTGATCAGGTTCGTATTAATGAATGTGGTAATAATACTTTGAGTTGTGTGTTTGTTTTTTTATTTCATTTTTTATTTTTTTTTTTTTTTTTTTTTTTTTTTTTTTTTAAGCTTGCAAGTCAACAAGGAAATGAACCATTTGTAGTTGGTAAGGTTGCTTTTTTAGTCAGGATCATTGCAGAGTCAGTTTACTGTGTCAGGGATTATGCCATTTGCTATCTTGCAGTTCCGTAAATGGTTTGATGATGCTGTGGTTGCTGGATTAAAAGAGCCAAATGCTATGTGCTTGTCAACTGTTGGAAAGGATGGAAAACCGTGAGTTTTTCTTCTTCTGCTATTCATCAGTTGAAAGTCATTACCTTCTTCCAAATGGATAAAGTAACTGATTGGCATGGATGTTTATGAACTTAAGTGAAGAATGATTCTTTTAATTGATTTTGGCTTATAAAGTGACCCTTGAAAACAGAAGGAAAAAGTGTCTTAGAATTGCTAATGTAAGCCATTGCATTTATAAATTGTCCAAAGTGGTAGACAAATTATTGTTGGGCTACTTAATCCATTTGTCTTCAGTCGCGATATCTGTTCACTGGTACAGGAGTTCACGAGTCATGGCACAGAGAAAAAATATTTTCTCCCCCCAGAACTTAACTCTTCTATGCTGATATAGTATGGAAGCAGGACAAACACAGCTTTAACTCCACTTCTGCATCCAACATTTTCTCAACACTCCCCACCCTCTCTTTGTCTTTCTCTCTCTCAGAGCTCTAATTAAGCTTATGGAGAACAAAATAAATCAAGAAACCAAAAAACAACCAGGGTGGTAAAATGTAACTAACTACCCTAATTTCCATATAGGTAAATGGTTAACTGTGGCTTGTTTAACAAAAGTCTGTGGTGCACGCTAGTGAAGACAAGCAAAATGCAAAACTGTAGCATATGCATAGGGAGAAACTATACTCAATTAATTTAGGTCCACATGGGTATCATATCTTTATACTTAACACTTGCTATGGGAGGTCCTCAGAAACATATTACCAAAGACATACAGCAGGAGAACGGCATTGAATAGAGGTTTTTCCTATGAAGACCTTTCTCTATCCTTGGGATTTTACTTAGGACTTTCCTAAAGTGCCACTACCCTGTATAAAAGAATCCCTCTAGCATACCAACTGGAGAACGACATTATTGGCTCTAAATTTATCTGTTTCAACTTTTTTATAGGGTATTAAATGTGCAACTACACTTTTAAGCTTTTACATTTGAGGTATATGTATATTATAAGAGGAATTTTGTAATAAAATTTTCTCTTTAATGTTTTTTGTCTTAAGAATAAAGCTTCTTTAGTTTTTATTTCATGGTAAAAAATCCTATTGGATTGTTTATGGATGAAAACGAGATATGAATCGAGGTTTAAACCTGCAAGTACATTTCCCTCTTCAATGAAGCAAAAGAATCCATCTAACTTTATTATATGACATTGGCTATATTTTTCGAAGTACTTGTCATTTTTCATTATTTTATCTTGTGGAACTGCTGGATTCCAAATACCAATTTTTGTCCATTGATTTTGACCTGATATTGATCATATGTTATCTTACTTGCCAATACAGCTCATCAAGAATGGTATTGTTGAAAGGAGTTGATAAGGATGGGTTTGTCTGGTTAGTAAATCTGGCACTATCATTGCAGCAATGAGATTCCTGTTTTGTGACTAGAACTGCTGGTTTTGATCTTGCTGCAATTTTTACCTTTACAGGTTCACCAATTATGAAAGTCGAAAGGCACATGAATTATCAGAAAATCCTCGAGCAGCACTCCTTTTCTACTGGGATGGTCTTAATCGGCAGGTAATGCATATTACTTGCTTTGGTCATTAGGTTGACCTTTCTTTTCTTTTTCTTCTTTCTCAACTTTCTAACTTATATGCTGTTGTTCTATTCTTTATTCAACTTAATCATATACATAATGCGGAAATCTGATAGAATAGCTTGTGTAGGTGTTTGTTCTATATCTATAATGATAAACCTTCTTTCTCCATGTGGGAATGAACAGAAAGCAGCAAAATATGTTCTGTAAGTTTTGAAATTAAGGATCATAGGACCTCTATATATCTACTATCTGGTAACCTATGGATGAAATTTTAGTGGTATTTTTCTAATTTGGTGTCCCCCGTCCTGTTTTTCCCTCTCCCTCTCTCATGCTTCTTTTCAGTTATTGCTGAAAAATTCCTGCCCTTTCCATTGAGCATTTTGTCTTCGTTGGATATTTGCCAAGTGAGACATACCAATGTCTTGTCCCAGCATGTTAAATCAGATAAGTGGACCTCAAACAAATGCAGATGTTGGATTTGGATATACAGAATGAACACTTGAAAGTGGAGCAACAACTATTAATTAGTGACAATGTCATTAGTCTTACTGGCTTCCAATGTCATAATTTAGTGAACCCATATGAAAATATTATCTGCCTGCACTTGGAGATTGTTGTTATGGTATTCCTTTAATTGGCTTTTAGATCTAAGTTTGGTGTTGTTCTGAAGCCCCACTAAGTGTTCTATACCCATTGAAGTGTGTCAAAAATAATGGGGAATATTTTTTGTTTTCATGTTCATCTAGGAGTTGGTCCATTGCCTAACATTTTGTTAAGTGTGACTTCTAGGTAAGAGTGGAAGGATCTGTGCAGAAAGTCTCTGATGAGGAATCTGAAAAATACTTCCATAGCCGCCCTCGAGGAAGTCAGATTGGAGCAATAGTTAGCAAACAGGTTCCTTTTACTTTCAGTTTATCAAATTGTATCAATACATGTGACTACTTGTTTGTAAGGCCTCAAGTACCGTTTTTTTTTTTTTTTTTTTTTTTTGCAAACAGCGTTTCCTTTTTACTTTCCAGTTTATAAATTGTATCAATTACATGCTGACTATTGTTTGTAAGGCCTTCAAGTACACGTTTTTTTTTATTTTTTTTTTTTTTTTTTTTTTTTGTTCCTCCAGAGTAGTATAGTTCCTGGAAGACATGTTCTACACCAACAATACAAAGAGTTAGAAGAGAAGTTTTCTAACATGTAAGTTTTACTTCCCAAGCATCTTTTTCTAATTGTAAAAAAATGTCATACTGCTTTGTTTATTATCCTCAAATGAAAGATCATGACTAAGATGTTCATGGTTACTTGATTTTGAAGGATTTTCATTGTTTTCTTTTCTTTTTTTTTTTTTTTTGAAAGAGAATATCCAAATTCATTACCTCTTGGAAGAAAACAAAGATGATGGAAGTCCCTCCTTTCACTCTTTTTCTCTTGTCCTTTCTTCTGAGTGCAGAAGTTTGATCCCAAAACCTAAGCACTGGGGAGGATACAGGCTTGAACCAGAGCTTTTTGAGTTTTGGCAAGGACAGCAGTCTCGCTTGCACGACAGGTTATTTTCATCCCTACTCCTGCATTAATTTCTATAACGTCTTTAAATATTGATTGAACAGCTTAAGCTCAATCTCTAGACCAATTGGCAAAATGGTGTATCCAAGCTTTTGAATGCTTGATTTGTTACAATGTGCATGGGTATGGACTGAACATGAAGTTATGAATTGGGTAAACTCAGATTCAGGACCAGTGAATGAGTTTTGTTAGATCCTTGTATTTTCACCTTCAGGATTGTGTAAAGCTTTTCTACCTTCAGGATTGTGTAAAGCTTTTCTAACCAAATAAATGAATTCCTGGGAACTAAGGCTGATGACTACTACTATGTTGCATTTGTTTCTGTAGTGACCATATGAATGCAGTTCAATGTGGAGTTTGGGTGCAACTTCCCCCTTTCTCTTGTGTGTTGCTTGTCAAAGTTCATGTACAATATGGATTTGCACCAAGCTCTATAAAAAGCACATTTGTGTTGTGTATTTATTTAATTGAATGCTTGTTTTAGCCAGAGGAGTCAAAACATTACCCTATCTCATATCCTCACATTTCTTTCTCTTTTTTTTTCTTTTTTTTTTTTTTTCTTTTTTTTTCTTTTTTTTATTTTTATTGGGGGGGGGGGGGTGTTGTTGTTTTCTAAGCCGGGGGGGGGGGGGTGTTGTTGTTTTCTAAGCCTCAAGACCCCTCATCCACCATCATCCATAAAATTTTCAATAATATGATGAGGGCTATGAAATGGGCTACACTTTGTTGTGTATGTGTAGCCTCCATATGAACCAAAAAATTTTACTTAATGATAAGTAACAGGGAAGTTTCAATCAGGTTATTCAATGGATATATAATAGTTTTTGAAAATGGGAAGTGGGATTTCCAGCCAAGAAGATTTGTTTTGGCCCCATTGCTAATATATTGCTCTCTTTTCAGGTTGCAATATGTTCCTCAAGAGATCAATGGGAAACAAGTATGGAAAATTGTGCGGTTGGCTCCCTGACTAGTACTTTCAGCTTCTTCATTGTGAAGTTCATGATTTGTTGGTATCTCACTATCTGCTCCTTTGTGTTCATATATTTTGTTTAATTAGTTGAGTGCATGCTCACACTAATTCGCCCTCTCATTGAAGTCTTTAATTGATATATTTGCAGCATTCGAGGAGTGCATTCAGCCATAAGCATAATAAATTGCAACTCGATGAGGAAGCAGAATAACTGAAATATGATTATGGATATGGTTTTGTGCAGGTATAAGCTTTTAGGTGAATAGCTAGAGGGTTGGGTTTGGGATTACAGTCTATTGAAAGAGCAATTACGGATAATAACACAGTGAAGGACGAAAGATGTGCCAAAGGTAGTGGATGGTATCATTTAGGTTGTTGCTTCTGCTATTATTTACTGTCTGCAGCCTGCAGATTAAAGATTTTAACATGATTTCAAAGAAATGGTTTGAACTATTCTTAATATATTAGAAATTATAATTGCTTGAAAACTACGGTCACAGTTTTCTCCTGAACATCATCTCATTTAGCATCCATTCCTCCACTCTGGCTGTCTTCCCACTGAGTTTTTCCCCGAGTAAATCAGGTCTTTGAACTTCACCCTAGATTAACCAGTCATGCCATTGCTTTCTTTTGTGCGGCATAAAGTTTACAGCCTTTGTTCTATTGTATGAGCCATTAAACCTTCAAAATCATCCTCATTAAGGTTTTACTAGAGAAGTGCAAGTTAGAGAGCTATCTTTTGAACATAACGGCACTCTCTCTCTCTCTTCGTGGGCTTGGCAGCAGTTGCATGAAAGTTTAACAGTCTGAATGCTCCAAATGCTGAGGTGAATTTGCAACATTTATAACGGTAAGCCTCTTTATTGCTGGATCTGTTAAGCTTTCTTTAAACTGCATCCTCATGCTTGGGCCCTGAGATGGAAAATGTTGATAATGATTTGTGAATTCCATTATTTAAAGCATTGTTCCAATGATATGGTGTGTGTAACTCGGGCAATTTTTTTTTCATCCGTTGTTTTGGTCATATTTTTCCCCCTATATAGATAAAGCAGAAAGGTAAAGTGGAAAATTTTGTAGTCTTTTTATGCAAAGATGCTTTCAAATCAGTGCAAGCATGTCACAAAGTTTGGAGTTTCCTGAATGGATTTTTGTTGATGATTTTATATTTAAAAATTAAAATGGGGAATTGGTTTGGTTGGGGGAGGTTAACGTTGATCCTGACCAAACCGGGCTCCACCAGGAAAAAATATCAGGAGTTGCTTTTCAAGGTTCTTTTGACCAAGAAGCTGAAGCCAAATTCTGACACACTATTCTTTTCTGAAAGGCCAATTTATTTTTTGATGCTAAGGTGACCACACCACTTTCTTTTCAAAGGAGGGAGGGGTAAGTGGAAAAATATCGAACATCTCAGGGCCTTAGAAATCCTGTTCCTTTCTTGTCATTGTGCATCACACTAGAGATCCAAGAACTAGAGGCGGGGGAAACTTTTTGAGTTGTATAGGATAAATGATTAGTATATTCTATATCTATTGATAGGTTTTTGAGGGTATGTGTTTTTTCTTTTTCTTTTTCTTTTTTTTTTTTTTTATAATATCTCCTAAGTGGGTACAGCTGTTTGATCAAAATTCACGAGTCATAAGCATTGGAAGAGGTTAAGGAATCCTTTTCTTTTTGTAGGCCATTTTTTGACTCCAAAATATAACATTCACCATAGAAGAAGAGTTGAGGAACCAACCATTAATGGAGTTTGACCTAATGCTGAGTAAGTGGCCACGTCTTCAACATTTTGAGAATTGAGATATGCCTTAAAAAATGTCCTAAAAGGAAGTGTCTTTTTTTTTTTTTACCTGAAAGGAATGTCCTAATACATGTTGTTCACTCTGGATGCTTTTGCTTTTGGCGGATGATTGAATTGATTACCCCCTCACAACTATCATTGTCAACCGTATTCCTACGGGACATTATTCCTATATATATACACGCGCGCACACATTCTAATTGATTTAAAAAATATATATTCTCCACAAATCCGGATAAATTTGGCAAATATTTGGGAATAAATTCTTAAAAGTTATTCAACAAAAGCAAATATAATAAAATGTTTCTTTCCTTAAATATTTAGAGGCAATTGGAAGGTTGAATTTGTACCGCGGGCAACATGAAATTAACCAGAAAAGGAAAAAGACTGTAAATGATTTGAGTTCCTAATCTTTTTACAATAAAAAAGGACTGGAGATAATTAATCATTAAATTATTGATTTAATTGTGGGGTTAGCTCAATTATTATTATTATTTCCTTGAAATCTATTTCTAGTATTCAAAATACAACCATAAAGCTTGGCAAAAACTTAAAGACAATCTTTCATGGAAGATGATTATGTTAGGAGAACAAAGGATCACAGAGGAAGATGCATGGTACAATTCTATAGCTAGCTTTAGGGTATAGGAACTTTTAAAATCTTTTTTGAATTGTGGGTAGAAAAGAAAGATTCAAAGTAGTGGTGTTCAATCCATCTTGAAGCAACAAGTATTATGGTGTCTCCTATCAATAGATAAAAACAGAGGGAGAGAGGACCCCTACATGTCTTGGATTTTATACAAAGACTCGTTAGGTCCGCATAGGGTATTTCTTAGAGCGATGGTATTTTGTCTCCTTACTCTCAATTGCTTCTTGTCATCAGAAACTGGGTTGTGATATTTTTTAATGTACAATATATTTGACTGATTAGACTCTATTTATTTTACAGAAATAACTTGTCCTTAAAAATATTTTTCAAACAATTCACTTTCTGTTATTTATATTTATTCCAATATTGAAATTACTTAAAATTATAAAAATTTTTAATTTATAAGATTATATAAATATGTAGAATTATAAAATTTATATTTTAAAAGTTTATTATTTTATTGAATAAAAATTTATTGTTGAATGTGAAAAAATAAATTGTTATGATGACAGGTAGAGATTATTAGTGATTGATAAAATTGATTTCAGATGATCAAATGAATTATAAATGTACCTATAAGATTATCGTAAATATATCAATATCAAGAAAATATTTTCCTTTTTGTATAAGTTACTATGTTTGGACTTTTTTTTTTTTTTTTTTTTCCTTAAAATATTTTTCAAAACAATTCACTTATCTGTGTTATTTATATTATTCCAATAATTTGAAATTAACTTAAATTATAAAAATTTTTAATTCTAATAAGTCATAATATATAAATATGTTAGAATTATAAAATTTATTATTTTTAAAAGTTTATTATTTTATTTGAATAACAAAATTTATTGTTGAATGTGAAAAAATAAATTTATGATGACAGGTAGAGATTATTTAGTGATTTGATAAAATTGATTTTCAGATATGATTTAATGAATTATTAAATGCTAACCTATAAGATTATTCGTAAAATATATCAATATCAAGAAAATATTTTCCTTTTTAGTATAAGGTTACATGTTTGGACTTTTTTTTTTTTTTTTTTTTTTTTTTTTTTTTGAGTATTTAAAATTTCAAGAATTATTTTTTAAAATAAAGAGAGCATAAAAAATAATACTCCCATTTAACAAGAATTATAAGGAGCTTCTTGCCACTTAGCTTATTCCTCTAATCGGATCCAAACAAATAATTATAATCCAACCAAAGATTACGTAATACACACTAACTTTCTTGTTTCTTTCTTGGGAGTACTGAACCTTTCTTTGACATTAAAATGGAGGATATGTTTTGGGGAGTGTAAATGCATGCATGGGTGCATGGAAAGCAAGAAAGCATCTTTCAGCGTCAAACATATCACCCGCTCTTACTTTGAGGTTTTGACGTTTGATTATAGTAACGTTTATACTTGACCTTGGTATTCTTGCAATTAAAACCATGCCCATATATATTAGCAGTATTGATCAAGAAGAGAGATTTGAATTTGACATTTTTGGAAAAACTATGCACAGTAGAGAGTTTTAAAAGATGCTGTTTACATTTTTTTTTTCTTCCTCAAAATTGCAAAGAAAAACAGTACTAGTAGCATAACCCTAATTAGTAATTAATGAGATGCTTATGTCCAATTCAGGTCAAAAGAATTGGGTTTGTGTCAGAATGTGTTGTTGTTTGTATATGATTGTTTTGTCCATAATTTCCAAAAGAATTAGTTATATATCGTTTTCTTCAATTGTGATCTTTTTGACATAATAAAACTTGTTAATTAGATAGAAGATGCATAGAAAAGAATCCCATGTTTGGCAAAGTTTCCTAGTAGAACAAGAGGCTTCAGGTATGTCTCGCTCTCGCATGCGGTAACCCGTGTCACGTTTCTTCTATAACTTGCTAAATTAATTGATACCAAATTTATTTACTTGTTTGTCATCAAAACGTTTTTTTTTTTTTTTTTTTTTTTTTTTTTAAACCCGTGTTCACGTTCTTCTTATTAACTTGCTCTAAATATAAATTTGATACCATTATTTTACTTAACTAATATACTATAATTATGTTTGTCATCAAAAACTCCGTTTATTTTTTTTTATTTTTTTTTTTTTGCTTTGTCGGCACAAACAGGTTGTTCTTTTTTTTTTTTTTTTTTTTTTTTTTTGTCGGCAACAAACAGTTGTTTCTTTCTTTTTTTTTTTTTTTTTAAAAGGGTGACAAATGATAATTAAAGTCACAGTACACAATTTTGCTGAAGGATTTGAACCTAATAAAATTAAATTCTTAATCAATTGGAGATACTCTAATAACATTCACACCTGAAAAAAGTTCAAAGATTTAATATTTACTATCAGAGTAAAACATTGAGTTATCCATGGTTAAATTAAAAAACCAATGGTTCCTGTCAAAATTGTTACTAATGCAAGAGATGCTTTGCTTAGTCTATATATTACAAAAGTACAATAATTATATTTTAAGGTAAATTTTATTTGAAAGGTTAAAAATTCTGAGACTTAAAAATCACTGCTATTAGAAAATTGTCGTTTCAGATGGATGTGAATTTACACATATACTAAAAATATAATTTACACATTATACTAAAAATATATATATATACTATATATATAATATATTGTAACAAGAAATTGGCAATAAAACCATGGGAAATAAAGACTCAATTGCCAAAAAATCGAAATAGTGCAGGGGGAAAAAATAATTAGAATAAAGAAAAATTGAGATACAATAAACCAGTGCATAGAGGGAAAAAATATATATATGTACAAGAAATTGGCAAATAAAACCATGGGAAATAAAGACTCAATTGCAAAAATCGAAATAGTGCAGGGGAAAAATATTAGAATAAGAAAAATGAAGATACAATAAACAGTGCATAGAGGGAAAAAAAAAAAAATAAAGTGGAGCAGCACGAGAGAGCATACTTTGGTGGTTGACCTCGTGCTTAGTTCAGCCATGAATGTGTTTAACAGAAAAGTTATGAAAAACCACTCTTTTTTTTAATATTATTATTTATTTTCTTTGGCTTCAACGATGATCTTTTCTTAATCTCCACCACCACCTCCTCCACCTCCACCTCCACCTCCACCTGCACCTCCACCAGCTACTGGCCACTGGACTGATTAAACAGCTGCTAATATATTAGTAGTTGGTTTTTTCTGATTGGTACTAGCTGAGTTTCTTTTTCTCATTGATTATCCTTCTTCCATTATCAAAAACAAATGATATTAATTATTATTAAACGCATGATTATATGACACCCTCAAATTTTACTAATTTTAAGCCATTCATGTATCCCACCTCCCATACCGTACACGTGGCCCACAGATTGATTGATCTGGTGGTGGGACATGGTTTTTAAGATGGGCATCCACCACAAAGCACAGTACTAAGAAGCTAAAACTTAATAAATAAAGCATTAATTTATTATAAATTTATTATAATGATGCACCTGCTTAGCAAACAGTGGAAGGCATGTGCTCAACCAAAATTCGAAAATGGATGGAGTGGTGGTGTGATGTGGTTGATTCAATCATGACCATTCAATTAAATGAAAGTCTCTCTATCAAATGATAGACAGATAAGACATGTCTAGTAGGTAAGCTAGTTCTATCACCAAAGGGAAAGAGAAGCACAATTCCACATTATCTAAGGGCCATTTTTTTTTTTTTTTTTCAATGATGCCAATCCCTTCCTGGCCCTATCTATGTGTAAGGTCATTATCAATTTCTTCATGTCACCTTTTTTTTCTCTTCTCTAGGGACAACAAGCTCTCAAAAAGATAATTCAAATCCATATCATATTCTAGATAATAAATTAATAATATAATCAAAGAACAAAAATATAAAAAACAAAACTCAAATGTTCACACTTCACACCATAGTAGCAGTAAGAACGGTAGTACAAGGACTTGAAAATGCTTGTCTCTTTATTTCTTCTATCTTTTATGTTGAACCCACAAATGAGAAACAAACACCATCTTACCCTTTAACTGTTGAGAACTGGTACTTCAGGTAAGCACACAAATGATTCACAAAATGTCTAGCAATGGGTTTGTGGGCAAAAGAGAAATACACAGAGAGATTTTTGTCCACTTGCTTTTCTATGCTACGCCCACAAAATGGATAGAAAGACAAGAAAGAAAAGCCTAAGCTTTGCTTCCCATTACTTATTCAATTGCACAGTCAGATCCCACGTTGATGATGAGTTTGGTTTTTACCCTCCTGCCACACAGAATACCAACAAACAAGCCATATAGATATAGTCTACATTTCTCTGCTAATAATGTGTATGTGTGTGAGAGAGATTTACACAGATACACAGCATTGGTGGAGTTAGCTGCTTTATAACGCAAACACAGGGGTGTGACAAATCATCAAATGTTTGGTCCCACCACACAACCATAGATATAAGTGTAGTACACCAAGAGAACTAATCCAAGCTGCTAATTCAATAAAGTACAGACACTTCAGCATATGAGAAATGATCAGATCAATACCCTTAAAGAATAGGAATGGGTTCCTCATCAAATTAATGGTAATGGACTATCGAGGGCCTTGAACATGTACTCGTACTAACACTTTCCATACATAATTAATGGCCCTCATAGTCAATTGGATCATTCCACATTCAAAGAAAGTAAATATATATATATATATCTTTTAAAAAAAGGATAAGTCTCTCACTGAAGTCATACGGTCCATTCATATGAATATTTGGCATTTATTACCCATCTCAACATTGGCTAACAATAACAATAATAAATTCAACAGTCAGGTGTTACAACATCACATCTTAAGAAAACAAACGTTGAGAAAGAGAAAGTGAGAGATAGAGATAGACAGAGAGATGGATCAATCTGGGCATTTAGGTTCTCACCAGCTACAGCTTTAGACTAGCTACCACATCTGATTCAAGAATAAGATTTGACTAAACTTCTCCCGAAGAGTTGAATGCTTTGCTTTCTTCTCGCTCTTGCTCTGGCTGATGGCATTAATGTTTAAGAAAAGCTTCCTCAGGATACACATTAAATCTAACATGATTCGAACCCATCTTGATTTCTTTATATCAAATGGTACACAATTTTTCCCATTGGCCATTGGATTTCTTATGTACCTTGATACCAAATATCCCTTTTCTCTGGCCGCCTTGTCCTTTATGATCAAATGAATATGACACCAAAAAAGAAACATAAAAATTTAGAAGCTTAACAATACAACAAGATCCAATGATCTAATCCTTACACAGTGATCTATCTTCTGAACTAGCACTTCCTTGATCAAGTCCTCTTAAAGAACCAAAGCAAATAAAAAATTGTGGTCCTTCATATAGCTTCTGCTACGAATTCATTTTCAACATCACAGGGCAAGGACAGAAGCTGTTTGCTAAACTTTCTCTGATACAAATATTGACCTTCTCTTGCAGGGCTTTATATAACTAGTTCTTAATGAACTCAGACATTCCCGCAAAAGCAAAAAACATTTGCCACTTGTCCAATAGCTGACATTAAGAACATCTGATACAACTTCCTGCAGCACAAATTCCTACAAGATGGAAACAAATTTTGGCGCATCATCTCTTGGCCCTTCCAGAGATCGATACATGTATAATGTATCAACATTACTATCCATGTCCTCATCAATTTCCTGATTAATCACTTCCAACACCAGATGCGGTAGCGCTCGAGCAACCTGCTGACAACCACCTTGAGTTAATTTACAAGAAGACATCCACAGGAATCTCATATTGTAATAGTGGTGTAGACCAGAAAGCAGGGCTGCATCCCCAAATGGACTATCTCTAATCTCAAGCTTCTGTAATCTAGGGCAGCCCTCAAGCACATACTTAAGCCCCATGTCACTGTCCCCAGCAAAAGCAACAGACAGGGTTCTTACTGTTTTCCCATATTTTCCAATATAATTGAAAGCTCTATCAGTCAATAAACCTGATACAGCAAGCCGTGTGAGTTTCTTACAATTCATGACAATAGCTCCAAAGCCTTCATCCATAGGTTCTCCAGTGACATGATCAGGCCTGTGGCGCCCCATTATACAAAGACGGAACACCACTAGATCTGGGCAGTTCTTAGACATGGCAATCACAGCTGCATTCGTCATCCTTTGGCAAAAATACAAAATAGATTGGAGCTTTCTACAACCCTCTGAAATTGCTTGAAGGCCCACTTCAGAAACAGGGCCTTCACTATCCTCCCGAGCATCAATAGGGAAGACCCGCAGCTCTCGGAGTTCCTTGCACGTTGCAGCCACAGCCTGTAGTCCTTCATCACATATTGAATCAAGGACCTGCAGAACAAAACCAACATCACTTCAAATCACCCAATTCAGTGCATTGCCTAAAAAAAGGATGGCACATTATAACACATACCCAGAAAATCTGAAGCTTATAGCAATTGCTTATTATTGGTTTAATCTGTTCAGCAGTAACATTTGCATAGCTTAAGTTTAGAGAAGTGAGAATGGCACAAACAGGGTAAATTGCTGGTAAGTAATCCGGAAGTATATCCCTAAATCCAGATAGGCAAACTAAAGATTTGCAAGCAGCAAATGCAGATACAAAATCTGGTTCTTGTTCTCCCTGAGCCACATCCTCTGATGGCCGAAATGAGCCTGTTCCAAGATGAGTAAGTTGTGGAGCTCGGACCATGAGGCGGTATAACTGGCCAATTGAAACATGTCGGTTCAATCTAATTTTCTTCAGTGATGGTGACCGTGCCACCAGCCTTTCCAGTGCACTAAAATTGATTGGACATTCTACGCAATCAAAAATCAGAGATTCGAGGCACATTTCACTCTCTGGAAAACACGAAATCCAATCAACTTCATCATCTGATACCTCAGATTCAATCAGATCAAGCACTCTCAGTTGTCTGTACAAAAGATGTAAAAATCCACAAAACATGGTCATAATTACAGAATCAAACAGCCTTCGTCATTGCAAGTTCTGAATAATATCTTTAACATCCCAATATTTGAAAAGGCATTGTTGAGGTTTACATTTGTTATCAAATCGCAATAAACAAAACAGATCAGAAGCAACAATCCCAACCTCAATGAACAAACTTTTGATCAGTTTCAAACTACAACACAGATCTAAACATGCCTTCTACAAATGTGAACCCAGAAAATTATTATGCTAATCAAATTCTTCTACTTAGACTTTGTCATATAATTACAAACAATAACCAAAATAAAACAAAACCCAGAAAAGTTTCAAACTTTCCTAAAAAAGCCAGCACTATAACCAGATCTACTCTGCCATTACTAACATAAACTACAAAATATATAAACACACACCAGTATAAAATCAAAAACCCACATACCTGCATCTACTAGCAACCACAGCAAGCCCACTAGTGCCAAACCCATCACAACACACTAGCACAAGCTCCTTAAATCCCAAAAATGACTCCGCAAGCAGCGCAAGATCATCATCCGTCACGGTCATCCGCTTCAAGTGAACCTTCTCGAGCCAAGGGTATGCCTTTGCCATAGAAGAAACCCATGGCGCAAAGTGAGCCCCCCATCGAGGAGGCATAAGGTTGAAATCAGCGAACCGGGGCTTGCCCTTCAATGTCAGGGACCGGATTCGAGCAAACCGCGCCGTAGCGCGTTGTGGAGAGACTGCATAACAATTCCCGATGAAGAGCTCGGATCGTGTAAGCGCCTCCACACGATACCAAGACCTACAGACCAATGAGGCAGCGTTTCTGTCCCGGCGTGAGGTCAAGAAGCAGAGAACATTCTCGAGGACATTTTCAAGAACCTGGTCAGGATAAGGAGCTTGGTATTCGGGTATGGAGCTAGACCCGGAACTAGAACCACACCCAGAAGTGCAAGTTTGGGTCTTGTTAGAAGATAAATCAGAATTAGTAACAGAATCAGACGGCGGAGATCGGTTGTCGTCTTCAGACATTTCAGTTCGATCTTCTCTCATGAAATTAGGGGTTTGAGAGTCAGTATCTGATCTAGGTTTTTTATTGATGATCATAAAATAATAATAAAAAAAATTGTTTCTTATTGGTTTTTCAGATTTTCAGATCATGAAAGGGATTTTAGTCAGAAAGAAGGAGATGAGCAGTGAGTTTGGTAAATAAAGGTAAGAGCTTTTCAAGATTAGAAGAAGAAGAAGAAGAAGAAGAAGAGAAGGAGAGAAGAGAAGAAGTAAAGAAAATGGAAGAGATTAGTTTAGTAGTATAACTGGTGACAGGAGGGTGTGAAGAGTAGGCTGTGATGTCTGATAGACTGAGCATTGGGATTCTCCATGCCTCTTTCTCTCTCTCATCTGCAATATCCAATGGCTCTCCACACTTCTCCTCCATTATTTGGGAGTTTTTTTTTTTTTTTTCCTCTTTTTACATGCTTTTTTGTCCTTTAATTACTATCTTTTTCTGCTAATTTCCTTTTTCCCTTTTTTTTTTTAAAAATCTTGTTAAAATTTGCAAAGGTATTATTGTTAGAATTACCCCTATAACTCTCTTTGATATTTTAATACTTTTCTTCTTCTTTTTTTTTTTTTTTTTTTTTTTTCCCTTTTTTTTTTAAAAATCTTGTTTAAATTGCAAACGGTATTATTGTTAGAATTACCCCTATACACTCCTCTTTGATATTTTAATACTTTTTCTTTTTTTTTTTTTTTTTTTTAATTATTGAGTTCTTGTAATTTTAGTTTCACCTGGCGGATTCTCGGTGGCTTTAGCCCAATTAGAGGCTAAAACCTAGTTGTTGTATGAGAGCTCTGAGCCATTGACTTTAGTGGAGGGGCTTAAAGGTTTGCTTAAGGTCATCATCAATCAGATTCAAATTTTGCTATCAATCTCATGAAGAATCAAAAAGAAAAGAAATTCTCAGATGATGAAATTAATTCTTATAATTGCTTGTCTAATCTTATTAATTATAAAGAGAAATGTTATTTCTAAAAATCTTTTACTTAATTTTTTTTTTTTAAAAATTCAATGGTTCTGTTGATTATTTGATATATAATGGGAAAAAACAAGGGAAAAAAAAAAAAAAAATTACCCAATAGAAAAACTTGTTGCGCAAAAAAAAAGGGAAAAAAAAAAAAAAAAAAACTTGTGCCGCCTTATCAACTTACTTGATGTGATAATTGCCACTTTTTACTCATCCTATTCTTTGAGGTCTCTCATATCTTTTTATTGGATTTCTAGCAGTAAGTCTTCATTTCACTTGATTTTATCTTTCCCTTATATAATGGGAAAAAAAAGGAAAAATGTCTTAGCTAAATTGAGTATTGTGAGCATTGGAAATATTATTTTGCTTATAGTTCACATTCTCAAGAATGGTTATATTGCATCAATTTGAAAATTATAAATTTTCTTCTCAAAAAAAGTAGAATTTTTTACCAATTTATAATCTTTATATGTAAAATTCCTAATTTTTACCACATAATAATCTAATAATTCAAGTAAAGATAAATCTTAGATAGAAACCATTTGTAATATATCTATTTATTTTAACACTAATCAAACATCAAAATGCACCAAAACATAACCTAGTAGTAAATGCATATACAAGTCGACAATAGATCCATGTTCGAATCTCTCTTCCTCAATATTAAAAAACACATCAAAATACATGCGCAAATTAAAAAAAAAAAAAAAAAGCCTAATTTGCAACTTGCAAGTGAGGAATTGGAGCATTACCAGTGGCTATAGGGAGGATAATTTCTTTGTCAATGGGTAACAAAGTAAAAAAAAAAAAAAAAAATGGAATGGGTTTACTTTTAAATAAACGAAATGAAATGATAATTTCACAAGAAAGAAAAAGGAAGGATAATATTCTTCTAATTTTTCAATGAGTATGAGAGACCTATATGTCTACGCTTTACAAGGAAGGTAAATGACACGCTCCAATCAAACTCCAGTACTTCCTGAAACTTCAAGGACTTTATTCGACCAAAGGCTGACACAGCTGACATGGCACACTCAGATTAGTGCCTTCACCACGCGCTCTATCTTCGCGGAATATAACTTGCTATGATTTTGTAAAATATAATATATTTTTTTGTACCTATTTTAATTTTTCCAGCTCGTGGATTATTTTTCTGAAATAATTATTATCAATTAACGTTATAATGTCATTTCTCAAAAAAAAAAAACATACAATTACAAGATAAAATACATATATCTATTAATAAAAAATTGAAAATTTTGTTTTTTTGTTTTGTCTAGTTTTTTATCAATTAAGTATTTTAACTTTTTTTTCTTTTTTTTTTTTTAATTTTCAATATCACTATCCATAGCTTAATCAAGTGTTGAATAATTAACACGTTAATTGATTATTTTTAGTAATAGATGATCTCGGATTCAAGTTTTTTATCGTTAATATGGTAAATTAAGTAATATGTCCTTGTATATAATTTTCCCTTAAAATGAAATTATTCTCATTTTTATTTAGTTGGTCTGTTTTTAACTTTCACCATTACTTGAGTATCATTTGTAAACAAGTTACAATGTTACTATATGTAAATAATAAATTTAAATAAATTTCTGAAAAACAATTTTTTTTTGGGTTATCATATAAAAAATATAGGGACAAAAATAACACTCTTATTTTTTTAGAAAAGGTTTATTTTTATCCATATATTTTGACATAATAATTACTTTGTTCTTCTAATTTAAAAATTACACTATTTTTCCCTGTAGTTTGAATCCGTTAAATGAAATTATTCTTTCATCCATTATTTGAGATTTAAGTCGTTAATTGCCGGTAAGATTATTGGATTAACCCTACATACATATAAACTAAAATAAAAAACTTACATTTTTGTCTCTATATTTTAATATAATTAATTACTTTGTCCTCGTAGTTAAAAAAAATACATTATTTATAACCTAAATCCGTTAACGACTTAAATCTTACATAATGGATGGAATGATACTTTCATTTAACATGAATAAATTATAAGAATAAAATAATATAATTTTTAAAAAATAAAGACAAAGTAATTAATTATGTAAAAATGTATGAATAAAATATTTTTTCTTTCCTATTTCATTTTGTGCAATCTACTATGCTGTCTTCTTTGTTATTCTTTAGTGCAGAAAGGGCAAAAAAGAAGGCTAAATAATACTTATGAGCAAATAAATAATTAATCAACAAATAAAATGAAAGGAGAGTGGATGTGATTGAACTCATCTTTTTTTCTTTGGGTGTTGCTGAGGTTAGCATCATTTGTCCTTCTTACACTTTGGATCTAATCTTAGATCTCTCTCTCTCTCTCTCTCTTGTTATGTAAATTTTACTCTTAACCAATTTTTTTTTACCGTCCTCTCTATTCTAGTTTTTTACTTGTTATGCAATCTCACCTTTACTCAAAACCCTCAGTAAGTTTTTTTTTACTTTGTGGGTTTTTTCGGTTAATCTTTGCATTCATTGATATTGGGTTGTAACAATTATGTATCCTTTTTTTTTAAAAAAAAAAAAAAAGAAAAAAAAAAATTGGGATTGTTAACAATTATGTATCCTTTGTTTTTTTAAAAAAAAAAAAAAAGAAAAAAAAAAAAGATCATTTTTTTTAAAAAAAAAAAAAAAGAAAAAAAAAAAGATCATCCATACCTTTTTTAGGTTATGGGGTAGTTAAAACATTTTTCAATTTTTCTCCTCACTTTTAGCAAGTGGGTAAAAGCCCATGTCTTGATACGTTTGAATGATTAAAGATATAAATAATCATAACTCATCAAACAGTTGAGATGGACAAAATAATAAATAAGTTAATTAAATAAAATTAAGAGACAATATGTGATTGAAGTAGGTTTTTTTTATATATATATATATTAAAGTTTAAAATCATTTTTTCGTATGATAATAGTAAATTAAAAGATGATTTTTTTTTTTTTTAAAAAAAATTATAGACTATATGTGTTTTTCCCGCAATAATTTATTCCGCTATGCTTCTTTATTAATTAATTATGATTAAATAGGAATTGCATATGTTAGAGTTTGTCAATTATGTTTTTGTCTTTTGCTTTTATTCTTCCTTATAAATATGTGAGTGGATTTGGTAGAAAAAATGAGGGGAAACGAAGTGTTGAAACATTATTGAGAGAAGTCCCTTCATTAGTTCATTACTACATGTATTGTATTAAGGTGGATGAATCATGAAAATATTTAGAGCACAAACATATCAAATCAAAAACACAGTTTCTAGGAAATGACTCTTTAACTATATCAATGTCCTTAATCACAATTCCAAACAAACTCTCTAATTATCTATCAAAAAATCTATCTGCTATGAAAAAATTTTGGAAGTTATTTCAAATAATGATAATTGCAAGTGCCATGTCCGTTAAAATATTTAAATTAATACCGGCGAGTGTTGTGATGAGCGGTTCCACGTTTTTTTCCTTTTAAGTGAGCTCGAAGGTTTAATCATCATGAATGAAGTAAATATTCACTGAAAATACTTCACCCTTTAGTGGACCGATCCGGTGCGAGCATGATTTGGTTCTAGCCCAATAAGCCGAGGATACCTATATTAATAAAAAAAAAAGAATTGAATTAATTAGCAATAATCCCAATAGAATCATATGCATAAAAAATTGTGATACAAATAAGACTTAAATAGAATTCAAACTCATGACTTGTAATTTATCATGTTAATTATAAATTAATTAAAAATTATATATGCATTGTCTTGTTGCCCTGTAAGGAATCATAATCCATATCATAGTGATAAGGAAAAGCTTGGAAGCTTTCTAAAAACTAAAGGTCTAATGTGGCATGTCCAATTTTCAAGTCTAATCACCTTTTAGGTCTCACTAAAATTACAAGATAACAACTACCTCTGTTTTAATTCCATTGACCTTTTGTATTATAAGGGAAGTTTGTCATCATAATTTTATGAATCAATAGTTTTATTCTACTCTACGTGGGACCATAATATTTTCATATCTCTTATTTTCAAAATAAGAATCGAACTATTAGGGACCGACCATCGCTTAAATTACAATATAATTAATTCCTATTTTTCAATTATTAATTATAAAATTAACGATAAGAATAGACCGTAACGGATACATGATTTAGATTGAGCAGACATAAAAATATTCGTTTATATTTATATACAAATTGAAAATTTTAGGAGGGTGATAACCTCTGTCGGTCTTTTATTTGTCTATATTGACAATTTTTTTTCCCTCTTTTTTCTTTTTAATCTTGTTAATATTGGTTTTATTCACTTATTTTCTATTTAATTTCCCATGCATGCAATTAGTTTGAACTTACAAGAAAACCATCATTATAAGAATCCAATAAGAAAATCTATTTAAAAAAAAATTCATTTTTCTTTTAAATTGAAACAGTTCTAATGACAATTGAATTGCTATTTTGTCTAAAAAACTCACACTCAGGAATCAATGCACTGTTTATTTCTATGCTTTAAAATTTTTGGTTCCCTTATTTAATTTTTATTTTAAAATTTTTCCAACTATGGGAATCTTTCTTGTTTCAGTAGTACTTATGACATTGATTCTTAATGAAGCATTCATTAATTTAAAGAAAAAAGGAAATAAAAGTAAGTACCATGTATTTATAAATCTTGTTCTTTTATGTCTTATTACAATTATTGTAAGCTCACCATGATAGATGATAAACCTTTTACTGTTTCATTGTTTGGCAGTCCTTCGACATTGTCTGTTCTATTATTTTGGGAATGCTCACCTTGTTAATTGATAGTTTCTGTTTGGCCCATTTAACGTTTTTTTATTTTTTTTGAGGAAAAAGAAAGATCACATTGAAATTTTTTAAATAAAAAAAAGTTAGAGGAAATTTATTTTCTTAAATTCACGTTAATTATTAATATAAAAACACCACACAACAAATAAGAAAATGAAAATTTTCTGAACTATGTTGTGTCTATTTGTTAGGACTATAAAAGTCCATATAAAGGCTATTGGGCCTTGTACAGAATGATCTATATAAAAAAAGCCGGTTGGGTCAACTCCAAATCGAAATCGTATCGGAACGTACCTAAAAAAATGATATCGAGGTTGGCATGAAATTAATCAATTTTGAGCCGATTCGATTTCAAATGTTAGAATTGAGAATCGTCATTTCAGCTAGAATTGCCCGATTTTAGCCATTTCAGCCGGGAAAATAAGATAGAAAAAAAAAAAAAAGGAATCAATTGAAATCATGTTGAAATTGAAACTAAATTAGAGCAGTTGGTTCTTATGGAAGAATCAAAACCGATGGTTCTATGAATCGAAATCATTATCCCTTTAAATAGCTCGAGTCGAGATAGTAATAGTACACATTACAATAATAAATCAAAAGAAAAAAAAAGATATGAATTTTCCTTGTTGACGATACCTAGTTTTAGATTAAATATGAGATAGTGAAGAAATTTGTAATTTCATAATATCTATAAAATTTTGTTAAAATAAATATAAGTAATTGGGTTTGCCCAAATTAGGTGCAACTTTCAAATGATGTTTATCAACACCTCAACAATGATTTCTTTTGAGCAATTAATTTGATTTTGATAAGGTATTGACTGTCTGGCTGTAATAAAAAAAAAAAAAAAAGGAAAATCCTTCTCTTATTATAGGTTGATTTCCACTGAATTAGCAAATATTTTAAGAAGAGAAATACTAGAAAAAGCACTTTGCTTTTTAACTCGCTGTTTTGGGCATAGAGATGTGGAGGTGTAGCCTTTTTTATTGGGCCGTAGATGCCCTTTTGTGGGAATTGGCCCCATGCCCAACGCAGCTTTATGGGCTTTTTGTGGGCTTCAACTGTCAAAAACGACAAAAACTGTAAGACCAACAATAAAATGGAACCCCAAAAGAATACTCTAGAAAATCAATTTGACCGTTTGGACAACAAAATACTTCTGTATCGAAAATCCAAATCTGTCTGCCTTCTAACCGTTGGTAATGGTAATAGCCTCCATCACCATTAAACCCTCCTAACTCCAAACAAAAGCAACAAAAATCCTTCCTCAATTCGATAGGTCCTAGAAGCCATAGCTTCGGTTTCAAAAGCTTTTGCTCTTCTTTATTAGATCAGAACGAACATGGATCAGAAGCAGCAACAGCAGCTCGATCATACCAAAGAGTCAAAGGAACCCGAGGACAACCAAAAGAATCCTCACCCCTCGGACTACGCGCCTTACCCTAAGCTTGATCCAAACGACGTTGCTCCTCCAGCCGAGAATTGGGCTAACGTGTCAAGAGCCACGGATCACCCACCACAGCCAGCTGAAGGCCCAGCGCCGATTTCCGGAGCAGCTGCTACTACTATGCCTGCTGAGTCTAATCCCTACGTCTCTCCGGCACCTGTTGCTTCTTCCTCCTCCAAGAGTAAGCTTCGTTAACTATATAGTAATGTATATCTGCATTTGTTTTTTGATTGGAGTTCGAATTGGCGAAATGCTTTAGCCAATTGTTGCAATTTTTTTTTTTGGAAATAAATAAATAAATGAAATTTGTGGTTCATTTTGAACAGATACGATGGAATCGGTGAAGGATGTGTTGGGGAAATGGGGAAAGAAGGCGGCAGAGGCGACCAAGAAGGCGGAGGATCTTGCTGGTAACATGTGGCAACACTGTGAGTATCTGTCTTCTTCCGATTTTATTCATTTCGTTTGTTTATTGGTATATTTAAAAGTCTGTAGATTTCCTTTAAGTGTTTTTGCTCTGTTAATCGCAATGGTAAATTTCACTTTTTAATTTGATTTCTTCAGTGTCATGTCATACATGCTTCTGCATAGAATAGATTGTTACTTTTGGTTTTGGACTTTTCTAAAATGGTTTATGATCTTCTTGTCGTAGTGATAGTTGATGTTCTAAAAAGATGGTTACTGGTAACTATCTTTGTCTGTAATTATTTCAGCTGTATATCTACTATAACGGAGGGTGTTGAGTGGATCAAATTTTCTACAATTTTGGTTATTCAATCTGATAGTGATTGCAGTGTTAGCTATTGGCTATTGAAGTGATATTTTAAATCTGATCAAATTTTCTAAAATTTTGGACATCTCTGAATATCTGAAAGGGTTTTGCATTGGCCATTGAAGTTATAGCTTGTCTCTGGATTTATTTTCCAAAATCACTTGTCGAATTAATGAGTACTAAAACAATGCTAGTCGTATTCTACATCCAAACAATTTAATGTTTTAATGCTCAGTTTCCTCTTAGTATTTTTCTTCATACAAAAAAATTGAATCTTTCTTCTCTTAATCAGTGAAAACAGGTCCTAGTTTTGCTGATGCTGCTGTGGGAAGAATTGCTCAGCAAACTAAAGTTCTTGCAGAAGGAGGTTACGAGAAGATCTTTCGACAAACTTTTGAGACCGTTCCTGAGGAACAACTCCAGAAGACATATGCATGCTACCTATCTACTTCTGCTGGTCCAGTTATGGGAGTTTTATATTTGTCAACTGCAAAGCTGGCATTTTGTAGCGATAATCCTCTGTCTTACAAAGCTGGGGATCAAACACAATATAGTTACTACAAGGTATGCACATTGTGGTTTGATAACATTTTAAATAATTTTGCACTTCTACTGCCAGGGCTAGGACACAGATCCAAGCCTCTTTCTAAAATCCTTGTCACATTTTTCCCCTTTTGATATTGATATTACTTTCAGTGATCATTTTTTTTATTATCATGAAACATTTTTTTTTTATCTCCAGTAACTGCAATGATTGTGATATTTGTTATAATATACGCATTTATTTCTTAGCTAGTATGATGCGAAACAATTATGTATATGAAAAAACTGTTTCTGATGTAAACAATTCTTCTTTGACTGGAATATTGTATTGAACACCTGATCATTGATACATCGAAGTTGAAGCTGACAAAGGTTTTGACTACATTGTTTTAAGATCAGTAGTGGATGGCAAGGCCTTTAGGTTTGGTATAGATGGTTCAGTCATGGCTGGGAATAAGTTTCAAGATTGACCTAGGGCAAATGCCCAAACTGTTTATATCTGTATTGTCCATATGATTGTGTGTATATTCAAGAATGGAAGCTTTATTGAAAGAAAAATAAGTTGAGTGGATCATGGAGGACAAGGAATCTCCTACTTAACTTGTAAGAAGATTAAATGTAAGCTTAAAAAGCAATGCCTTCCTAAAAGCTTTTGGAAGCGTAAGTTCATATAGAAGCTAAAAACACCACATTGCCCCATAATTAACCAAATCTGATTTTTGGAAGATCATTCATTTCTCTCCATCAAAATCCTCCATGCCAAAAGAAAAAAAAAAAAAAAAAGAAGGTAAAACGGAGTTAGAATTCCAAAGATTATTGCTTCATTTGAGATTATATTGCTTCTTTGAAGTAAGGAAACAATCATGTGTCAATCTGCATCTCATGTGATGGTCTCATGAAATGAAGTATAATTGTTGATTCATCATTTGCAATTTTCATGCTGTGTATTGTTTGGTTTTGGTAATAACATATTCCAACTCTGTATTATATAGGTTGTTATTCCATTGCACCAGCTGAAGGGTGTCAATCCATCAACAAGCAAGGCCAAACCTGGAGAAAAATACATCCAGATAATCTCAGTTGATAACCATGAATTTTGGTTCATGGGTTTTGTACACTATGATAGTGCTGTGAAAAATCTGCAAGGAGCATTAGAGCAGAACCGCAGCTTGTGATGTGTTGGGGCCAGCAAATATCCAACCCTATCAAATGCAAGTCTCATACTGGAGGTTGGTGTAGATAGTAGCAGTATGTTGCATTTGTGATACTGAATATTCATTTGTGATTCAAACTTATAGATTGTATTTAATATTATGTACTTTATGTTGTCATATTAAGAAAATACAATAAATATGGTTAAATTATAAATTTTGCTTAATTTTTTTTTCTTAATATATTCTTATGTTAATTATTAAATAATCTATGTTATTCTATTATAATTAAATAATGCATATTAAAATATTACTGAAAAATATGTAAATTTCTCCCCTGGTCTTATAATTATTGTCCTGTTTTCTTTTATAAGGAGTGAATAATATTTAAAGTTTATAATTGTATCCTTATTTAATATGTTTTTGTCTTCAAATACAATAGTCAAACTATTATATTATGGATGTAAATAAAGTTAAAATATCAACCTTTAATCTTCCAAGAAAAATTCAATTTAATCAAATAGTATTTGATTATAATTTGATTAATTTCAAGAACAACTTAATATGAATTACTTAATTTCTGTAGGGTATATTGGGAAAAACAAAATAAAAATTATAATTTATTTATGGGACGGATAGAGTAATATTTTAATGTAAGAATAAGGTAACTAAAGATAGGTAATTGACTAATATTGGTGGTAGTAATAATAATTTTAAAAAGTTAAAAATAATGATTTTATTAAAAGAAATGCACATTAAATATGGTTAGCATGTGAAATTAAAAAAGAAAAATCCAAAAGAGGAAACAGGTAATTCTGCTGTTGCCTTGTAACTTCTCCATTTTTATGATTTCATCTCTGTCCTGATTGATGAACAAGAAGCGCCAATTTGAAACAAACAAACAAAAAAAACAAAAAAAGACTTGGCTCTTCACTCCAGCTACAGGGCAAACATGATTAATTCGTCCTTCGAGATTATGTGGAGCGGGTCAAATATATCCGAAACTATTTTCAATTTAAAATTACAAGGTGGAAACCTGGAACCTGGAAGTTGGACAGGCCCAACAAAAACTTGTGTCGGAAGGGTTAGTTAATAGGGTGATAGTCTGAAGAAAATGGTCAGGACAGCTTTGTCTGTCTGCATTCCAACTGGCAAACTGAAAAGCGGGAACACAAAACACGATTAATGGCAGAGATCTAACTTAACAATTCATCAATTGCATGGGGCCCATCTTATAAGCCTACCTAATCTTTTTTTGATGGAAAAGATAAAACCTAACCAAATCTTATAGACCACGATTTATACCACTTTCTAGTTATTATTTTGCACTTCAAGATGAACATGGCAATCCATTTTAACTAACTAACAAAGAAAGAAAAAAAAGTTAATTAGTTGTTACATAAAATTTCCGTTATTGCTTCACCGAAACTTTGATGCAATTGCACAAAAAAGGTTTTAACTTAGAATGCAAGCAAAATAATTCATGTTTCAAATGTTTAAAATCATGAAATTTTAAGTTAGAAATCTAAATTAGATGTTCTCGAAATCATCTTGAAAAATTAAAACATGCGTTGTTCAATTTATTTTTTTTTTCCAAAATAAATAGATTGTTTTTAATTCTATTTGTCCTCTTTTAAAATTTTTCACAGAGATTAAGAAATCAATTAATTAATTATCATATTATAACAAAATCAAATATGATTTAATCAAATTACCATTTATCTGAAAATCAACAACTTTCTTTGTTCTAAAATATAAATCATTTAAAGTTGTTGTACAGTAATTAAGAAAACAATTAATTCTCTTAGATTATAACAAACTCAAGAGTAATTTGATCAAATTATCATTTATCTCAAAATCAATAATTATTTGTAAAAGTATTTATTATAACTAATCTAACAAGGGTAACATTAAACAAACATTATTTATTACTCCTTAAAATACTCGAAACTGACTTATATTTTGTGACAAAATAATCACCCAAAAAACGACTTATATTTTGGGACAGATGGAGTAACTTGTGAAGATAATTATTGTATTTAATAAATAAGGGTAACGTTAGAAAAAATAATTTTTTCTTGAGATAACGTTAGAACAACATCATTTATTACTCCTTAAAATATTCAAATCAGCTTATATTTTAAGACAAATTAGTCACCTAAAAACGACATATATTTTGGGACAGACGAAGTAAAAAATAAATAATATTTTATTTCATTGCAATGCAATTGGTCCCAAAGTTATTTCATGTTAGACTTGGAGGAAAAAGCTTTCAACTTGAAAGGATTTTTCCCAAAACACAAACCAATGGGGTCCTCCAGCCATCATACAACTAAACAATGATTGTAAATATTTTATATACCAAAACCCCAAGTCAACACTCTCCATACTTTTTACACTTATATTTGACTATTTATATAAATATATATGCCCATATTGTTGGTTTTTTAATTTTGACAATATATACATCTATTTGGACTTCAGAATTATTGGTTTTGGTTATGCACACTTTGACTTCAAATTTTGTATTCAAGCCTTTAGCTAATTTCTAGTACAACATTTTCACCTAACAATCAAAAATTTAAATTGGATTAAGTAATTTTGGTTGTTTAGATCAATTTGCCCTGTTTAATGGAGAAAATATTTGCCACATTGGATTTATATGTATTCCTTATATACCTAGCTAATAATTAATGGTCATTTAAAAAAATTGGTACACTATTATTATTTTTTTTCCTTTTTTCTAGTGAAAAAAATAATTATACTTATTTGCGTCTAGAAGCGTGTAAACGGGTCAGTTCGGTTCAAAACTGAACCAAATAGATAAGTAAATAAATCCACACCGAACTTTAAAAATCAAAACGAATTCAAGTCAAAATAGTTGTCAGAATAAAATCAGACCAATTGATTCAATCGGTTTGAGCATTTCTCCTATCAATTTAGTTTAAGCCTGACCTTTTAAGCTTCTTGAAATCAAATTACATTGAACCAAAGAAAACTTCAATTTACCCATTTAAATAGAAAATCAAACTTCCTTACATAAGAAAAGAGTCAAATCGAATGAGTTTGATTAGTTTAACTCGAAATATGCTCAACTAAATCTTGAAAAGAACATGTTTTATTAAAATGAGTAAAAAATTATCGTTATTTTTAACTACGAGGTGGAATAAGAAAATGTTATGTTGGTAGCAAAGGAGGTGGCATCTTAACATGTCAGCCCATATATAGAAAGAACTGATTGTGATATTAGGTTTTGGTTGTTAGCATACACAAAGTAAGTTGTAAGATTGGCAATTGGCCTCTCTTCTCCCCCAACCACTCTCTTACTTACATATCTTAACATGTCTTCTGATTCTTTCTTTTCCTCTGCAAATACACTCTAACGATGTACCATCCCAATAATTGTCTTCTTAAGAAATTTGTAATTCATTTTCATCTTTTCTTTTTATCAAGTTTAAATAGCTATATAATCAGATTAAAGGGCCAACTGAAAGTCTCCTTTCTTTATACGTAGGTTTAAGTGATCTTTTGTGCTTTTATGATTATAATTTTGATAATGCCATACATTTTTTTAGGATTTTAACTTTTTAAAACTGAAATGCTGATTAATACATCATTAGTGCAATTTTCCAAATAAAATTTTCATATTTTTAAACTATAAAATAAGTATCTAATCGATCTAGTTCTATTAGTTGGAGCGTTGAATATTGTTTTTACGTGTTAAAAGTGTTTAATAATACAATTTTACAAATTAAAATGTTTTAGTATACACCAAAATTATCGGCAGTTTCAAAGGCAATCTAAAAAAAAAAACAGTAATAATTTTTTAAACCCCCTTTTTTTATGGTGAGTCATATTCCTCTTCAACATATTGTTAGGCATTAGAATAGGAATTAAGAACCTCTCCCAAGTAAATTTTTTCCAACATAAAAACCTGAATCACAATCATAATTCTACATTGATTTCTACATTATTTTTCCTGAATTAAAATCAAGATTTGACTCGGTAAACCAATAATTGTAGAGAGAACACACCACGTTTTTTATTATTTATTATTACTAGTATTATTAGCTGATCAGATTACAATCGTTAATTCTTCCAAACTCAGTCTTGGTCCATAAACAGGTAGTAGCTCAAACTAGGTCAAAAGACAGCATATGTATGCAGAAACAATGCCTCTGTAAATATAATTTTCAAGACTAAAAAGAAACCCCATGGCTCACTTTTCTTCCATCGTCAGAGAAAATTAAATAAAGAGCTTCATCTAACTCTTTGAACAGTATCAGAAAAATCCAAGTAGATTAAAGAAATTAGGTGAACAAGAATTGAGCTATTGTTGTGTTGATGTGGAATATATAGGAGTAAGAGACAAGCTTGCAGCAAAAACATCACAACACCATTAGCTGTAATGTCAGTCCATTTATTATTCTTCCGTTTTCTTTCTTTCTTTCTTTCTTTCTTAAGAGACAGAGCCCACATGTCCCTCAAACGGAACAGAAAAAAAGCAAATTTCTTGAGCTAACATAACATGAGACCGAACTTTAGATCGTTTTTCCGACAGCTTCAATTCAGATGCTCTCTTGTTTTAACTTCTTCCCTTTCTCCAACATTTTCTTGTCTATCCACTTTCCTCCGTGCAAGAATTTCTCTCTTTCTTTGAGTTTTCATCAGCTATATTATTTATCTTTGATTCTTGACCGGATTAAGTAGAGAAAAAGAATTCAAGAATTATATTCAAAAAGAAAAAGAAACGCTTGTAAAAGGAGAATTTTAATTTTCTTTTATTTTTTTATTTTTTTGCTTACATGTGCAATTACTATATGATAATCACAAGGTCTGCAAATCTGCATAATACTGCAAAAAAACTGGCAAAACACTGTGCCACTGTACTACTGGCTACGTTAATAACCTCATCAGAAATTTTGTTTTTTACTAATTTACCAGTGTTAGTACACACACTGAGCTAGCAATTTAGCAAATCCTAAGATTATTGTATTATCATATCTAAAGAACTACCAAGACCGAGAAGAAGACTGCTGCAAGAAACAAAACAAGTTGTAAAGAAAGAAAAACAAATAAAAAAAGATAAAAAAGAAATAAAACAATTCTACATAGAAGAAAGGAGAGAAATTAATGGCGGACGAGGTATATGAAGAAGCAGAAGAGAGTGGCAAATTTGAGCCGTACTCTCTTTCCTAAGGACACATTTTTGTCGACATGCCCGTCTTCGGTGGTTTTTTGGGGTTTTTATATATAATTCGGAATCAGCAGCTTTGGCTTCATGAAGTAAAATGGAGGTTGAAAGAAATTAATATGAGAGAGAATCGAAAGGAAAGAAAGAAACGAGTAAAGTTAAATAAGAGCGGTGAGATGGAAAGAAAGAAGGAGAAGTTGACAGTTGTGAGCAAACACGAAAAAAATGCAGCTTTGCATGTTATACACGTTCTGATGATTCAATACTAAGAATTCAATTCTAATTCTCTTTTCTTTTCTTTTATTTTCTCTCTCGATTATGATGATGATGATGATGTTTCATTTTTCATCAGCTTCTCATTATATATCATTTTTTCCATCAGCTTCTCATTAAATACTATACCAATAGTATAGGTAAATTAGTATATATATAGTTATTTAGTATATATATATATATAGTATATATAATTATCATGACAAGACTTGCCAGTAACTTGGCTATTTCTTGCTTCTTCAACCTGATATATTACAGACTTGCAGTAACTTGGCTATTTCTTGCTTCTTCAACCTGTTTATTGTGAAACTAAAGAGTAAAGACTGTTTTATTTGACTGGAAATGTAAAAGCTAGCTGGTGAAGTTGCAGAGTTATTGCAGCTCCATATAATTTTTCCAGCGCTTAACTAATGGGTTCTTTTTTTTTTTCTTCTTCTTCTTGAAATGAAAGAAAGAAACAAGAATTAGAAGATGCTGATTTGAGGAGCAAAATGGTCCATCAGCAACAATGTATTCAAGAAATAAAAGGGTCATCATCATCACCATCACCATCTTCTTCACCATCCATCCTACAATATTCAAGAAAGAAAAAAAAAAGAAAAAACTAAAGAAGAAAACAAATTAAATTGAAAGGAAAAAGAAAAAGAACCAAGAAAAGGAAAAAAAAAAGTAAGAACCCTAGTCACGTTACTACACCTAAACAAATTGTCAATCACAAACTTTTTGCCATTTTTGATCCTTTCTTGATATATATCATCAACTGCACTAAGCAATGGTGATAATATCTTTATGTCTCTTCCTCGCTCTCATTTTCTCCTTTGGCATTTGGCTCTATAAGTAGCTAATTTGATTGCTTGAAGATGATAAAGAAATGGTTTTTTTTCAAGTTGAGTTTTCTAAAAATTAGGGTTTCTTACCAAGAGTGTGTTTGTTATTATGCATCCACACCTTGAGCACATGCCTTTTCACTCCATTTTCTCCACAAAACTGCTCCACAGCAACCTCATCGTGTTTTTGGATCCTCCAACCAAGCCTTTCTGCAAAATCCAACATCTTATCTTTCTGTTCTTGTGTAAACTTCGTACGAAACCTCTTCTTTGAACCACCGCTGACTCCGCCGCCTCCACCCCCACTACTACTAGGATTCGATACATCCTCTTCCTCTCTACTATACCCACCACCAACAACATCACCTCCTGCTCCACCACCAGATGCTGCTGGTAGAGCTAAAGGCCTATGCTGCGTTGGCGGCGTCAGGTGTAAATAACCTGCAGGTGGCGGAGCACGATAGAAAGGAGAGAATTGGGGGTAGTGTTGCTGGTGGTGGTGATATATTCCTTCTCCGCCACCGTCAGTCTCCTTGCGGTGGAAATTTCGGTGGCAGTTACACGCAGCACATTTAAGTGCATCTAAAGTACCTTTTTCTCCCGCCGCCATGAATTCTCCACAACCATCCACCGCATGTCCGCCGATATTGACGGCGTGGTTTTTCAAACACTCTCTATATCTAACTGAGCTGCCGGATTTTCTTGTGTTTGTTGCTGTTGCAATTGTTGAGGCACCTTCTCCTCCTCCTCCTCCTCCTTCCCCAGCGCCGCCGGTACCTGGACCCATTTTTGGCCGAGCTGAGTTGCTAATAGCGTCATAACCAGCAGGCACCGGCATGCCCATTTCTTCTTCTTGATCTTCGTGCTCATCATCAAAATCCATTCTTTCTCTTTCTTTTCCCCTCTTTCTATCTCGCTATCTCTCTCTGTTGTCTTCTTGCTCTCTCTTTCTTGATAGAGGAAGATCTACATGGCCGGTTTATTTAGCAGATCCACCACAATAAGCAAATGGTAACCGTGATAAGCCTTGTATTTATATGGGATTAATATGTCATAAAAAATTTTTTAAAAAAAATTAAAAATTAGCTCATAAGAGAAGATAAGAGTTTAAGGAGAGTGTGGCCATTAATCCTCGACCTGCAAAAAAAAGGTGTCTTACTCGAAAGCCTTTCATATGTTTTTTTTTCTTTTTCTCTCTTTCTTTGCCTTAAAAAAAAATTATTAAATTACATTTTTTAAAAATTTAAAAAAAAAAAAAAAAAAAAATAATGTCATAGGAAAAAATTTTTTTTTAAAAAAAATTAAAAATTAGCTCCCAATAAGAGAAGAAGTAAAGAGTTTAAGGAGAAGTGGGTGGGCCCATTTAATCCTCGACTGCAAAAAAAAGGTGTTCTTAAACTCCGAAAGCCTTTCATATGGTTTTTTTTCTTTTTCTCTCCTTTTCTTTGCGCTTAAAGAAAATTGATTAAAGTACGAATTTTTAAAAAATTTAAAAAAAAAAGAAAAAGAGAGAGAAAGAAATAATGGTAGAAATGTTAATGGTAGTAGCATCTAAGGGAATTGGGGGTGATGCGTGGCGGTAAAAAAAAAAAAAAAAAAGAGAGAGAAAGAAAATAATGGTAGAAATGTTATGTAGTAATTAAGGAATTGGGGTGATGGTGGCGTGCACTGTTGTCTGGTTCTTTTTCCATATTTGTTGACAGTTAGTGCAGTAAAAAGTAAAAGTGGAAATGTAGAAATTCACCCAAACATATGCAAAGGAAAAGAGAGATAAAAATAGCAGAGAGGTAGCGTGTAGGTAGTGTCAAGAAAAGTGACGTAAGAGTGATAGAGAAAGGTGGTGTTTGGGAACATGGGACAAGATTATCTTTGGCACTTCCCCAATTTATAGTTATAATCAATAATCAATTTATGTTTAATCCAATTTATAATTATTTTTTTCTCACAAAATATTTCCAATTTATGGTAGGGGTTCTCATTTTCACTCCTCCTAAGTTATACATTGAGCTGTTTTTAAATCTCATCTACCCATTTGCAATGAATTAAATTATCTTACTTAAAAAAAAAAAGACACAATGCTAAGTTAATTTCCTGCATTGGTAGCAGTTTTAAGGCCATTACCATTTGACAGTAATTTGTGTAGTGATTTGTTTTTCATGGATTCATTATTGAATGGTGGATGGTGGAACCAATAATTGAAATTAGTGTCCAGCGTTAGGCACCAGGCCAAGACATCGTTACCGGTAATTTAATTCAAATAAAGTCTAAATTACCTCTTCAACTTGTAATTTAAACAAATGAAGTTGGCGGCCCAAAGAGAAATATATAAGCGTTCGAGAAGCAGAAAAACAGAGTGGAGACGATGGAGATAGAGGAGGAGAAGAATAACATTATAAAACTATAGGATAGGACACGGATTTAAATCAGAAAAAATTAATTTTGTGGGCATTAATTGCAGCGTGACGTTCATCTCCGACTATATGTGACCCTCTTTCCTTCACCGCCTACATTTATACATTTCTTTTCTGGATCTTCTTATTTATTATTTTTATACTTCATATATACGCTGCTCTTTTTTTTTTTTTTTTTTTTAGTACGCTGCCTCTTTTTTTTTTTTTTTGTTGGAATTCTTAAATTGATAATACAATTTTTTTTTTTTTTTTTTTTGGAAATTTTAATGATAATAAAAAATATATTATGCTTCCTTAATTTGTTTTCCGTAAATTATATGGATATTTTACATTGAAACTCAATTTCAATATTGAGCGAAAAGAAAATTACAGTAAGTATATGAAATCATTATTGCTTTGAGTTTGGTCATTCTGACAAAATAATTTTAGATTCCTTTATCTTCGTAGATTAAAACTTTCCACCTATGAAAACTTTGGAGCAGTGAAGACTGAGGAGCCTAGCCTCCGAATTTCTTTTTTTTAAGAATACTTGTAAATTACGTGAAGGTGATAAGTTCATATTTATAGAATTTGGGAAGCGTTATTACATGCAGTATCTTCCTTATTTTTACCTGGAGGCTGTTTCTACAGCTCAAATCAACGGTTCCCAGTCAAGTGACTTTACTGTTACAATTTTTTTTTTTTAAATATTTGGGAGAAGTATTAGAAATTTAGATTTATGATTATGTTGTACATGTACTTATTATTATGTTATGCATTACTGCAAAAATTAACTTCTAACTAATATAATATTTTATTCCTCTAAATTTAATTTCTAATAACATTATTATATAAAAATAAAGATTTTACTTTAATTTTTTTATCCTGTACATGTAGAATTTGGGTTTCGATCTGGTAGATATGTAAGGTTTTTTTTTTTTTTTTTTTTGTAACCATGTAGAATTGTGGGGTTTCCGATCTGTAAGATATGTAAGCGTTTTTTTTTGTTTTTTTTTTTTCAAGTTATAAATTCAGCTAACAACAATATAAAAAAAAAAAAAACATTAATAAAAAAAAAAAAAAACATTAATTACCCTAAATTTATACTGTTAGAATTTGATTTTTGAAAGATGAATAGTGGGTCAGATCAATTGAAGCATAAAGTGTAGTTAAGTGAATTTTATTTGTAAAATTAAGAGTTTAAAATTTAGAATGGTCATTGTTGAAAAAAAAAAAGAACTGTCATTGTTAGTATTTCTGTATAAATGTAGAGACGTATAAATAAAAATAAATAAATAAACAACAAATAATGTGGTGAATCATAATTCTTTTTTCTGAAAGGTGGTGACTCATAATTCAGTTCTATAATATCTTTTTTTTTTTTTTTTTTGGGATAATTAAGTTGCAGTATTGGGAAATTAGGGCCCAAAACCCCATAGGCCAGAAGTGAACAAAGGATTGAAACAAGAAAATAGCTGGAAGAGAGAGCACATATCTTGTAAATGATTGGGGGACTCTTGTTTCATTTTTGCAGAATATATGGAGAAGAAGAAGATGGAGAGGTTTACACCTTGGGACTTGGACAGCCTTGAAACACTCCCAACAACAAAAATAATAATAATAATAATACAATAATTAAAATATAAACAAATACACTTGCTGACATTGTAAAATTATGTAATGAGTATATTTTCCATTTCCATTGTTGTGAGTAATAATACTAAGCACAAAAGCAAGAACCAGAGAGAAAGAGAAGAGAGGCCGTCATGTGATGGCCATGGAAAGGTAAAGGCAATCCAGGTATGTCTGACTCGACGGGGTGCCCCCGTACTGGTGTCACTGTCATGTCAGCTGGCGGGAAACCAACCACCCTCCGTTTTCCTTTCTTCTGAAATTGTGTGTTACAGTGTACCTGCAAGAAGAAGAGAGGTGGGTTACGACTCACGACTGGTAGTGGTTAGGTACTAGCTAGCCTAAAGAAAAGGCCACGTGTGGTGTGACTTGTGAGTCTTGCTTTTCCGTTCCGTTGTTTAATATTTTTAACCGTTTTTGAATAACGGAGATTCTTTTCTTTATTTCTTGTGATTACGAGAGGGAGAGAGAGGGGACAAAGATGGTGACAAGACGGAGAAAAGGAGTGGGAGTGTGGGGAGGGCTCTGTCTCTGGCCCTTTGATCTTGATTTCCATTTCCATGCTTTTTGGCAGCCTTTTTTTTTTTTTTTTTTTTTTAAAAGGAGGTGGGGGGAGTGGTGGGAAGGGGCTCTGGTCTCTGAGCCCTTTGATCTTTGAAAATTTTCCATTTCCCATGCTTTTTGGGCAGCCTTTTTTTTTTTATTTTTTTTTTTTCTATTGTAATTCTTCAGTGAGAGAGAGTAGAGTTATTATTTAAGAGTGAAAGAAGAATGAAATGAGCCCTTCTGCATCCTAATTATAACAGCACATGGAAACATCAACTCGTAAAATTGGTTGATACCATGCAAATGGCTTCTTGTTGGTGGCTCCCTTCACCAACCAGTCCCACACTTAAAAGCTCTCATGCTCATCCTCTAGTTTTGGATTCCTTATGTCCGCGGTTACTATCGAACTCACCTAATAGGTCCAATTCCTCTGATCATGGTCAGACTCTTAACCAATAGCTCCCAACCACAACCCTTAATCTAACTTATTCTATAGTAATCTATTAGATGTCATTAAGACTTAATCAATGGGAACTTTGGTCTTTATGAATACTTCCATTATTTTCAACCCGTTTTGTTAAAATTATTTATATTATTATGGCTGTATTTTTCATTAATGTCCTCACTTAATAGACATGCTGCATTTTTTTAATCCGTTTTCCAAATTTCAATTTTATCATTATGAACACTGTCTAAGAATTTCTTATAATTTTTTTTTGAAACACTAAGACTCCCTCAATACCTATAGATGATAGGTATCCAACGTCAACCGGAAAACTGACGTGGCCAGAGACTACAGTTTCAGTGACCCGTTAAATTGTTCCCAATTCCGCATATCAAGTCCTTTAAGTCCAATATTTTCTGCGTCTGCTCAGTATGCTATTTGAGTCGGCCTTTTGAGCACATAGGAGGTATTAGGTATCAAACGCGTAGGCATGGGGAATGTGCGACTGTTCTTTGGCTACCACGTGTATGGTACTGCTGGATTGCGTCTCTTTTCTGTAAAGTAGTTCACTAGCCGAGCACAAAAGAATTTGACTTTTTGGCCCTAAAATAGCTGGCATAAAACACATGATTAGAAGACTTCTATTAACGTCCCTTCCCTTCTCCCATGACTTATCTGCGGATTTCTCCCTCTAAAAGAGAAAAAACAGGAGGGATGAACTACGCAAAATGCGGGAGACTTTTTTTTTTTTTTTTTTTTTTTCTATTTAATTCTTCATATAATATGATTATTATTTATATAAAGAAAGAATGAAATGAGCTTTGCATCCTAATTATCACACACAAACATCAACATGTAAATTGTTGATCCATCAATCTTCTTTGGTGGGTCCTTCACCAACCAATCCCCACTTAAAAGCTCTCATGGCCCATCCTAGTTTTGGATCCTTATGTCGCGTTACTATCACTTCACTAATAGTCCAATTCCCTCTATCATGTCCAATTCTAACCATACTCCCAAACCCAACCTTAATCTAACTTATTCTAGTATAATAATTGCATTAATACCTTAATCATGGAATCTTTGTCTTTATAATCTCCATTATTTTCACCCCTTTTGTAAAATTATTTATATTATTATGGCTTATTTTCATTAATGGTCCCTCAACTTAAGACATGATCATTTTATCGTTTCCAAATTTCAATTTATCATTTGAAACTGTCTAAAATTTAATTTTTTTTTAACACTAAACTCCCTCAAACTATAATATGGTATCCAACGTCACCGGAAAACTGACGTGGCAAGACTAAGTTCATGACCCGTAATTTTCCAATTCCATATCAATCTTTAAGGTCCAATATTTTCTCTCCTGCTCGTATGCTATTTTTGTCCGCCTTGCACATAGAGGTATTATAACGTAGCTGGGGAATTCGCTGTTTTGGCTACCACTGTATGGTACTCTATTGCTTCTTTTTCTGTAAAGTAGTCACTAGCCGAGCCACAAAAGATGACTTTTTGCCTAATAGCTGCATAAACACATATTAGACTTCTATTAACTCCTTCCTTCTCTGCTTCTCTGCGGTTTCTCTCTAAAAGAGAAAAACAGAGATTGAACTACGCAAAATCGGACTTATGAGTATTTGCTGAAAGAAGATTTTAGCTCTTATATATGTCAATTTTCTAAGAGCTTTTTACTTCCAGATTAGAAAAGTTGAAAATGCCCGTAAGTTGTTCTATGAATTGAGTAACTAACTCCATGAAAGAGTAAGCTCTCAGTTAGAGAGTTCACAAAATTTTACATTATTGGCACCCAAACCTTCATGAGGAGGAATAAACTGTAGCAAAACAAAATTCAAGCGTAAAAAATAGTTTATATTGTCTTTGCATATAAAAAAGCAATAGCATTCAGCAGATTTGAATTGGCATAAGAGAGATTCAATCTATTATGGGCTTTTGATTTAGATGTTTATGATCATTTATGGCACAAGACTGGAGCTCGGACATAAGAGAGAGATAATGATACGAAAAGCTAAAGAGTAGGCTTTTATACATGGAATAAAATATCTATTTTCTTTTAAATGATTATTGCCACATCAGCATTCCGGTGTCGTTCATCATCGGATTATGGCTAGAGGAAGTTCAGTATTATAAAATTGAAGTTGATGAAGTTTTAAGGGATAAACCCTAACTTTGCATCGAGAAATAGTGCAATATAATTAAAATTTTAATAGATTTAATTATATTATACACATTTCATTAGGGGGCCAACATGGAGAATTTTAAGGGGACTCTGGTCTCCAAGCTAAAAATTTTTTAAATTTCCCACATGAAAAGTTTTTGAAAAAAAAATTAATTTTAGTAAAATTATTTTTTTAACTCCATGACTATTTGGGCCGGGGACGGGTACAGCGTTTCATTACCGTTGATTAACTCTAGCGTTAGTATGTCTGTATTGTATAATAATCTCACTTCATCTCAATTATTAAAAACTGAGTCTTTGAAAAATATTAATGAAGACTTTGGTGGATTTAGCTTCAAAATAGGCTTTGTGTCAGAGATAGATGAGAAAATTTACAGTTTGCACATGATGGTTATGACTTTGTGACAACGTAAAAAAGTTTGTTCGGTGGGATTAGTTTTGGACCACATGTTCAAGTTACGGTTCCCTGTCCGAAAACTCGGCCCAACTTCTTCTATTCTGCATCACCCAAAAAATAATTATTTCCATAACAATTCAAATTATTTTTATTTTACATTTTTATCACTGATACACTCGATTTTTTCTTCTTCAATTCTCTAGTTGAGGATCTTATCTATCTGAATAAGCAAGTTGAAATTAATATTTATCGTTTAAACTTTTAATTAAGTTTATTGGTAAAATTACAATTGAAATATTGAAAATTAAAATTTTAATTGTTAAGTTGTCTGAAACTGTCAAGAACCAAAAGCTAACTCAATGATTGAATCAAACCTAGTAAGAAAAACCAGTTAAGATGTGAGATAGCCCAACTTTTTTGTACACCCAAGACTTTGCCTTGTCCTATATATTAAAACTCCAAATTACCGTTAACCTTAGATAGTAAACTCAAAATAAGAAACCTATTGTTCATTAGGAAGAAACTATACCTAGAGACTTGTAAGAACTTCATTATTTTTCTCTACATGTCCAAAAATAACATTAAGCCTTTGTTTGTACATGAGTTTTTTTTTTTTTTTTTTTGAAAAAAATATTTACATAAAACTGTTTTCTCTTGTTTGTAAAGGAAAGAAAAACATTGAAAGAAGTAATATTTTATTTATTTTTCACTTAGAATTATATATTTTGTGCCTCTCCAATTAGAGAGAAAATATTGGAGGAAAGCATGATTTTATTTTATTTTTATTAAAATATTCAAATATCCAAATTACTAACAAATTAACCATTTATTAAGCAACAACTAAAGTCACATTTTACTTATTAAAAATAAATGAAGGCATGAATTTAATTCTCAATAATAATACTTTTTTTCTTTTAATATTTTGTCCTTTCTAAATATGGGATTAAAATTAATAATTCCCCTCTATTTTTCTTGAGTCTCCTTTGGAAGCAAAGGCTAAGGTTCATTTTTTTTTTATTATTATTAAATCGTCTAATATTCCAAGCATATTAGTCTGATTAATTCGAATTCACATCAAGTCTACAAAAAGAATAAATTACTCTCTCCCAAATGTTTAAAAAATCTATATACCCAGAACTCGAACTTAACACCTCTAATTAAAGGAAAAGAAATTCATATCATCCCATTTGTGTCTATAAGCTAAGACTTTATATATGCCAAGTAATTTGAAGGTAAAGTTTGAAGTGAGATGCTTTGCAGAGCCCAATATGGATTCAGCTCCCAATCTAAATGGATTGAAGAAACGTAGTAGGGTTTTGGGTTAGGGATTCGCAGGTTAAAGAATAGTACCCTATTCTTGGAGTTTCTTGTCTGCACATTTATTGTTATATGATTAAATAAGCCAGGTTTAGGGCAATAGCCTTTAGGAGAGGCTCAGTAGAAACAAATGCATAAAGTCTAATTTCAAGTTCCATCTGTTCAATAGGCACTAGCTGTTGACTGCAGCCAATGGCTACTGGCTGGAGCTCGACTTAAATGCATGTCCATTTTACTTCACGTGCAAATTAAAGCCCAATCTGCATCAACATGGGCTATGCATAGGTTCTGGATTCAGGAACCCAGTTTCAAAATTTATTGGTAACGTCTTTTTATGTCGGAATGATTTGTGAAAAGCTGAAATATTATTGTTATTTTCAGAATTTTAATTGATAGGATGAGAATGAATTAGAAAATTTACTTTCAAATAAAATTAATTTTTAATTTTTAATTTTACTAAGTGAGTTACGCAGGAATTATACATTAACATATTTAAAAAAGTTTTTGAAAGACAGTGACCCGTTAACTATAAACGTTCGTGTCTATCAGTAATCATAACATGCACAAAATGGAAGAAATGAGGCTTGATTTACTTATAGGTAATAAGGAATTTGGTGTATGTCGAAGAAAAAGCATCTAAAAAACTTCCATCAATTAAATGGCATGGCCCAGAAATAAGGTAACAAACAATCCATGAAAGCGTACAGCACGTGCTAAAGAAATGAAAGATCCATCATACATGGATGCAGATGAGTTAAAATCATTAATAAGAGAGCATATATGGTAGAACTGAATGTGACTTTGGTTCTAATTTTAGCAACCATGTATTTACTAACATCAACTGCTGTTGTTGAAAGAAGAAGAATCATTTTCAACGATGGCACCCAATAAACAAACGTCGGCCAACAAGATCTGCTTGTATTAAATGTTTTGGACTGCATGTGTACAACTGGATACTTATCTCTGTGTTGTGTTGTGTGGTCTTCAACTCTCCATAACGGTTCTCATTGACCACAATAACTTCTTAATTAACGTAATTAGATATCAAAACTTTACAAGTTTTTGTAGTCGTCTTTTATTTCCACAAGCATCATAGTTTGAGAAGTACAGTAGGGACTAATTATTAAGTCGTAAGAAGTTTCTGTTGTGAAAAATATTCTTCAAAGTTTCATTTAAATTATAGTAGAACCAAACAATTTAATTCACAAAAACTAGATTTAGTGTGATCCCCTTAAAGATGATCTGTTGTAAGTTGATGAATCCTCAAGATTCAATTAAATTTCAAAATTTCAAAATTCATCAACTGACAACATTCCATGTGACAGGAATACCAATGTTCACCATTTATGATATTACTGTTACTGCTACAAAATACTACAATTTTTAAATTGAGACTAACGGCTTCTCTTGCATTTCTCTTTCAGATTTCTCATCCAAACCTATAAACAGCTTTGCTATAGAGGCTTCAATTTCTCTTGAACCATTCTCTCTTTCCAGTTCAAAAACAAATCCTCTGCTTCTGCTACTAAGCTTTGGACTTTGCAATACTCCCATTGATCTTGACTTGCTTAGTTTTACCAGTGGCATTTTCACTGCCACTCCTTGTTTTCTTCTTAAATCAGAGCCGCTCATCTTTATCTCGCCAAATGATCCGATTGATTTTGATCTGATAACTCGCTCGCCCACTGATGACCCAGTCATTTCGTTTCCATACTCTACGCTCGTAACACTCGATACTTTCCTGTTTCTCCTACTTCCCATCCTAACTGTCTTGATGTTTGCATTAACCATCTCTTCATTTGTACTATCAACCACCGATTCTAACGTCCGCGATTCTTCAGCGCGTCCCACGCGCCTCCTCAAACGGTTCCATATGAGCGGCGCGTGAACTCTTTTGTTCACAACTTTCAATCCCTCCACTAGCTCTTCCATTCCCGGTCGCTTCTCCGCCGTGGATCTCACGCACCTGGCCGCTAAAATAGCCAGATTCTTTATCACTCCTGGATCGACAGGGGTACCGATTCGATGATCGCAAATCGGCAAGAAATCGCCGCGCTTTATCAACGGAACCGCCCAGTCGACGATTGACGGAGGGCTGTAGTTGACATCAATTGCATTTCTGCCGCTGATAATTTCCAATAATAAGATCCCGAAACTGAAGACGTCGCTCTTCGTGCTCAAATCGCCGGGAGCAAGATAGCCAGGGTCGAGGTATCCTAAAGTCCCCGCCGGCGGCGTGCATTTAACGCGGACATCCTCCACGTGTCCTCTTAACGCTAGCCCGAAATCACCTATCCTCGCTTTCCAGTTATCATCGATCAACACATTCGAGGATTTAATATCTCTATGAATCACCGGTGGATTGGAAGAGTGCAAAGCATGAATCGCCTTGGCTATTTGCAAAGCGAACCGAACACGTCTGGTCCAACCGGGCGGTCTAGAGCTACAATGTAAAAGACTGTATAAAGTACCATTTGGCATATACTCCACAACCAGTAGTTTCCGGTCTTTCGCGTCAACAGCGAAACCAATGAGATTAACAAGCCTTGTGTGTTGAACTCTGGAGAGAATCTCAATCTCGTTCTCTGCAGGAGTCATGCAAGTGGTGCAGTTACTGCCAGTACAGTTATTGTGATGACTAATTGAAGGATTTGGGTAGGTTTTCTTAACGGCGGCTATAAGCTTACCGTCGTCGAGAAAAGCTTTATAAACGGTGCCGTGGCTACCTTTACCGAGAAAACTTTCGGCAGAGAAGCCGTTGGTAGCTTGTACTAACTCCGGGTAAGTGAAGTCTCTGATTTTTATTGGTTTATTTTGTTTAGCTTTGGTAGCTTTATTTTTTCTTCTATTGCGATCCCAATTGTATGGATCGCAGGTGGCTATTGCAGACTCTGCATTACAAGAGAGATAACCCATAATTAAAATAATAAGAAGAAGAAGAAAGAAAGTATAGGGTTATTTGCAAGGGAGACGAAGATAGTGAGAGATAGATGGATTCAGAAGAAGGTGGAGGTGGAAGTTGGAAAGTAGAACGGCAAATGCCATTATTAGTAGAAAGAAGGTAGAGAAAGTCTAAAGGCGTGGGCTGTGTTTTACAGCTTTGAAGTTGAGAACCGAACGATGTGAAAATAATCAAAGCTTGAAAATTTTGAATGCTGCTGGTGTTTGTAAATATTTTAATGTTTTTCTCTTTCTTTTTACATGCAAAAGCGTGCGACTTTAGGTGGAATTTCTCGGGCTTGGCTTAAAGACGGTGGGGCCGGGCCAGGTATCTGTTTTCACTTTTACTTTTCTATTCCGGTCCATGAACTGGTTTTTTTTTTTTAAAAAAAAAAATTTAAAATATGCTAATTAAGTTATCATCTATTATTCAATTTTAGATGATAACTTAATAAGAATGTGGACTTTTTTACTCTAGTGTATTCAATTTTACTCTTTAGTGTGAATTATTTTGTTTACTCTCTATATTATAATACCTTATATTAGATTCCCTGTTTTTAAAAGTTATCATCTATCAACAATATATATTCATTTTGCTTAATTTATTAAATTTTAGGTTATAAAGTTGATAAAAAAAAAAATTGGAGAAAAGAGAAAATATCAATGAAAAGTAATTTTTAAACATAAAATTATATGCATAGTTGGATATGATTAGGCATAAAGTACACAGACAATTACTAGCTTTTAAAAATTAAAATTTTTACTTGTGTACTATATTTCATATATACTTGTACAAAAAATTAAATTAAATTAAATATCGTTATTTTTATAAACTTGTCAATTATTGATGGGTCGATCTTGGCTATGGATAACTTTCATCCACAGATAAGGAAAATGATTATTATAATATTTTTTTGGTTGAAATTTGAATAAGAATGGATAGATGGTTATCCCTTACCTGCCGCCACGAATTTTTAAAACATTAATAATGCAAAAAAATGAAAGAAAATGTCATAATTTAATTTTTATGTACACTCAGCCAAATTGAGTAAAAATGCTTGTAGCTTACGTTTAGAATCAGTATATATTATATTATATTATACGTCACAAAATACAAGAAAAAATAGTAATAAAAATATTAACATGGAATTATAAAAATTTTGGTGGATTCCTAACGTAGCTACTGCGTATATGGTAGTATGTGCACTCTCTTTTTAGACCCGGTTTATTCCTTGAAAAAGCAGAATACAGTAGAGTGAGTAGGCAGCCTCTGATTGGCTTTAGAAATTTTAGAAATTAGAAAGAATCTAAAATTCCTTTTTTGAACTTTGACTCTGAACTGAACCCACGTTAGCAATAGTAAATTTGACTTCACAGAAGATTGATTTATTGTGTAATACAGCAAATGCTTGCAAGAAAAGAAGATATTACAAATTTATTATTTTAAAAATCGTTATGAAAGGTGAAAATTGTATTTGATGGGGCCATCTGACTTGTAACTTTTTTATGATTTGAGTGGGATTATTAGTTGTGGTTAATTAACTGCTAATTGTAATTTGATTTGCGATTTGTCAAAAATTTGTTTGGATCATTGGCCCATCATGATTTTTTACTTTGTATAGATTTGGGCCTAAATGATGTTCAGTATAATTTTTCAATCTTCTGTTATTTTTATATGTTATTATTAAAGGATTGCCCGTCCCCGCTATGCTATACATATCAAGAAGAAAGAAACTCAAAACCCTAATCTAATCATGTCCAATTTTATAGATGCCAATAATAATTATCTTTTAAACTTTTTTTTTCAAAATTTATTTTTGTTTAAATTAACAATAATTAACTGCCTTTGAAAAGAATTTATGCACCGATAATTTCAAAATAAAAATCATTATTATTTATAAATAAATTTATGGCTTTAAAGATAAAAAATCATTATAAAGTTGCCAAGTGACATCCATTTAGTTAACTATCCTAAAAGCCTGACATAAAACACAATTGATCATTCCATTATCTGCCATTTTTTCAGTTCCTTTTCTGTTGGATAGAATCTTTTTCACATAATGGAGGCAAAGAGATGGGAAAAATTATAGAAATACCAAATGCAAAATTATAATGCTGCACCAAAAAGAAGGCCACACGACACCCATCCTTTGCTTTTGGCACAATCATCATAAAGCTTTCATTATTTTGTTGGATTGGGCAGGCATATGTTATTCTCTCTATGCTATAATATAGCTAATTGTAATTTTGATTTGCGATGTTGTCAAAAAATTTTGGTTTGGATATTGGACCAATCATGGAATTTTTTACTTTGTATGATTTGGGCCTAAAATTGATGTTTCAGTATAATTTTTCAATTCTTCTGGTTATTTTTATATGGTTATTATTAAATGGGCGGAGGAAAGGGAAAAGGAAAAGAGGGGGGGGGAGATTGCCCGTCCCCGGCTTATGCTTATACATAGTCAGAGAAGAAAAGAAACTCAAACCCTAAATCTGAATATGTCCAATTTTTTATAGATGCCAATAATGATTATCTTTTAAAACTTTTTTTTCGAAATTTATTTTTGTTTAAATTAACAATAATTAACTGCCTTTGAAAAGAATTTATGCACCGATAATTTCAAAATAAAAAATCATTAATTATTGATAAATAATTTATGGCTTAAAGTAAAAAACTCATTATTATAGTTTTGCCAAGTGACATCCATTAGTTAACTATCCTAGAAAAGCCTGACATAGAAACAACAATTGAATACATTTCCATATCTGGCCATTTTTTCAGTTTCCTTTTCTGTTGGATAGAATCTTTTTTCACAATTAATGGAGGCAAAGAGATGGTGAAAAATTATAGACATATACCAAATGCAAAATTTAATAATGCTGCAACCAAAAAAGAAGGCCACAACGACACATCCTTTGCTTTGGCACAAGATCATCATAAAGCTTTCATTATTTTTGTTGGAATTGGGCAGGCATAATGTTAATTCTCATCTATGACTATATATATATGTATATATATATAATATATAGTTAGTATATATATATTGTTTTTTTAGGATATAATGTAATAAATATATTGTTTTTATAGGATATAATGTAATATTAAAAAAAATATATTATTTCGTTGTATGATATTATCAAATATATTCATACATCTCTTTTTAATAGATTGAAATAAAGTACCAATGATTAATAATTGATATTTAATTAAGCTGAGAATTACAATTAGACCATCAATAGAATTAAAATATTTGCAGCCCTGCCATTGATAAGAAGCAAACAATAAGAAAATGCTAACACTTAACAATTAATAAACATCATAATTCACACGAATGCTTCATGCAGGTTGATAACTACACTATTTTATCCCTTATTATCCCTAAATTTATAATCAGTATATATTAAAATGTCTAATTTCAATTCCTAATATAAAACGTACTGGACATAGGCCTATTATAAATTCTGATGATGGAATATATATATATATATAGGATTCCTATGTAGTTGCCTGCATAGGCCTATTTTGTGTTTGGAATGGGGCCCAAAAGTGTTAAGACTGGCCTATGGCCATTGAAGGCGTTTGTGCCTCTTGTATCTATCAAGAGGCCAACTCTTGTTCATTTGATTAATGCAAGAGGGGGTTTGGTTCATTTGATTAATGCAGTTGCCAGTTGATTTGGTATTATATTATATTTGAATTTTATAAATTTTATACAATGATTACTAATAAAATTAATTTTTTGAAGTTAATATTTTTATTTATATTTTTATTTATATAATTGTATTAAAATAAAAATAATACATTTACCTTAACAAAAATAAAAAAAAAGTATATAGATATATATATATATATTGTTTGCATTTACAAATAAATGGCTTTTCTCTTTTGATATATATATTGTTTGCATTTACAAAATAAATGGCTTTTCTTTTATTGGGCTTGGGCTTAAATGTAATGGTGATAGGATGGTTGCTTATTTTCTTCAACTTAAAAGGCCCATTTGTATCTTAATATTGAAACTCATCATGTTATTAATATGAAAATCTTATTCTATTTTCTTTTGATATCATATATTAATTAATTAATTAATTTTGGACATGTAAATATGTTTATGGTAGACAAAATCAAAACATATCTCTTATAAAAAACCACTGTAAGGGTTTTGTGTCGGATTCGGATTAATTCGTATCCTAGATTAAATTCCTTTTGTCTCAACTACTTTCCTATGGGCTATGTTGCTGTATGCCACGTTCTACTCTGCAATCAAGCACATTATAATAGTATCAATCAGACCTTAAATGTAATTTTCACTTTTAATAAGTCTATTCAGCCTATAATTCATAAAACGAAGGTCATCGACCCTAGGCTTGGCCAAATCACGGTTCCTGGAACCGGAACCGCCGGTTCGAACCGGTCCGGAACCGGAATCGGAACCGGTGAGAACCGGAACCGGGACGAACCGGAACCGGAACCGGAATATTCCGGTTCAGTTCCGGTTCCAGATTTTCTGGAACCAGAACCGGCGGTTCCAGAAAACCGGTCGGAACCGGTTGGAACCGCCGGTTCTCCGGACCGGTTGGAACCCGCCGTTCTCCGGCCGGGTTAGAAAACCGCCGGTTCGAACGCGGTTTTCGAACCGGAGGTTTTATAAACTAGTCCACTATCCAAAAAAAAAAAAAAAAAAAAAAAAAAAGCGCTCCTTTTAGAACAAAGAAACCCCACCACTCTGTCCACCCAACCTTAGACACAAAATAAAATTATAAACCCTACAAAGGGACAACAGAAAAATGAAATAAAAAAATAAATACATATTCTCCTTATAATTATTGGTCTGAAGAGAAATATTTGGTGTTGTTTTTGCTTTTTTATGATTCCCCATCTAATCAAGGTACGTATGTCTATTATAAGTAGATACATATATATAGCTAATAAGGTAAAGTAATTGTGTCCATTTTATTGTGAAATCTATTAATTATTCCTCCCAATAGCTATAAACGGCTATATAACGGCTAGTTTCAAGGGTATTTTTGAAAAATTAATTTTTTGAATTTATTATAAATACCTCATTTCATTTACAAATTCATTATAAAAAAATCTCTACTCTCTCTACTTACTCTCTCTACAATATTTTTTTAAATTATATTCAAACTTTTTTAAACAAAAAATAATTTCAGTGGAAGAATTTTTTTGTAAAAAATAATTATATTCAAGTCTTTAAAAAAATAAATTTAATTGTAGAATTTTTTAATTTTTTAGGTGTATTTTTTTTACAACAAATAACTTTCCACAAAATTATTAAATTTGAAAACCCGGTCTTCAAATTTAAAATTAAAATTATGTTGATTTCACCGGAAAATCGATCGGAACCGTCGGTTTTTTATTCAACCGGACCGGAACCGGGAACCTCCGGTTCCAAACCGGAAACCGGAAACCGGAATTTTTCGCGTTCGGTTCCGGTTCAGTTTTTTTTGGAACCGGAACCGCCGGTTCTGGAACCGGAACCGCCGGGTCCGGAACCGAACCGCCGGTTCTGGAACCGGAACCGCCGGTTCCGGAACCGTGGCCACCCCTAATCGACCCTCAGCATAAGCTAACATGGAAAACACCAAAAAAAAAGAAAATATATGACATTGACACGTTTATATAATTCCGTGATGCATGGGTTTTAGAATCAGTCGAAAAAATAATAGCCGAATTAATTATTTAAACATGAAGACTTATGGCTGAAAAAATCACCATTTTTACATTAGCTTTTACCACTTTCCCAAGGAATCTAAGATGTTTCATACTATATAGTAAAATAAAAATATCTCAAAAATACTATTTATTGTCTTTACTTGTCACCTTTATATTCATTTCACACACATAATGAAGAAAAATAAATGCAACTATAACAATTAAGCCACCCCTTTGAAGCACACGTTTTTGGAAATATTTAAAGGTTAACAACTAGATTATAAGAAGAAAACAAAATGTTTATAATATAAGTGTATTTAAGATAACGTTTGATTCAACTGATTCATGTTATTGATAATTGTTAATTTGTACCTAATAGTCATATTGTAGGTATTTAGTAGGTTTTTCAATTAGCTGATTATTGATAGAAGTCTCCACCAACTGTTGATTTCATTAATTATATTTTGAATTTTTTTATATCGATGGAGCTAATTCATATTTGTATTATTTGCACTCTATTAATATCATAAAAATAATTTTTTTTTCAAATTAATATCATTTATGCTCGTTTTATTTATAGTTATTTAAAATAAATTTTTTTTCTTAAATATGATTTTAAAATTTTAATTAATATAATAAATTAAAGTAAAAACAATAAATTCACCTTAAATTATAATATATATTATACATCATAATATATAAAACAAATATGCCTTTAATGGTTGTTTTATATTTTAACAGTAATTGCTATCAAAATTTTATCAAATACGAATAGTAGTTATTCAGATTAATTGCTATCAACTATGAGCTGGTACGAACCGCCGAGTTAAACGAACTTAAATTGTTTGAGCTTGAGCGGTAATATATTTAAATTCAACATTGAACTAATTTTTAATCTAGTCTAATTTGAACTGAGATAGAAAATTGGATTGAATTTGAGAATTTTAATATTTATACTCCAATCAAGTATATATCTGATTTATAAAATTTCAAATTTATATCTTTATATTATTAATATTTTGATACATCTTTCATTTACTAAATTTGATTATTAATCAAATACTAAAAGACTCGAAGTAAAAATACTTCCATTTGTTATCTTTAAATATTTCTTATAAACAGAGGACCTATTCACCAAAAGAGAGTTAATTGACACTTTTTTTTTCTAATTTTTTTTATATAGTGAAATTACTCAATTAACCCTTTTATTTTTGGTTTTTGACCCCTCCACAAATAAAAATTTCTAGTTCGGTAACGTGAACAGAATGTGCTTATGTGAATTGTGAAGTGCAACTTACAATCTAACATAAATAGAATTTTAAGAAAAAGTTAGAAGTTGACCTCAATGTCGTATTGTGGCGTCTAATCCTACTTTTTTCTTATACATTTATTCCACTAATTCTATTTTGGTTTTGACAAGTGTTTTGAAATTTTTTTTTTTTTTTTTTTTTTTGAGGAAATTTTTTTTTTTTTTTTTTTGAGAATAAGTGTTTTGAGACTTGAACAAAAGGTTACAGTAGTTTTAATACCTTAAACAGAAAGTTGCAAGGTAACAATCAAAATGTTTAATTTCTTAATAATTACTACAGGTCGATTTTAAATTGAAATTTAATCGAAATCAAAACTGTTATTAAACTATGATCAATGGTTTCTAACTTAACACCGTAATTGAAATTTAAATTTAAGGTTCAATTTCCGATTATTCATTTTTGAAACTAAAACCAGTGATTTTAATAGTAATATTTAAAAAACTTTCAATTTGTTTATTATTAAATTGATTCAGTTTTTTAATAATAATATTTATAATTATTATTTATGCAAACTACAATTTTAAAATGCTTAAAATAAATTTATTTAATTTCAATTTCAAATTGGAACACATCCGAATCAATAATTCTAAAACACTCCCCTAAATCGCCTAAAAACGATTCAGTGTTGTTCCAAAACTGTCTTAAGAATCGCGTAACGTGTTGATGCCTAAACTGCAGTCACAATCACAAGAGAAAAAAAAAAAAAAAAAGACTCAAAAAAAAAAGACTCTACTTTTATTGGAAAAAAAAAAAAAAAAAAGACTCTACTTTTATTGGCTACAAAAAAAAAGAAGCCATCTATAAAACGTTTTAATGGTGATAATTATTCTGATTCTTTTTCTTGAACTGGATTGGTCGATTTGAACATTATCATATACTGGAAAATATACAGGGAAAATGACCAAATCCTCATCAACCGCAATTTCTACGGACCAAAATTTCCACCAGAAAAGAAAAGAAAAGAAAAGAAAAGAGTGATAATTAATGGAGATTGATTAATTATCAGCTTGAAACTTCATCAAGAAGCTTATACCTTCTAACTCTGTTTCTAAATACTTGCGTAATGGTGATTCCATTACTATTACTATTATTATTATTATTGGATATTTCTTCTGATTTTGTTCTTCTAATTAGCTTCTTCTCTTCTAATTTACCATAAGTGATAAGTCTTCTTCTGGTCGTCACCGGCGATCTTTCCGGCGATCTTTGTTTCTTGATCGGGCTATTAATTACTTCCAACTGTAAACTTCCTCTCTGGTTCTTTACGCCTTTTTTTATACTCTTGCTGCTATCATCTTCGCTGCTGTTCTTATTTGACGATGATGAATTCGAAGAATTTTGCGATTTTTCTTTCCCTTCATTGCCTAAACACCAATTGCAGACTTGATAAGACTCCGCTTTCGGATAAAGATTGCTACAGTATCTGCGTAAACCGGAAAAAAAAAAAAATTCAATCTGTTTTACCATCAGAGAGATTTCGATTCAAGAAATTGAAAACCTGAAATTAAAGAAACGAACCTGTGCTGAGATCTGAAATGGCAAATCTTGCACTGGAAAAGCTCATAAGAAAGGCCAAAATCTCCACACATACAACATTCAGGATTGATTGGCTGCGATGAAGCAATATTAATGGTTGGTGCAGGTTTAGGTGCCGTGGTCATTTTTCTGGTTTCAGGTTTAGTTTCATAGGAAGAAGGAAAGAATTAAAGAAAGAGAGAGAGAGAGAGAAGTGAGAGCGGTGGAGATGGGTGGAATGGAAGACACGGACACAAAAACTTTATAAAATAGCAGAAAGAAAGGTGTTTATAAATTGCACACGGTTTATGTTGTGTGTGTGTATATATATATATATATATATATATATAGATATACGCGTGTGGGTGTCGATTGTATATGATTTTTAGGAGTCCCGTGTTTGAAAAGTAATATAATAATTTCGTTTTCTTGCGCAAAAGAGAATACATAATTGAGGTTAATATATATAATATATATATATATATATATATATATAATATATTATATATATATATATATATATATATATATATTTAAGTCGTTATTATATATATATTAAGTCGTTATTAATTCTTTCTTTTCTTTTCTTTTCTTTTCTTTCTGTTTACAGAAAATATGCAAATAAATTATTGATTACAGGTAGATCTTATAATGGTAGATGAGCTAATTAATCAAATTTTATTAGATATATAATGATATAATGATTTAGAAAATGTAGACATCAAATAGAGATTTTATATTGAATGTCAAAAAAAAAAAAGAGAGTTTATATTGGAGAGTTCTATAATATAATTTTTAAAAATATGTGATATTGATATTAAAAGGATCACATAATAAGTGGTAAAGCTGATGTACTAAGATCATAATTATGCAAATATGTTTGAGGATTTATTCAATAAAATTAGTTATTTTAATAGATGTCAATTATTTAATTATTCATTAAAATGCGTTCTTTTAAATTCTAAATATTAATATTAACGCTAGTGTTTTGCTTAATCAGTAAATACTATATGAAAAGCTGCTGCTAAACAAAACTTAAATCGCAGCATTTACAGTGCAAATTTATAACATATTCCTTGCACTAAGAAGGAAAGTGAAGAAAATGAAGCATCAAAGCAACCATTTTGAAATGAAACTTGTATCTACATCAGGCAAAGAATCTTTTTATGCTTAGTAATAAGACCACAATGTCAAATCTCAAGGTAGGTTTTAGTTAATAAATAAAAACATAATCTGTTGATAAAAAAAAAAAAAAAAAAAAAAAAAAAAAAAAAAAAAAAAAAAAAAAAAAAAAAAAAAAAAAACAGGAAGTCCTTTACAATGGTTGGCATATTATATGAAAAATGCTTTTTATGGACCAAAAGAAAAAAATAGGTAAAAAAAAAAAAAAAAAAAAAAAAAAAAAAAAAAAAAAACAGGAAGTCCTTTACAATGGTTGGCATATTATATGAAAATGCTTTTGATGGACAAAAAGAAAATAGGTATTTAGGAGTAATTTTGAGGGGGGTCCATTCTGAAATTACTTGGAGCAACAAAACGGACAGAATGCGTGGCTGAAAGAGAGTCTTATTCTTCTACAAAGGAAATTTCTTGGAAGTTGGAAATTTGATGTGAACACCTTTATTTTGTTCTTATGCTATACATTAATTTCCTTTTTGCAAAATTAAAGATGGGTTGGGCAATTTATTCATTTTTATTTTTGCTTTTTAGAAATTATTTTGTCCAAAAATAATATGTGATTTTGAAAAGATTAAAAAGTTTTAATTTTTTCACTTTTACGTTATCTCCACTAAACCCAATAAATATTTTCTAAAAGATTATTTAATCAAATCAAGGGTTAATAAATGTATTTGATTTCCTTTATTCAGTAAGGTTAATTTGCTATCAACGGATGCGATTCTTTATCTTTACAATTATTTTTTCTCTTATTTTTATTATTTTTTTAAATTCTCAAATATCTAATTATTAAACATATTTATTTTCTTTTCCTTTAACGAATGCATTTAATTCTATATGTAGGCTTACCTTTTTCAGTAATCCTTTTGTAATATTGGTAGTTTCCTATATAATGTGGATCTCCATCAACAAGTCTTGAAATAAACCAAATAATATGATTTTGATTGCCTTTGTTCTTTAATTATATTTTGACTAGTTTCAATAATAATTTAACAAGAGTCATTTAAATGGAAATAGTAACGTAGATCATTTAATAGGGAACGTATATTAAGAAAAAACAAAGCAAAAATTATAGTATGATCATGTTAACAATATTTTCCTAATTTGTGTGAATCAAATTAAAATGTGTGGAACTGAATTATTTTTTGGAATTTGAGACCGGATTCCAGAACTGACCGGTACAAGGCTGGTCCTTGTTCCTTCACTTGAGGGTTCATAGAAGGGCTTTTGAGTTTTAACAATGAACCTAAAAGAATTACTCTTCATTTCTTAACCAAAGACTACTATCAGCAGTAATAATACCCGATCAGGTGTGATTTGATCTCGAATTTAAGTCCTCTTAATCATAAGAGTTTTCACTGATTTACTGAATTAAGGAGAGAGCTACTCTCTATTTTGTAGTCTACGGTGTTATTTTATCTCATGGGTCATAACGAATTGAGCATTGCAAGTGCTTTAAGTCCACATGCACAAGATCGAAGATCACTCAACCACATGAGCAAACAGGAGGCATCTTTATTATGTTTATCAATAATACTTTGTTTGACAGAAGTCCTCAAAATCTGAGACACTTTTACAATTACCATTTGATTCTTCCTCTGGCCCCATCCAGATAGCCTCAAATTGTTTTTTAGGCTGTTCCACGTGTGGAGCACGTGCTTGTATTTTTCTCCTCTCTCAAGGTAGACCATGCACATGCTCCAAGTATTTGAATACTTGCAAAGCAAGAATATAGAAGTATGGTATAGTCCTTCCAGCTTCACAAAAAACACGAAAAGGGGAAAAAAAAAATAATTTATTACGTTATGTTATGCCATGTTGTGCCTTTCACATAATAGATAAGAAGAAAATAGAAATCAGCCATCTACCTGGCTTGCTAATGCAATCATCTGGCTACCAGCAACTGAGAAAAGTAAGACTACGTTATTGTTTTCTTTTCTCCCTGTTATATAACAATATGACTGGCTTTTAAAAAGGCCTGTCAATACCGTACCAATCAAAAGGCAAACGAGTTAAAAACAATTTAGCGATCATTAATATAAAATAATCAAAGCATCTTACTGGAATCGGATATGAAATGAGACTGATATTTTTAAGTCTAGTATGAATTCTCGTACCGAAGAACATCGTTGGCATATGCTTAAGCATCTTGAGAAAAAGCCAATATATTCACACCCCCGCACAAAGTTCAGCAATTCAGTCGAAAAGCCATTTAAAAAGATAACATCTACATTGGAAGAAAATATCATCTATACAGGAATACATTCAATAAATACATTAACAAACACAATTTCTCAAAAAAACAAACAAAAAGAAAAAAGTTACTTAAAGAGGGTAAAGGTAAATGATGCTCTATAAGATCATTATACTACGCCAATATGCTTTATAAGATCCTTCAACTTATTTCATAAAACATCAAAAGGCTTTACATGGTCATCTAATTTCCTACTACTAATACCAATCGGCTGCCTGTATCTTCTTTCCCGAGTTTTTGCCGTAAAAACACAATATCCTCCATTTATACTTCATCAGATAACATCTGTAATAATACAACAAAAATCAATCAATCTGGGAACATAATGACTTTGTGCTGAAGTCTATGGATTCATGTGGAAGAAATAAGAAAATAACAATAATAATAATAATAATAATAATAAAGCCTTCTGCAGGTTGGCCACAGTGGTTCAACATGTGCTAGGGAGACAGCACTGGAGCTGAGTTATTTTCTTGACTGCTTAAGGGACTAGGGAGCACTGTGCTCTGAGTCCTAATTGGTGATTTGCTTCCTTCAATTTGCTAAGCTTCTCTACCTTATTCTTCGAACTTAAATCCTAGCCTAATAAGAATTCTCTTACAAGTCATAAAAATCCTGTGCAAATATCTTCCTGCAATTTAACTTTTGAGCCAACTGAGTGACTGTTAAGGATTTTGGGATAAAAAGGCTGAAACATAGTCAAAAAATGGATGTAACACGTCATGGGTTTTCTTCCTGTCAATTACAATATTCTGTGCAGTATATCAACCTCTGTTTATTATATTCATAGAAAATCAATATTCTGTGCAGTATATCAACCTCTGTTTATTATATTCATAGAAAATTAAAGATATGCTCAGACTTCCAATTAGCCCATTGATTTTACAAAGTGCTAACTGCATAACTCCCACACATTTTTCTAGACGACAAGAACATGAAATTTGAGAGAGAGAGAGAGAGAGAGAGAGAGAGACTTAACTGCATGCTCCAACAAAAGACATCATGATTAGCTCTGCACACACTCATGAGGGTGCAAAGTACCTTCGGTAAATTCATGCATCCGAAAGCGCTCCAGAAGTTCAAAGGGGCTGCAACTAACATTATAGATAATTGTAAAAACAATGAATAATAAGATTAGAAAGAAACTTTTAAATGACAGAATATTTTACTACCAAAGCCACAACCTAGATTTTGTGAGAAGAGAAGTTGGAGGGCAACAGGCCCCTCAAAATTGATGAAGTATCAATTAGATAACCTGTAATAGAAATATCTCTATCGAAGGTACATTGAAATGACAAGCAACCGAGACGGGATGTTTAAGTGCGAGTGTTAAAGTATGAACAATGAATGGCCCTAATGAAAATAACTGACACTGCCAACATCAGATAGCAAAGACAAAGATGGGCATTGGTGAGCAGAGTAGAGTGGTGCATGAAAGGATTGAAAGCAGAGTATGCACATTATCATCTAATGAAATAATGTAGAAATTGTTGAGGAAGAAAGAACGGGCAAGTGGATGATTGTGCTTGTGGCTCATATTCAGAGAAACATTATACACTTTAAGCTCCTGGCAGACTTCTTGAGGAGGGATAAGAAGTATGTGCAATACCCCCCCTTCCTTTTCCCTCTTTCTTGTTCTCCTTTCTCTTCTTTTCTTTCTTTCTCAGTTGGTGGCTATTTTCACTTTTTTAATTTTGGGTTTTCCCCCTATATTTCTATAACCTAGAAAGGAAAAACTGTACAACTGTAGGGGATTTGTAACATTGTGAAAAATGCAACTAGCCTGGAATGAAGGCCTAGTTAAGTGAACAACGCAAGTGGCTCAATGAATGTAGGCAAATTGCCAACCACAAAATTCATGTTTTTGGCTGTTCTGCAACTTCAGTGGCTAAAGAACTCACTCAGTAAATGCTTGAAATGCAATAATAGACACAGGACAAAATGGAATTTTTGTGTCTTACAGAATAACTTCACGATTGTGGCTTAATCTACGTTGATTGCTTTCCATGGCTTCCAAAATGTTGGAAGTTTCTGGCCCAGCTGATCCTCCAGCTACAATTGAGGGGACAGAAGCAGTTGGAGTCCAAATCTAGAATCAAGACAGTGAAGTTAGAAAACAAAGTGACTGCACCAAAAGACAATTATTTTCATCCGATTTACCTTTATTGTGTTATCAATCCCGCTGGTAGCCACGACACAATCAAATGGGTGGCACTGCACACAATTCACAACTGCAGAGAGAGAGAGAGAAATAGATCAAAAGAACTGAAGAGAGACTACAGAATGCCAATACTAAGCTCGTATTGTAGCATATATTTAGAATGGGACAGAATAATACCAGCTTCATCTCCGAGAAGCATTTTTATTAGTCTACCAGTTTGCTTTTCCCAAATAAACCATCTACCATCATCACTTCCACTGCCGATATACTCACCTGTAAATCAGTAATGAGAAATTTAATCTCATCTGTAGGTTGTTATTTGATTTCATTTTGCTACCATGTCATGCATGCAGTTAGTCAGCCAGAATCCAATGGATGAATGCAGATATATGTTGCATCAAATAGAAATATAATTTGCATAAAAACAGGCTACCATTTCATTGAATTAACAATAAACACTGCAAACTCATTCACATTCTTGCATACAGACGATGATGAATGTGTGAACATAGCATGTGTGCTTATCATTTGTATATCTAAAATACCTCTCTGGCCCAGAAAACTGGCCTGTTTTATATCAGTTCCAACATTACAGTGGCCAACAAATCTCTGCTTCATATCAATGACTGTCTCCGGCTGCAATACAACCATAATCTTACTTAAAACCACAGAAAAAATTTATCAACCAAAAAGAGAATAATAAAAAATTTAAATGAACCAGATATACATATATATAACGTGCATCTGCTTTTTTTTCTGGTGGGGTGGGTGACTGTAGATGAAAGATCCCCCATGTTTTTTTTTTTTTTTGGGGGGGGGAATGAACCAGATATACATATATATAAACGGTGCATCTGCTTTTTTTTCTTGGTGGGTGGGTGACTTAGATGGGAGAAAGACCCCCATTGGTTTTTTTTTTTGGGGGGGGGGGGGGGGGAGGAGATCCGGAAGACCAAACAGTGAGTCTTCTCACATATGCTAAACTGTTCCCTTTAATCAATACTCGACTCCAATTTTGCTCTCATTCCGTTATTTCCAAGGCCTTAGGGGGGGGGGGGGGGGGAGGGAGATCCGGAGACAAACAGGTGATGTCTTCTCACATATGCTAAACTGTTCCTTTAATCAATACTCGACTCCAATTGCTCTCATTCGTTATTTCCAAGGCCTTAGAATATAGGTACTCAATGGTATAGTTGCTCTACCAGCAGATAAGCCACTAAGCAGCAGGTCCATCTCAAGAGCCACAATGACTAGAGACTATACAGTAATCATAATCTTTCAAGAAGAAATAATTTAACAGTTGTTTGAGTCCAAGACTATGAAAGCAGCATTTCTATTCCCACAAAAAATATATAACAGCAACATAGGCCCCTGTAAAATCTGAATGTAACCTGATAAGGCATCCGATCATTTTGTGATGATGAAGGTGATCCGCAGGAGCCATTTGTACAACTTGTTTCTCGTGTTGAATCACCTCTTCGATGAATCCTCAAATTTAAACTTCCATGAAGAGTATTGGGCTCAACATCACGCCCTTCATCACCTGATATTGATGTTTCAAAGTCCAACTCCAATTCCTCATCATAGTCAGAGTCTTCTCTTTCAGACCTTAGACCATCTTGTGATGCATCACTGTTAGCCTCTGAGCGGTAAAGTATGTCACTTAGTGACAGTGCTCTACCACTTCGAAATTCAGACTTCAGGGAGCCATCATTTGCCTTATTAGTTTTTTCAGCTTCAGCTTGTCACACAAATCAGATACGCATTAAAGGCCGAAGTAAAATTACATTATGCCTTTCACATTAAATAGGTAATTTTTCCTACTATATCCTTTTCTATTAGGAGAGAAAAACTATTATGTTTACCAGAACCAACTAACCATATCCACTTAGAAGAACATATAAAAACTAAAGGGAATATTTTGAAATCACTGCATTTCGTATGATGTCTGAGCTGGGCACAAGATTGCAACTAGAATGAAAATTGCACATTTAGTTTTTTCACAAACTATGCACGTCAAATGGCCTTGATCCATGTGAAACTTGTATTTAGTTTATAATTGACGACCAGATGTCCAAACAAGGGAAGTACAGTGCCATGTATACATTAAATTAGCATACTTCCTTTCATTTTAAATGATTTGGCTTTTCAAGAGGTTAACCAATGCCATAACACAATGAACTTCTTTACTTTTAAAACTCTCAAGATGTCAAACACTGAGGTAATCATTCCAATGCTAAAAGAACTTTGTTCTGAAAAACAAAATGAACAATGCATTGCTAATGACATAACATCAGAAGTGATAGATGTTACAGTTCAACCAGGAAGGAGGCAGGGAAGGACCAAAACACAAGGCACAAGAAATTGCAAACATATTACCTGCAGCAAGATTCTTTTTTATGTTCTCCACCCATTCCGCGATCTCAGTATTGGATGGGGCCACGTGTTGAGCAGCAACAGCAAAGTCCAGAGCTTCTTTATATTTTCCCAACTGCAATATCCTCACAATAAGGAACTGATCTCAATGACTGACCAAACATAAATTGATTAACTCAGTTCAATTTAATCCCATGTGCTTCGAACTTAGCCCTTTTATAAAGTCTTCTCACATTATTTTCTATTTGCCTATACCAAACAGACATCAAATCATCTATATAAACATCCAGGTATAAAAAATGCAACAGAATATTAATAGCCAAGTGACACACCAGAGTAAATCATCCACGCATAAAATTAAAGCAGACAGATGATTAATAAGAAAAAGGACATTCCACGTTAATAATTGTAGCACTTCAGTCTTCAAATATCAAAATAAATTTGATGTTCTATAGCTAGCATCAGGTGGCAGCAGAGACAACATGCTGTTAAACCAATGCAATTGTGTGTAGATAATATCTTGTCGTAGTTGCATATTCAGCAACACAATATTGTGGGCCATAGTCCAGACTATGAAATTACCTGTGACAAAGCTTCAGACATAAAATAAAGGGCTCTAAAGGAAGAGCTGTCAATTTTCCGAGCATTATAGCAGTCTCTTATGGCCATGTGAACATCATTTTTCCACTTACGCTGAAAATAAAGGGCAAGAAAGAAGAATAAGTACATTATGAGAAATACGTATCAATAGATAAATGGAAACCAAGTACCACAACTAAATTTGAGTAACCTTAAGCAACAAGGCTGCACGTGTACAGAGACAGTCATGCCTAATTGCAGCTCCAATATCTTGACCATGCCGATCTAAAACTTCATTGCACGCCTCAATTCCATGGTAATAATTTGCACCATCCTCTAAGCATTTTTCAGCAATTTTAAGCAGTTTCCTACATTTATCAAGCTGTAGCAAGTGTATTAGATTAGCAAATATAAAAACACAGAAAAAGTAGCAAGAAACTTTCTCACTAATACCAATATGGCACATTTAACAAGAAGAAATAAACAAACATATAAAATAAGTGTACCATGGAAGCCAAATTGCTTTTAAAATGAAGACCACTTCTGAAAACATCAGATGGTGGTGGTTGCAATTCTAGCCCATTGAGAATAGGAGTGAAGGTCATTAGTTTTGAAGCATCTCCTGAAGTATATTGCATAGCACTTCCTCCAGCTACAAATGAAGAGAAAATTTATAAAATAATCTTATCTACCTTGTTTACATAACCAATCGAAAAACTATAAATTATAAATATTAAGAACCACAAGATAAATAAAATATCCACGATGCAAATAAATTGTATGTGGTTGATCCTCTGGGTTGTCAACATCATTTAGATATAGATAAAGCAACACAAGATCAAGCAACACTAACAACTTAAGAGTAAAGAAACAACATGAAAATCAAAGCTAGTGAATGCAACAAAGCCAACTTCACAAGGGAAGATGCATACCATGATTTACATTCATGAGGTATACATGCTCTCCACTATAACTGACAAGAACCTCATCTCCACTCGGACTAAAACCCACATGAGTTAAGTGCAAGCCTGACCGTACCTGGAAAGAAGGGGGGAAAAGAGACTTAAGCTACATTCCTTTCATAATTTACTAACCCTGGCATTTCTAAAATCTTACTATAGAAATTATTTACAATTTTTACATAAGAAATCTGAAGATGATATAAATAATAATAACAATCAGCCATAGAATAATACGCATTAAGAATAAGACAATATCCAAACCAATAGCAATTTAGGGTTTTAAGAACAAATATGAATAAGTTCCAATTCATCTTAGCAACCTGGCCCCACAATATATTTTATCGTAAAAAAAAATGTCCTTTTCCCTTCTCTCCTCTTTTTCTTTTTGACATCCATCCAATAGTATCTATAATGTCAATGAGATAGTCAACTTCAAGAAAAAGAAATAATAAGATAGCAATTCAATAGTGAAGTTCACCACTTACACGTTCAGAAAGATGCATTGGACAGAAATAATTAACACAAGGAGGTGGTTGTGTCCTTTTCCGGCAGGAGGTCAGAGAAGGCAGCATCCTTCTATCATATAGACGAGCAAAGGCATCACTGCATACATCCAAACAAAGAAAGTTCAGCCAAAACAAGAACAATAAGAAAGGTTACAAAACTCCAGTTTGATTATCAGATTCACCTCCCACCAACTAGGAGCAGATGAGGCCGACTGGCACTAATGTCACAAGATTTCAGAGCAAGGGTCTGTTTAGGAGGATCGGCCAGCGACCTCTTTGCCCCACACCTCAAGTCAAGCTGTCATCAAGTACTAAATATGTGAACAATTTTAGATGACTGGTAAAACATTTTAAAAGGGATGCTCAGAATCAGAATTGCAGAAGAAACACAAGTTCACCAAACTTCATAAAACTTTGTACACACAATTCATAAATGCTAATCTGCAAGATCTCATAATAACATTTGAGTCATATTTATCAAATGTTAACTAGACCTCTATAACCAGGTAATTATGTGCACTAGATCCAGAATCTCAGATATCAGCCTCCTGGCTTTCCAGCCAATTGATCGATCACTCATCTAGGAACAAGTTTCATTGGTATATTGAGTACTTAGTATGCTGCTGTTAGTAAATAAGTATAAAATTGAAAATAAACTCTAAACATCGTGATGGGACATATCACAGTGAGCTGTATTTCCAGTTGAACTACATTTAAAGCTGTAAGAAATTAAAATGTCATATCTAAGGAAACCTAGACGATAACCTTTTATTTCTCACATTTTCCTACAATGAAAAACATACTGAATGTGATAACCTAAGCTTCACACTATAATAATGCCCATTTAGACTTTAGAGTATTTTATAAAGAAAAAGGCTACATGCATCTATTGTTTCTCACAATGAAGCACCAGAAATTTGAGTCTCTTATGGTTATTACATTTGACACAAATCATACAATCAAAAGCGATAATCACACATAGATAGCCACCCTTGCTTTCCAAACATGTTAAGGTAACAGTAAGGAACTCAGCCAGTCAGCAAAAGGCGCTTCACCAAACATACTATCATCAAAGCTGTCTAATACAGCAGGAAAACAAAATAAAGTACAGAGAGTGAAGAATTTCCCCATTTATTTTAACTCACTAGAATGTTACAACACTCTTGGGGTGAAGATCCAGCTGGAGGACAAGAAGTACCCTCCCGAAAGTCATGCTGTCTCAGTGTTCCATCTTCACTGGCACTCCAAACCACATTGGGGTTTCCAACTTCAACCTAAAATGCCACAAGATGTAGATGGAAGTAAATGATAAGCAAGCAAGAACACAAAATTTACTTATTCAGCATTTCAAACAATAGAAAACAATTTAAGTTTTTTTCTTGTTTTCATATTACACAATAAATGTAATCCCCTTTCATCGTCATCAATCTGATAAGATCTTACAGCTAATTTTTTTACTCGTCTAGTGTGACATTGATACACAGCTGAGGGAGCTATAGCACTATCATCTGGGCCCCTGCCACTTAGGCGAGACAAATTAAACAAGCGAACCTGGGCAGAAGGAAATAAGATAAAAGTTAACAACATATTTAACTTTAACTGTACCCAGATAGCATCCAATTATAAATTTCAATTCTTCAGAAAATTACTTCAGCATCTCCAGCTCCAGAGACCACAAGCTCATCAGAAGTTTCAGGAATAAATTTTGTACAGAATATGTTTGCGGAATGCCCAGTATCTATAGAATGCAAAAGCTTTCGACCATTATAGCTCCATATATTCATCTGCATAAATATGAAAAATTAATAATATATTCCATTGCCAATATGCAATTGCTTGTCCCTGTGCAAGAATGGAGACAGATGCACATAATCATCGGTATGTAGCGTGTGCATGCACACATGCAAGGGAGTATTAGTTCAAAGCTTTACACAAGGCCACTCCATTCAGTATTTCCTGACCCTCACCAAATCTAAAGTTACACCATATAAATTCAGAATCTATACTTACCCAACCACATATAATCCTGCGCCCTCCTTTTTTTCTCCTTGTGCAGATAATATGAAAAATTGATGAAAATTGCAGAAAAGATAACGTTTTACCAACCATCCAAAAGAAAGCACAAGGATAGTTCACTTTCAGCATAGCTATATTTGAAAACATGGGGAAAAACAATAGAATAGTTCACTTTCAGCATAACCAGGATCTTTTCCCTTTTATATGCCTGAATTAGAAAAACTTGAGAAGTAGCATACCTGAGTGTCATCTGATCCAGAAACCAAGAGTGAACCAGTAGAATTCCAAGCTATAGAATTGACACAACCTTGGTGCCCCTGTTGAAGAGAGAGAGAAGGAATTTGAGATTACAAGCTTATTGAAAATACAAGTTTTCTAATAGGCAACAAATTATATATGAATATAGCTTTGCATGTATCCAACAAAAATCAGCAACCTATTATGAGTTAAATGATCACTCTTCATGAAAGCAACACTGCTACACCAACAAATAGAACAGATTGGTATAATATATGAATCAGCAAAAGAAGCTGAAAACCTATTCGACTTCAGAAGACATCATACTTTGGCAGTGCAATAAGATGTAAAAGCAATCATGGTGGGAATAATAATGAAAATAAACTTACTAAGACCACAGTATCAACAATCTCAACATTAAATATTGAAATCTATACTAACCTCTAATTCCTTTTCCTGGGAGAGTCTTCGTATCAATGATGAATGCATTTGTACACTGTGATTGATATCCTACATAAGGAATAAAGCATTTTCCTTAGCTGGCGTAAATCCAAAAAACTTCCATGTATTGATGTTAAAGCACTTACTTCCTTGAATTAGAAAAATAAACATATCTATAAATTTTCATTGAGGCCATGGAAATACGAATCAGAAAAGCAAACTCACAACCGAAAAGAATTATCATCCCCTTTCTCTCTCTCTTCCCAGCTTAATTTCTGAGAAATGGCAAAGAAGGAAAGCTGAGAAAAGGCTCAATGGCAGTGCACTTGTTCTTGTCATAGAACAAAATACTGAAGAGTGCAAAACATCACTCCGCGGAACAAACAATGGTGCTACCATTTGACATTTGACTTATTAGCAGAATGCAAGTCATCTTAGATATTAAATTACAAATAGCCAATTTAAAAGATAAGATTTTACTCCAAGTGACCTTTCTGAAACAGTATCCAATTATTCCTTGACACCATTTCCTCCCTAGGTAAAAATTTGATTTAATAAATAAAAAACTCTATTCTATTCTTCTTAGTAATCCTGACCCCCAATCATTCTCAGTTCAAAACTTGCACATACATATGACTTCAAAAACCGAAATCACCAAAAAGAAAACACGAAATTCTCAATTCTCAATTAAACAACTAGCACTCGTACAATGGCCAGATAAACTCAGTGAGACTTGTACAATAAGCACCAAACTTCATTTACACTCGGCTACACCTGGTTAAGTTACCTCAAATATTAACTGGGATCATACAAATCCCAAATTCCAATTTCAAATCAGAAACAGAAAAACCTAGCAATCTTAACCGCAAGCACGAAAAAAATATTCAAATAATCATGGAATAAACAGTTCAAAAAAAAAAAAAAAAAAAAAAAAAAAAAAAAAAGAAGAAATCGAAGTTTGAAATAATCAGCAAGCGGTAAGGTAAACATAGCATGGCGAGCGGTCGAAGTATTCCTGCTCTCCAGGAATACTTGAAAGATGGTTGGCCATCGTGAAGCCAAAGTATCCATTTTTTGTTGAAGGAATGGGGAGAACGTTCCAGGCGCAAATCTCCCCCAACCCCACACTTCTGATCGAAACTGCTAATTGATCTGAATTGATCGCTTAAATGATCGTAATGCCCTATGCAGGGGCACATTTTTAACTAATTTATAATCATGGATTTTAGTAATAATCATAATATATAATGATGATAATTAAACATACGTGCAAGAGTGACAGTGCCGCCTTCTGTGCTTTATCTAAAACAAAAAAAAAAAAAAAAAAAAAAGAAATCGAAATTGAAATAATCAGAAGCGTAAGGTAAACATACATGGCGAGCGTCGAAGTATCTGCTCTCCAGGAACTTAAAGATGTTGCCATCGTGAAAGCCAAAAGTATCCATTTTTGTTGAAAGGAAATGGGGAACTTCCAGCGAAATTCCCAACCCCAACTTCTGATCGAAACTGCTAAATTGATTGATTGATCGCTAAAATGATCGTAATGCCTATGCAGGTGGCACTTTTAACTAATTTATAATCATGGATTTTAGTAATAATATAATAATATAATATGATTAATTAAAATACGTGCAGAGTGACAGTGCCGCCTTCCTGTGCTTATTTCTAAACATTTCTTTTTTTTTTTCCGTTTGAATGAATTTCTACACATTTCTTCTTTCTACTCAATATACGACTTGAATTTTAAATAATTTATTAAATTCATTATTTATTTTCGATTTTTCAGTGAATATAAATAATAATAATAAAAGATGGTTCGGGTTCGCAATGTTCGCGTAGCGATAAAGCACGTTGATCACAAGATCGACGGTTGTCTTATCATTTTTAATGGAGACACGGGTTTTGCGTGGATGAAATGGGATCCATCATCCATGCGGACACGGGCCATTGGTGGTTTTTTTACACTCATTGCCTTATAATTTGAGGCCATTGATGGATTGGGCTAAAATTGGATTTTATTAGAGTAATTTTGAGCCTATGTATACAATAACAAATTTTGGGCCTCCGAATCTAAGAAGCGGAATCAGGAGCCAAGTCTTGAGCAAGAATAATTTTGCAATTTACTCAAACTAGCAGTTAAAAATTAGAAAGAAGGAAAAAGAAAAAGAAAAAGAAAAGTAAAAGTTACTTGTTAATGTAATGAGGGACCACTGAAGCACTGGAAATTGGATTGGAAAATTATTTAGCAACTGAAGTTTAAATATAGTCAGAATATAAAAAAGTTGTTTGGATCCTTTTCTGTAAAATGAATATTTTTCTTATCCAGTTGGAACAAACCTTAACATTAAGGAAAGCAATTTTTGTTCTTATACCAACAAGCTTTTGTCAAAGAATATTGGTAGCGTGAGCAACTTAAGCAATCTTATTTTTATATACAACAGAAGAATATTCTCTTTCTTTCTTTCTTTCTTTCTTTCTTCCCCCTTCCTCCTCTTCATCCACCCACAATAGAAAAGCCAAAAGCTTGAAAACAGCAGGCAATTTCACCTCAGGGATCATTTGCTCCTCATTTTTGTTACTTTCATCATTTGGAATATAGAAATTAAATCCCCAATTAGCACGCTCGTTCTAATTAATAATTTTGATATCCATAAGGTCTACTTGACAAGGACCATGTCCTTTTGAAGTCCAATAGTTTTTGATAAAGCATGCAATTAGGAAGAAAAGCTGTAAAATAAGAGGTCATTGTTTTGAAAGCGAAGGAAAAGGACACACGCCTCTCTCTCTTAAATGCAAATTTCTTTTACCGGATTTAAACCTGAGGCCCTCTCCACAATCACATGGCTTGTAGCATATATATCTTCTTCTTTCCTTCACCAAATAATGCAATACTGTGGTCCCATTATAGAAACCCATCATTTCTAGAGGGACTCGAAAGCATTTGCAACAATTTATTGGAGGGAAAGGAATCACATCACTGTTTGCGTTTAATAAATATTTGCATGCAGCATATGTACATAGGCATAAAGACAATAGTAAAACCAAGCAAATTAAATTACATCTAACCAACCAAAACCAGAGTCACTTGAAAGAAATAACAATAGGAAAGGTACAGCTATGAGCTTGAGGCAAACAAGAGAGCAAACAAACATAAATGTTCTTTCATGATCAAATTTCAAACACTCCTACCCGTTTAAAAAGCCAAGCCAAGCTTATCTTTCCGAAAGCAGAGCAGATAGAGTAACAGCGCCTGCGCAGATGCATGAAATAGCAAATCAGGGGGGCCCAGGAGGTCGCCAAGATAAAAGATGGAGGAGGCCCTTGCTCGTGCAATGTTACACATCAAGAAAGTGATAACCCCACCGAGAAAAACAAATACATGACAAAAATACAAAAAGGGGTGAGAAAGTGAAGATTGGGTCCCAAAACACAAAAGCAGCGTGCATTCATCTTTCTTTGCCGCGGTCCCTCTGGAATAACTAGTCTTCTCATTCACAACCATTCTCCACGCTCAAGTGTGAGTGCTACTTTCTCTAGGCCCTAAGACGCCTTAATCATTCTATCTCTTCCTTTAATGGGACATATAATGCTGCACTTGCCTTCCTCTTTACAGGAACTATAAAAAATATTAATATCTAAAGCTTGTTGATTTCTAAATCAATCATTGATTAGATACTGCAATGGTGCTCTTTTTGTGATTCTTTTGCAAGAAATTCATCTATCGTGAACAAACCTGCAAGTCCGTGCCCAGCTCATATTTACCTGACTTATTCTGCACACCATATTAACTTCTAATTCACATTTTAACTGAAAAGACCTAGTACTAGTACTAAAATTACTCGATGAAGTTTTACTAATCACACAGCACATCAAGTCCTAAAGCTTTTGCTTTCAGCTTCAAGGATTTCAAGTAATTAATAGCTTCATCAAGAACCACAGTTGTATCCTTCCCCTTTCCACCCGGAATTAAGCTTTGCAAAATGCTGATAGTCTCTCTTATTCTCTCTTTTCTAATCCTCTTATTGCTTGATTCATAACCCATCTCACCTGAAGCCCAGTTCATGTCACCATCACACCTAGATTCAGCATCATCCTCATGCTCAAAACTTGTAATGGATTTCTTAGAAGTAGCAGTGTCCATCAGTGCCGGTGCATCACTATAACCTTCAATAAACAATTTTCTCTTCTTAGTTGAACCATCAGAACTTGCAACCTCTTCTGTACTTCCCTCAAACCAATCTTGCCTGCAGTGCGTTGTCATTGTACTAGGCGAGTGACCAGTACTAGTCACTTCATCATCCTTGGTGGAATCGCTATCATCATCTGAGTAAAGTAATGCATTCAGTTCTTCAGTGTCCTCATGCATCTCACTGTGCAAATCAGTATCATTATTTTCATCAAAATGGTCATCTGCAATTGACCCTAAGTGAATATTCAGATTTTCTTTAGTCCCAGGATCTTCCCTCTTCAAATTATACAGACCAGTTGGATTTGGACCCCAAGAAGAAAAGCATTGGACAGGAGATCCAATCCCAGAACTAAAAACCAAAGTTGTTTGATCGCCTGATTGATCAAACACAAGGAATCTCTTTTGAGCACACCCAGACTCCACCTTGGGCATGATGGCCTCTGTATGATTGTCACAAGGGGCAGTTGAGAGTTTCTCTTTGAGACCAGAATGTAAAGTAGGTGCAAAAGCCTGTTGGAAACGAGGCACACGGTAAAACCAACCATGACTTTCATTTGCTTGACCAACATGCGAATGAGGTTGCTCAGGGTATGGATATACAGGTAAAGTCCCATTTATAGAAACCATGTCAGTGCCAGAGTTCACAAGTGAAGGGATGGAATACTGCTGCCCCAAGTTAAATGGAGCACCCAAGTGATTCAGATTGAGCATTTGCCAATCAAATTGTTGCTGAGGAAACCAGGATACCCAGTCTTCACCCATCCAACCAAAACAATAACCTATAATAAAACAACGGGAAATGATTTTATACCTCATCCTATAAAAGAAATTCAGAAGAAACTGCAACTAAACTTTACGTAATCAGAAAAATGAAACATACCAGAAGGATTTCTCACTAGTAAAAGTGGTTGTTTACTTGCTGTTTCTTTCAGTAGTAATAGGAAAAACAAAAAACTCCAGCTTAACTTGAAAACAGAAGGACAAAAAATAAATCTACGTTACAGGTTTAAGCAAATGACGGAAATATTCAGCCTGGCAAAAAATCCAACAAACAAGGAAAATATCAGTAAAAAAAAGGGCATAAACTTTTCAAACATCATCAGCAACAAAAGGGAATACAAAGTAATCTCACACATAAAAAAAATAAAAAAAAGAGAGAATATTTATTAAGCAATGCAACAAGAATATCAAATTCCTATAAGAAAAGACAGATTCAAGGAATAAAATCAACTTCCACTAACCTGGCAATCTTGAAGAGGTTGAAAGCATGCTATGACTCTAACTATAATGGTGGCAGTCCCAGCAATCCCATTTTCGTGTTTCAATGCCCGAAAATTTGTTTGGCTTGCTGCTTGGCACACCATAACTACTTTCCAATCCTTCAATATAATGAAAACAGAATAGAGTACAATCTTCCAGGGGAATATAAACCAAATACTCGCAGGCCGCACGCTAGGCGATACCAATTGAACAACAGGAAAAAAGCCAGACACATAAACCACAATGGACGCTCAATAAACGTAGCTGGAGAGAGTAGACCAACAAAAGTAAAAGAATAATACAGCTAATCAAGAGAAATGAGCAAGATACAATTGGAAATTGTAAAAGATTGATTCCCCTTCAGCTAATCTGGCGGACATAACAGGGAATAACAACAAAAAAAGTCGATCCCATGGAAAGTAGACTGAATGAAAAAAGCAGTAGAATTGGAGGGTATAGTTGATGGGGAAAAAGAAATTACAGGATCACTCTACAGTAGAGGTTCAGGGAGATAACTTTCCTATACACATCTACAGAAAGACTTAAAAACCACCGCATACTGTTTCTCTCAGCCAAAAGATAGCCACAGATGTTTCTTGCTCCAATACCACTTTAAGAACCCTGCAAAAGGGTTTTCAACATCAGAGTGATCCTGTAGATCTTATTTCTAATGCTAGAGAAATCAACCAAAAACATGCGGTTTTGGCAACTAAGAATTGACATATACTATATAGTACATAAGAAGTGAACTTAGAGTTTCAAGGCTTCCATTAAAGAAAAGAAATTTTATTTGGTTTTCATTGGATTTGTTAGCTGAAACACAAAATGGATCAAAAAACAAAATACAACCAGCTTAAGAGTTTACAGTTATTAATATGCAGAATGAATCTAAATAGTTAACCGTTCAAAAACTAAACCAAAGATCTCATCTTTAGCAGCATATACTCGTACCCAGTAGTTTAGAAATGAGAAAATAGGTCCAAAGAACAAACAGTAGTAGAAATGAAAAAATGAGGAGGAGATTGAGAAAGAAAATTAATAAATAAACTGTAACCGAAAAGAAAAATCAAAAGCAAAGTAAGAAGCCGAAATTTAAGACCAGAACCAGAAGAAATCAAAAGAATAAAAACCCATTTGGCAAAAAGGATGATCCAGTCAAAAAATCAACATAAACAATCAACAAAAAGCTAAATAGGACTTACAGTAAAATCCAGACCCAATTCAATCAAGAACAATCAAATAGCCAGACGGAAGAACACGCGACAGGAAACACAGATGCAAAAAAAATGCTTTTGCTTGGCAGTGCCAGTGGTAGAGAGATGGAGAGAGAACAGTCAAAGTCGAAATGTTGGGAGTGCACGGAAGCTAAGGTTATATAGAAACTAAATTGACGGAAATGTCCTTTGCTACTTGTATCAAAAGCGAGAATAAAAATCAGAAAACAAAAAAGAAAAAAGCGATGTTTCATACGTGCGTGCGTGAGGAGTGCACGCAAGGTATTAGTGTATAATGATGATGCACTGTAACAAAACCCATCTCTCTCTCTCTCTCTCTCTCCCTCCGTGTGGGGGTGGTAGTATTATGATTTATGGCCTGCTTTGCTTGGGTTCGAACCCAACCCCTGACTATAGTTAAGTTAATCCGATCTGGTTGGACTAGGAGAACTTGTACCTTCTATTAGGGACCAATTCCATCATGCCAGCTATAATTTCCACACTTTTAGTGAAAAATAACATTACATTTTCCATATTTATTAAAATATTCCTTATATGTTTTTTTTTTCTATTTCTTTGTTTCTTTTATTGGGATTACTTTAATTTTTTATTTTATTGTTGTTTGAGGAATATAATCAATATCAAATCAAAACGAATAATTTATATTAAAATTTTAATAAATTTATATATTAGTTTCAAATTAATTTTTAGATTAGTTTGAACTCAAGTTTTTATTAGATAATATATATATACACATTGATAAGAGATTATTAAAATTAAATTTTAAATTGAATTTCTCATATTCTAATATTATTCAGACAAAACTTTTTTTTTTTTTTGGTAGTGTAGAAGAAAAGAAGCAAAACTGGCATATAAGTTGTATTTGGTATATCATGAGCAATCAAAAGAAGCGAATCTAAGCACATCAAGACATAGTGTAATATTAAATGATACGATCGGCAATAGATCCGAATTCGAATATTCTTTCTTTCAATACTAAAAAAAAAAAAACAAAAGAAAAAAATTCTATCAACTATATAAAGAAATTAATATTACATTGTGACATGTAAAACGAAAAGATATTCAAATATGCTATATATATATATAATCTTTCTTTAAATAGAAAAGATCAACATAGGAAATTCTAATAAAAAATGGTTTCTCTAACTTCCATAGATTGAATTGAAGTGTTCTTTTTTTAACTGAGTTAAAAGTTTGTAGAGGAATCAAAAGAGAGCAAAAAAATACTTTTACAATAAGGGTTAAAAAAGAAAAGAAAAAAATGAGATGAAGATTATTAGAAAGGGATGGTATCCTATGTTTAACATGCACACCAATTATTTGTAGCTTGACCGTTCAAACCATATGATTATAGGAAGATGATGGGAGCCCACCCTAGTGATCAGCACTGGCTGCATCATATTTAAACTCAATACTATCTACCTGACAGTAATATCTGTTTTGGTAGCTATGGACTAACTTTAGAATTGGAAAGAATGGTAAAAAGGTCGTTAGACTCTTTTGGCCCCTCCACAGAGTACAATAATACTTTTCATTGATGTGATCTATGGATTTGCCTAAACCATAAAAAATAGCTATAGCATATACATGAATTAGACCAAACCCAAGACCAAGGGGTTTCAAATTAACTCTCTAATTCATTTACGATCTCACTCTATTATTAGGGCTAATTATTATATCTAATTATCCATCAAATTTAACAAACTCTTTCCTTTTTGATTTTTCAGTAGCCTTTCAAGCAAAAAGAAATTATGTATAACCAAATTCTTAAAAAGAATGTTTTGAAATTTCTTCGATACTGAAAATTAGACAACGCTCAATTATTAAGTGATCTAAATGAGCGCATATGAGAAAATAGAGAAAAATAAATTATTATATTGGATTAAAAATTTGTGTTCAATTTTGAAATATAAATATTCAAATTAGAAAGTCGATTCAATTTCATATTATTTATGTAAATATCTAAGAACCTATAGGTGTCTATATCTAAAGGTCCTTAGATATTTACATAAATAATATGAAATTGAATCGACTTTAAAAGAATATTTTGGATATTCTAAATTAAAGAATTTTTAAAAAATATTAAATACTAAATATACTTTTATTTGACTGCTTTCTACTCCATTCAACTATGCAAAAAAAGGATTTGAGTTTTCAAGTAATTTTTTCAATTGTTTAAAAGTTATTTTTCTATATAGATATTATAACGATCATTTATTCGCTTCTTAAAATTAAGATTAAAGTGAGTATATTTCAATTTTAATTGAAAAATTAAACAAAACCTTATTTGATTCCATCCAATCTGACTGAAATTAATCTATTATTGTAAAAAAAAAATGTAAATTTCAATTCAATCTGAACCAAATCGATAAAAAAATAGATAAAAAATTGTGATTTTGATTATTTGAATTTGGCTAAATTTTTCTATGAATAAAATTAAGATATTTCAATTCGGTTCAATTAAGCTACAGTTGTATTCGATGCTCATTCTCATCAAAGATCGTTTTCGTTTTATTTTGTAACATATAAGGAAGCAATGGATGTAATATATTTTTGTCTACATACATATGTTTCATTTTATACACCAAAAATTAATTAATGTTAATACTAAGCAAGAGAAAGAGAAGGGCATGCTTTGTAAAGAAACAAAAAGAAATAGAGTAATGGAGGGAGGGACTACATGACATGTCTCCCTCCTTATCTATTGTCTTAAAGTAATAAAATGATCACTAGAAAATTTAGAAAAAGGGCAAAAGAGACTGCCGTGCCAAGACAGGGTATGGTACAAGCTAGAAATTAGAAAATAATAAAAAGGGGAACCCATGATTTTAATCACCTGAAGGAAAATCTTATGAACAGGTAAGAAGATCCAATGCTCCAATTATAAATGTAATTTGTGAATAAACAATTAATTAATAATAATAAACTTACTTTCATGCCCTCTTGTTTGGAGTGGAGGGAACAACAACCATGCTTTAATCAACTCACTCTACAACTCTCCAATCCCATTGGGTCTACACTTTTGGTAGCACCAAAACAACTACTCCCCCTCATGACATGTAAAGCAAACCAAACCAAACGATTCCTCCTTCCTCTACACGTTTTATATATTAATAAAATATCTTTTTCATATATATTTGTCAATAGGAACAAAGTTGGACCATTTTTTTGTTTATAACCCGGATATTTTTCCATTCATCGAGTTAAATCTAATATTGCTCGCCATGTAACGAGGACGTAAGGGAGAAATTTAATATTGCTCGCCATGTATTGAGGCCACAAGAGAGAAAAGCACTTTCAATGAAAATTTTCTTCATCCACAATGATCGAACACTCCTATCTAAGTTAAGGGACTTGAGTAGTCATCACTAAAATTTAGATATTTTCTTTATAGATCAAAACAAAATTTTAAATATATTTTTTTAGATTTTTTTTTTATTATGTCACACCACATGTGTACTCAGTCCATTGGATTAAGCATCGTCTTACTCGTACCGCGTCAAGCCCATAAGAGAAAGCACTCTCGCCTCAATAGGAGCTTTCTCGATTTATAATGAGTAAACACTCATCACTTGCTTAAAATGCCCTAATCTTTTATAAAATTTAGATATTTTTATTAGATATCAAAATTTTGTTTTCAGATGTATGTTTTTTAGACGTTAATTCTTGCTTGAACTTACATAATTTTGAAAATCAAGAAACTCATTTTTAAACAATGTATCATTGTTTATTAATTAGGATTCTATTGAATTCAAAATTGTAATTTTATTTATATCAAAACAAATTATTTTATTACTTTATATATTAATATTTAATATGAATATGACATTCGAATCATTATACATGTTTGCTTTTTCCAGCCACTTTTAATTAATTATTATTAAAAATTTTTCATAATTAATCTCAATTGAAGCAATAAAGCCTTGAGAAATGACATTAGAATGTTGGTTGTGGATTGACCACTTAACTAAAAGTCTCTTGCTTTTTTATGCTACCAATACCACAGAGCTCAAGCTCATAAGTGTAGTGTACATATAGCTTATCCACAGAAGGAGATGAAATGGATAACTCTGTGTAACGCACAAATCCATAATTTTCGCTATCTGAGCTTCATGTTCACTTGTTATAGTGGACACTCCATACCATAAACTTTGTTTGAAGGATGATGAACTGATGCATGCATATAGCTAAAACTAATCTTTCCACTTTCTTTTTGAATATAAAATTCGCATTAAGCAAATCCGATCCTTTTCGGTGTTTAAAATAACTTTATACGCAAGACTTGAGAATAGATATTTGTCATCTCATCTCACCACCAGGACGGATTCAAACCAATCTTTCTTTGATTAAAGCATAAAAGCACCCAAAAAAAGAGGAAGTTATAAATGTGCACTAACAAAAGAGAGAAAGCTAGCATTATGCGCAATACAATCAAAGATCAATCCCGTGTTTTATGCAACAAAAGAAATTAGTTTATTGGCACAAAAACGTTAGTTGAAAAGGGGATAAAAAGGAAAACCAATCAGAAAAATAGGAGAGAGAAAGAAAAGAAGTAATTCCTTTCAGGAGAGACCATTAAGAATGATCTAAAATATATATAATTATAAAAATGAGTTATGGTGGGGAAGGAGGAGGAGAGAGATATAAGTATAAGCGTGGGGTATGAGATACCATACATGGAGCCATTTGGTTGTGGATTCTCCAACAAAAACACCCACGCTTGGAAAGCTAGCTAGAAGAACAAATACTACTCCCTCCACCACTGAAACGATTATTCATCTTTTCTACTTTTATAAATATACCCATAAACCCAATACCAAAAAAATAAAAAACTATAACTAAAAAAAAGAATCCATATGCCTTCTCTCTGTCTCTCTCTCTCCAATATCTTATACCATGCACTACCAACTTGCTTAGACTTTTATGCCAATCTCTTTTATATTTATACAATAATTGCCATTCTTTTTACCCATAAAGAAAAGTGTCAACTCTCTTTTCATCTTATTTTAAGGGAGGGGTGTGTTTGGAATTAAGCTTATAATTCAGTGGCTCGAGATTATATATATATATACATAGAGACAGAGACAGAGAAAGGATGGTTTAGGTTTGAAATTCCATCATCAAACACGTGTGAATGAACATATGCATGTATTTTGTGATATCAATCCCGACATACAAACATATATAAATATATGCTGATGTATCCTGAAAAGAAAGGAAATGAATAGTTTCTTCCTGTATTAACGGCGTTTACCATTTACAAATAACTACGGGTTGGATCCCTACTAAATGTGTTCTTATGAATAAAAAATAATAATAATATATAATTTATTCATTAATAGGTGTTTATAAATTATTTTTTTATGTTATATTCCAATATAACTAAATCTCAAAACTCTTTACATCAATTATAAAATAGATATCCAACTAATAGAATTATGAGACAAAACATTTAACTACCGATCACTTTATAATTTGTGTATGTGTATATATATAAGAGTTTGCTTGCATGAGAAACAACAAGAAACTAATGCGATGGAACGTGGATGCGAATGCGTTTGCTGAAGTCCCTTGGATGACAAGAAAACAGAAAACTTCCCATCGCAATCTTGTAGATGTGATGTTGGAACCAAACTTCCAACCTTTTGTTTAAAAACAAAAAAGAAAAAAGTACGTATTTTCTTAAGTGGATCGAAGAATATATTTTTTTTTCTTTTATTTTCTTGTTTTTTTTTTTTTTTAATTTTGAAACATAATTAACAATAATAGAATTAATGGGTCTAATAATTTCAGCGGAAGATAGTGGAATAGAATTGAAAAACGAAGCATTAGTTAGTGAGTCAACCCAAAATAGTAGTAGTAGATAGAACCATTGAGCATCCACTTACTCTTGGCATACATTTGGCAGTGTATCAGCAGCTCAACATTTTTGACATGGAAGCCACCAAATTTCCACATTCAAAATTTTTCTTTTATCTTTATTTAAAACAAGAAAGGATAGGGTTTAGCCCCGTGATGCCTTTTTTATATATTCACAATAATATTTAACTTTTTTTTTTTTTTTTGAAAGGACAATAATATTTAACTAATTAACACATAAACAAAACATTGCGACCATGAAGTTACTTTCAAATGAATGAGAAAAATATAATTGCAGCTCTCACACGAGTGTGTGAACTTGTAATAATATCAATAATAACAATATTTAGAGAACACATTATTTTAGGGTAGTAATTACATTTGAATATTTGATGAGATGCCACGGTGCGACCATTGGCAAGTAATTATAAATAAATAAATAAATAAATAAAATCACTACTTCCATATTACTCTTCCATTTCAAAGAATGAGATATGATTAGTTGGTTCCCATTTTTCAACTTTCTTTTACCAAATAATCAATAGAATTAGTTTTTTTTTAACTTTTTGTTTTAACCTAAGTCAAAATTATCCAACCATAAATAGTGATATAATTATCACATTGACTAATTAAAAGTGTCTTCCATTTTAATTGCAAGACTAACTAAAATTAGCCCCATTCCCACGTAAAAATAATGACAAACCGTGCCTTGGCCCTTCATTAGTTTAGTGCTGTCCATTGTCATTCGATTCTTTTTTTTTTTTTTTTAGAAAAAAAAATGTTATTTTAGTGGGTAAGTTGGACTCAGGTTATATATAAACTGCGGGTTGAGGTGTGCATTAGACCAATCAACTAAAAAAAAAAAAAAAAAAAAAAAAAAAAAAAAATTATCCAAACCATAAATAGTGATATAATTATCCACATTGATAATTAAAAAGTGTCCCTCCCCTCCATTTTAAATTGCAAGACTAACTAAAATTAGCCCATTTCCCACGTTAAAATAATGAAAAACCGTGCTTGGGCCCTTCATTAGTATTTAGTGCTGGTCCATTGTCATTCGATTCTTTTTTTTTTTTTTTAAGAAAAAATGGTTATTTTAGTGGGTAAGTTGGACTCAGGTTATATATAAACTGCCGGGTTGAGGTGGTTGCATTAGACCAATCAACTAAAAAAAAACAAAAAAAAAAAAAAAAAAAAAAAAAAAAAAAAAAAAAAAAAAACAAGATTATTAAAGGAAATAGTGGCCTTATCATTCCAACATTGAAAAAAGTTTCATTAAATATTTCTAATATTTCTTTGTAATTATTAGTTGAATGTGGTTTATGTTGTTAATGAGTTTGTAATTGTTTCAGCATCATCTAATTAGCCTTGTAATTATATCATAATGTATGATTAATATTTATCATTTAATATATATACATATATGCTAAAAAAATGAGTGCAAATCTAACCCTTTCTTACTATCCAATTGCACTTTATTTTTTAAGTTATTTTTCTTTTTAATTTGATGATTTCTGATAATTAAAGATTAAAGTTTACAGTGAAGTATTGAAATTTATAAATTATAATAAAATTAAGAGTAATTAATTAACTCTAATTAAGATTATAAATTTGATGAATTTAATGAGCCGAAATTAAATTTGATTGTTGGGTTCATTTAATAAATGAGTTGAGTTTGAAGTTGCATTTAAATTTATGAATGTGTAAATTGTTTTAATTATACTCCATCTATCCACAAATATAAATTGTTTAAAGTTGTTACATAGGGATTACAAAAATAATTAATTTCTATAAATTAATGTTGATTAATTTAACTAAATTACTCTCTAGAAAATTGTGAAGACAGTTATTTTATTTAATATAAATAAAAGTAAAATTATTTAATATAAAAAATAAATAAGAGTAAGGCTCTATTCGTTTTCGTAAAATAATTTGTTTTCGTAAAATAACTTGCAAAAAAATATTTTTCACAATTTTCGGTTGTTTGGAGCGTTCAGAAAAATAAGTCAACGGAAAATATTTTTCTGGTTAAACAAAAATTAAGTCATTTTTTAAGGAAAATAACTTCTCATTTGAAAAAATAACTTCTCATTTTTCGAAAGACTAAAACATTTTTCGGACATTGACCAAACCTTATAACTCATAATTTTTTTTTAATTTATTAATCATATTGCACCGCCACCAGTCACCATTTATTCACCGACCAGCCGAACGGCTTTTCATAAAGTTACATTTTGTTTCAAATCTTTTTCATATTTAAACTAATAAATTTTAAATTAATAAAATTATTATTATTATTATTATTATTTTATTATTATTATTATTATTATTAATATCTGTTATGGTCCTATGAGACCAATAGTTTAATATTTTTAACTAATTTTTAATATTACAACCAAACAATGAAAAATAAGTCATTTAGAAAAATTTTTTCAAGGAAAATTTTTTTTTATAAAAATATTTTCCAGCAAATTATTTTCCTACAAGTTATTTTATGAAAACAAACGGAACATAAAATTTAAAAAAAAAATTGTCAATTGCTCCTTGATATTTATCAAAATAAATATTTATCAAAATAACTTATATTTATAGACAAAATATCTGCTCTTAATCGACTTATACTTGTGAATAAATAGAGTAATTACAACAAATTGAATTTGAACTCCAAGAACTTGAAACAAGCTTAATTCACCCCTAAATTATGTAATTTTAATCCTATGACACATTAAGCTTGAATTTGCAAATTTTAACAACATTACATAGTTTTCTATAATAACAACAATGATATTCGAGATTTTTTATTATACATGTAAAATATTGATTTTCTGTGTTTTTAGTTTAATTTTTATACAAAAATTTTTATATTTTTAAATATTTAATAAATATTTAATTGATATAATTTTATAAATTAAAATATTATAAATTAAAATATTTAATAAAATAATTTACTAATTAAAATATTTAATAGATATAATTTTATATATCGTACATTACGAAAATAAAATTTTACATCCACAAATAAAAATTTTACAACAACTTTAGGAGTACCCTTCAAATTAATCAAACAATCAAAAGCAGGAGCACTGTTTTTCCATATTTAATTAAGAAAAGATTAAAATAAGTGCAAAAAATCTTCCAGTTCCGACCACTAAATCTTCGGTACAGTAACAAACAGCAGACTTTATGCGAAAAAAAGGCCCCTCACGCGACTAACAGACCCTTTTTTTTTAAATTAAAATCACGCCGTCTTATCTTTGACGCTGTAATTTTAATTAATTTCACATTTACATTCATATGACCTTCACCTCCCTTATCATGCGCATCTCCTCCTCACGTCCTGATTAACTGACTTTAAAACCAAGACAGATCCAGAAGTACACGTGGTTGAATCAGGGAGGGCATGCCTAGGTATAAAGGAAACAAAATAATGAAACACACTGTTATCAGATCGCATCACCGTCGGGATCTTATATGGCGCATGCATTCGTGCACGCTTGGGCTCGTGTTTCCATGTAAGAGAGAGAGTGTGAGGTGCGTTTGGTTTTTTGGTCAAAGAATAGTTAAATGGCCTACCATGCACGCGAGGCTTGGGTCACAGCCGGATGCACGGTTATTCAGTGAACTATTAAGAGGATTGATACGGTTAATCACTTCATGGACGACACGTGTCAGTTATAAGGCAACCGTCAGATTGGGCTCTGCGGGTGCGGGCCAACCAACTATGACAGCGGTTATCGCGGACGCGTAGCCGCCATTGACGTGCTTTCTGGTGTGCTATCCTTTTTACCACTCTTCTGCACTTTCCTGCTTTGGTTTTGTCAAATTTACAATTCCACCCAAAACTTTTTTTTATTCTTCGTTAACTCTAAAAACTTCTTTCACGTGAATAAAATTTTCATTTACAGCGATACAAATAAGGGTAAAATAAATTAAAAATAATTATTTATTATTTTTTCAAATATTTAAAAATAATTTATATTTTTTAAAAAATAATCACTTTTAAATGAATTATATGTCGGAAAAAAAATAAATAATTTATTGTTGATCGAAACGTTCGTCTTTTTTAAGTGAGTTTTTGTTTTAACCTTGCTAAACTTATTCATATAGGACAAAATTCACATTCACATTTTCTAGGCCGCCGCATGGACAACAGTAATTATTCAATTAAATTTAAATTTGTTAATAATATCATTATCGAAAGAGGAAGACCTGCATCTTTTTTAAGGAAAACAAGAAAAAGCAAAGGATTTCACAAAGCAAGACCAGCTCAGTCAATAAATTAAAAAAAAAAAATGTTACATAACGTGGAAAATTCAATGAGCTCCGTATATAGGTTCTTTTCTTCTTTTTATTTATAGATATAAATGGAAAATCACATACTTTTTCTCCATTAATATAGTTTTATAGCTTTTTTTTTTCTCTTTCTCTCTTATTTTCTTTCTTTTTTCAAATAATTAAAAAAATAAAAAATCATCTTATATTTTCTTTCCTTTGTTTTATTTTCTCTCTTATCTTTTATTTAGAAGAGAAAGAATAACAAAGAAAAAGAAAATGAAAAGAGAGAATAAGAGAAGATATTGATTTTTCCTCATTCCGAATGAAAGAAAAGTAAGAGTTATTTTTCTTTTAAAAATTTCTTTGAGAAAATATGAAAAGTTAGAATATTGTATTAACGGTTAGAAATTTCAAGAAAAGAAAATTCTTGCCAAGTATTTATCAAAAAAAAAAAAAAAGGAATATTAAAAAGGAATAAAATGGTGTGAAAAAAAAATAAATAAAGGAGGGAGGGAAAAGATGGAGAAATGGGACAAGACGGAGCTTTGTTTTTAAAAAAAAAAAAAAAAAAGTTGAATTTAAAAAAAAAAAAAAAAAAAGTGAAATGCGTGAGGCGTCAACCTGTGTAGGTATGAACAAGTACTAAAAAAGTACGAGCTGCGCACTGTAGCGTACTACTAGAAACGACAGCGGTGAAGTTCTTAGCCGTGATGGATTAGATTCCCATCCAATCGTCAATGCTTTTATTTTACGGTTTTTAATTTTATCTTCTCATGTTTTAATTTTTAAATAATTGCACCGCTCTCGGGTACATAACCAACGATAGCTCGTCTCTGCACTAGTAATTTATTACCCTGTCTATCATAAAAGCCGAACAGAATAGCAGGCCTTTCAACAAATTTCAATAACCTGACTCCGACTCCTATTCCCCAATTTACAATGGGGATCGTCATCAAAATGGGCCCAAACAGATGAACTGCCACTAATCAACGACAAGAGTGGAAGCCCAGATGTTGGCCCATGCTGGTCATGCTACATTGAATTTTGCCACCTAAATAAATTTTTTTTTTATTGTGATATAATTCATTTAGGATGTGTTTACTTATGTATAACAGTTTTTTAGAAAACAGAAATAGAAAAATGCATTCACTTTTTACCAATAAAAAAAATTATATTTTAATTAAAAACTTCACAAACATTATTTATAACTTTCATAATTAAAATAAAGTATTATAAAATCACTTTAGGAATTTTTTATTTAAAATCTTTTGAATTTTTATTATTAATTATTTATAATAATAATATTCATTTTTATCATTTTGTAAAATATTGTTAAAATAATAATAATAATAACAGTTGCGAGTTATTTCGCTGAACATTTTATTGTTGTTTTCTTTCAAGCGTTTTATCAAACATTTCATCAAATTAGCTGTTTTATTGGGTCGGGTGTTTTGGACTTGTTGTTGAGCCATTCACAGGCTGAGTTGGGGAATGATTTGTAATGATTGGGCCACTAGGCCCACTCGAACGGCCCACCAAAATGCCATTATTGAAAGCAAGGAAAGAAGTAATTGCAAGTGGACAATAATACTACGATTCCTCTCTCTCCGCAACATCTTCTAGCAGGAAACAGAGAGAGAATTATCACTCCTGTATTTTTTTCTGATATTTCAAATTTTATTAGACTTTAAAAAATCATGTTATGAACAGTACTCCCTTTTTTCTCTATTCTCAAAAATATTTTTTCTAAAGATATATTTTTTTTCAAGAAATAAACATAGCCTTCGAAAAAAAAAAAAAAAAAACTAGCCGAAAAATTGATTAATAAGCTTACATCAAAAAAAAAAAAAAAAAAAAGCCGAAAAATGATAATAGCTTACAATCTTTAGAAAGCAAAATTCAAATTATTGCAAATGATATGACATTGCAGCGAGGGACCCCGACATAATAAATTATTTATTACGAGCATTTCATTGTCAAAAAGTAGAAATAGTGCTCTTTTTTTTTTTCGTTATGTAAATAATTTCTTGCAAAGACTTTGCCATGAGAAATTGCCTTCCATCTTAGTTATGGACACAAAAGCAAACTTCATGTGGTAGGGAATGGAAATGTAATTAATTTAATATTTTACATTTTTGCAGAAAAAAAAAAAGAATAATAATTATTTTTTATTAAACCTGACTGTATCAGAAATTTAAGAGCAGTGGGTTATGGGTATTTTACAGTTCCAAGGTTCTTGTCTTTGTGTTTTATTTACTTGTCTATCTCTTACACTTTTTGATTTGATTAGAAACTGGCCATTCTGAGCTGTTAACTTAATGGCTGCTTGCGACCACTCAGAATTTCAGTACATCACACGCTATAATATTTCCTTTACTGTCACTAATTACTTTCATTAATATTTAATTATTCCTTTTTATCATCTAATGACACTGACCTTTTGTTTGTTATCAGAACAAAAAAGCTGTTTGGTTAAAAAAATTTTGTTTTTTTTAATTAAAAAAACATTATTTGGTTACTGCTTTTGTTCTTTTTTCTTACTATATATATATTTTTTATTTTGTGCAAGATACTGAGAGTAGCATGTGATTGGCGAATTAGATTTTGAGTTTGTTTAAAATATTGTAAATGTCAGGAATCATCCACAAAGGCCCATTTATTATATGATGTGGACCCACGTGCGGCCCATTTTCTAATTTCATAATAACAACGGTAGACCGAAACTACTGTCCTAACTTTGTCTCCAAACTCCAACGACATTCATTTGTTACTCTGACTGAAATGTCCCAAACGACAACCAGCCATTATTTTGTTCAAAAAGAAAATAACATTTTTCATCATTTTTTTTTTTCGCTTTTTCCATAAACTATGGATACCGTCGAGGCTGAAAATGAAAATTCCATAAAAAAATATTTATATTTTATTTTTTAGATTTTAAAAATCAAATAAACTAAAAAAAAAAAAATTATATAATAAGAGATTGAGTTGTCTAGATCGAATTTATAGATCTATTTATTTAATAAATTAATTTTTTATTTAAAAAAAATAATAAAAAATAAATTTTATCAAAACAAATTGCAATTAAAATAAATAATAATGGCAGAATTGGGATCGTACAATTATAGACACAATAAATAATTGCCACCTCATCCTCGATTTGAAATGAACAATAATGGCAGTTTAGCATCAAATAAGTCTGAAATTGAAGTCTGCTATAGACGTTGGACAAGGCCAGGCTTAATGGCATTATCGACATCTCCTTTGTTTAGCCTAGCCAATTATCCATTTCATTTCCTGCCTGGTTTAGTGGCCACATTTTTTTTTTTTTTTCTTTATAATTGCAAGGCCACACGTTGGAAATACATATTTACAATGTCAAATTTATTCATATTTTCGTTTTTTTTAATTCAACTTTATATTTATTTTTATTTTATGCCAATTATAATATGATTTGAAAATTATTGATTATATCTCAATATCAAAATGTTAAAAAATAATTCTCCGGTCTTAAAATGATAGTGCATTCAATGGCGGAATTTGAAATGATCAACAATGGACTCTGTCCTCTAATTTTAAAATTACCTTATAAAATATAAAAAATTATCTTTTACCCATAAAATAGTAAATTTTTTCAATTTCGTTATTTTTAAATTTTGAAAATATCTTTCACCTCCTAAATAAGTAAATATTTGTTATGATTCCTACATGGGGTTCATCTTTCCTTTTCTTATATTTCCGTTATCAGAAATGTTTGTAAAATCCTAGCAAACCGATGGGATGTGTCTCAACTTTGAATTTCAATGCTCTAGCTCTCCTCCAGTGTAATTTTCACCCTCTAGCTCAAATTTTAATGTCAGAAAGCTTCAAAACATTCATAATTTAAGTACATTAGGAAAAAATAAAATAAAATAAAATAATTAAGATTTAACTATATTAATTAAATTTTTATTAGTTTATATATAAATTAAACCATGACAAAAAGAGAATATTATTTTATTATTAATAAATAAAAAATTTTTTGGAGAAAAATTAATAAATAGAATTTAAACCAGTTGCTTTTATCTTAAAATACTCTCATTTCGCATTACTATCAATAAAATATTAAAGATTGACCACCTAGTATTTTAATCTCCACTTATTCTTACAGTTGTAAATATTGTGTTTCCAAAGAGAAGTACTTTAACACCATTTGAGGCGCAGAACCCACAGTTTAATCCAGGCAGGCAGATGGTCAAACTAAGGGTTGTTAGCAGGTGCAAAGTGGCTCATCAGTTCAGACGGACAGACACAGTAATTAAATAATTTTAAGAGAAAATCTGTTTCTTTCTTTAAGGTATTCTCTTCCGCTCTTTGTGATTCTCCATAAAACAAAAATGTCCAAACAAACTGAAATAATTCATTTTCAATTCAAAATGTCCTTCAAAATATATTTTATACTATTTTCTTTTCTATTTTTTTTGACAATTTTCTTGAATAAAGCAAAAATCCAAAACCTAGAACAAACTGTGTCTCACAAACCCAAAAATAAAAAAATAAAAACCAAAAACTTTTTTTTTAACCAATATTTTCCTTCTCTCTACTCCTTGTCTATAGCTGTTAAGAGATCTAATATTTAACAGCTCTGACTGTTATTTTCATGCCCAAAGCATGAATCTTTTTTTTTTTTTTTCCCACTTCCAATTTGCCTCCATCCTTCAACCATGATCCAACTTATTGAAATCTTTATACTCCATTTCTGCATTTTCCCAATTTTCACTTCTTTCCTACCTGCCCTCCTTTCTGCCTTCATTTCTTTTTTTTTTACCCTTCCTATTTTCTTTGGCAGCACCATCGTAGAGACACCAAAGCTCCAATTTCAAAAAACATATTCAAAAAGGTCTTTTGTGAAAAATCAAACCTCCATTATTCAAAGCTACACTTCCCATGGTCTATTTATTTTTCTCCTTTTGGCATCAGGAGTATTTTGAGAAGAATTTGCACATGACCCAACAGTTGTGTCATCACTTCTATAGCTCAAGCATGCTGCATCCAAAACCCCAATTGGACTTCGGGGCACAGATAGGACTGAGGCACTTGCATCCTTAATAGACCCACCAATCAATGACAAATCATAAACTAGTTGAATACACTTCATCACTGTCTCCTGCAAAAACCAAAATTTTAACGAGAAATAATCAGCCAAATATGAAAAAAATAATTACTACCATTTACTGTCTAAACATTAAACTGTAATTATCTATGCAATTATAGTAGCATAGCTCAATTGGTCAGATAGAGAGTAATAGAACTCTAAAAAATACGAATCGGAATTTATGTTTCCTTTATTAGATTTTTTGGACCACTAATGCAGTAATTTACCTTTTGTACATGTTGAGAGAGAACAGAAATTGCTTGCTCAGAGACCACTGTTTTGATTTCCCCAACAACAGCTATGGCCACTGCTGCTGCAATCTCAGAAGGCCTAAATTCCAAGAAGTCAATTCCTGCATTCAATTTCAACCAACCAAAAACATCAGTCACCTCCTCTCAAATATCTCAATCACAACTGTTACAACTTCAGAGATAAATTATTGTAGACTAGTACAGTTGCAAAACTACTTTTATTTGAGAGGAAAAATAAACGGACCTTTAATTGTACTTAATATGAGCTGGATTGATTTCAAAATTAAAGATCTAGATGGGTTTTCATCATTATTGATCTTGTAAAGGAAATGGTCTATGAAAGAGAAAGGTGTAATTGCTTGCATTCTCCAACTCAAGGTGCTTAGTACAAGAAGCTCCATTCTTTGTATAGTTCTTGCTTCAAATACAAATTTTGATTCACCAACCTATTAAAATCACCATAATGAGAACTTAATTAGATCAAAACAAAAACTTAAAAGAGGCAATTCTAAAAAGAAAACTCAGATAGATATTCACCTGTAAATCTAGAGAAAGTGGAACTTCAGTCTCCTCCATTTTGGCTGCAAGAGATAAACAGGCCACAGCCAATAATTGCATCATCCAAGCTTTACCTTTCTGCGAAGGAATTTTTAAGCAATATATAAGAAGAAGATCATAAGAGAGGCAGTAGGGGGAAAAAAGACATATATGGAAAATGTGCTTAATTATCAAACTTACTGGCAGTTCGTAGGCAGAGAGAAATCTATCCAAGTAGTTTATTGATAAATATGCACAAAGTGGTCCAAAACCAAAATGGGAATGAACCTGTTGAGCCAACAAGGCCATTAGTATTATTATTGACAATCAATTGAGCTCCATAAAGGAATTGCACAAAGAATTGAATAGAACAGAACAGAAATAGGAAAAAAAAAAAAAAACTCATTATCAATGATGTTTGGCATGAGATTAATCAAATGAGAGAGAGAATCAAAGTAAGACAAAATATGCATATGAGACTAATCAAAGGAAAGAGATTAAAAAGCAAAGATAAAATATGCACAATCTAGTTCATGTACAAGGGTAAAGGCAAAGAATACAGAGGACTTCAATTAACAACTCAACATTGGCCCCAAAAAGGGAGAAAAGCAAGGGAACCCACCAAACTCATTTCAGATTAAGCAAAAGAGAAGAGGAAAAAGAAATTCCCAATAACAAGAGCAAAAAAAAAAAAAAAAAAAAAAAAAAAAAAAAAAACCACTGCTTAAAAAAAAAAAAAAAAAAAAAAAAACACTGCTTACCGATGTCATTTAACACCAATATTAAAAAGAAACACAAACACAATAAATACTTGCCAAAAGGGCTGAAATCAATCAAAATGCAGAAGCAACCCCAAATTCAACTCCGGAAATCAGGAACTAAATCTCTATAGAACCATCAGACCTCAGTATGCCAAAGAAAAAAAAGGTCCTGTCCTTGCATAAAACTAGCGAAACCCCCCCAAAAAGACTTCCGATTTTTGAAAAACTAATCGAAAATTGGAAACTAAAAATGATCTACAAGTATTTGATAAAACATTAAAAAACAAAAACAAAAAAAAAATAAATAAATAAAACCCACCTTTCCTATCCAATCTACAGCCTCTTTTCTATCCCCCAAGTCCAAGTCTCCTCTTCTCAGTCTCTTTAAGTAATCCACATTTGGCAAATGCTGGCACTCTTTCTCTACCATCAAAGCCAAACACTCCTCACTCTGCATTGGCAACCCACCGTAAAAGGCCTTGTCTTGATGGTGGATTCGATGATTCCTAAGATGCATGATATTTTCAAATTCCTCCACATCACCATAGCAATCGTTATCATTGAAAATGCTATTATTATCCTCTGCACAAAGAAGGCTTGAAACCGCACAGTCAAAACTCGGCGCCATTAAAATAAAAACCTCTCCAAAAAAGAAGAAAAGACTCTTTCTTTCTGGGTTGTATATTTTTAAACGATGAAGTTCATTAAACAGAAAATGGTGATCAAAACTTTGATGGCTTTTAATCTTTGTCCGAATAATAAATAACAGATTTTTGCCTCAAGAAATTGAAGAACAAATAATGGTCTTTTTATCAGACTACAAAAGAACAAAAAACCAATATGGATTGAAAGAAACACTCTCCCTCTCTCTCTATCTTTCTAAGTTGGGGGCTGAAAAGACTGCTGCAAGCAGGGGTTTATGAAGGAAATGAGTGCCTCTTTTTAGGGCAAAAGGCAGAGAGAGAGAGAGAGAGAGAGAGAGAGAGATGGAGGAGAGAAAGGGCACTATTGATATATGAATCAAAGAAAAATATAAGTGAAAAATATCCAAAACAAAAGGGCAATTACAGTATTTTGTAGAGAGAGAAAGAGAGAGTATTGTCTGTACAAGGATGGTGTTGTTGATGTCTTAAAACACCCAGTTACAACTGTTGTACGTGGAAACTATTGTTGGGCTACCGGAGAAAATACTTGCGTTGCGTATGCTTTCGTATAACCTCCCTCCAAATTCATTTATATAGCCAAAATTTTTTTTTTATTTAGGGTGTTTAATAGACAAGCATGTTAGATTTGGAGTAAAACCAAAGTATAAAGTCCATCTTACCCTTTATTTCAATGCTATTAGAATCGAATTAGTAACTAAACCGGCATTATGACTAACTGGGTCAAGGTTGAACTGGTTCAACCGAATTTTCTTTTATATATATATATATATATATAAGTGTACATATTTTAAGTGCAAGAAAAATAATTTTTTACAATAGTTAAAATATACAATATATCATTCTCATCAAATATTCATCCTATATAACAAAATAATATATATAAATACAAAGAATTTAACTAATAATTTCAAAACTTAAAATCAAATATTAATTCAATATTCATAAATTTAAATTATATTATTTAATCCAAGTTGAAAGTTGAAATTTAAGTTCTAACACACAAACCGTATCAAATACATATAAAATAACTCTTTTTTTTTTTTTTTCACTTTGTTTACATAGTGTTTTTCTTTTCTTTTTGTTTTTCACTTGTTTACATTGTTTTAAAACAAAGGTTATGTTGTTTGATTTTTCTGACAAGTGCAATTAATGACAATAATTGAGATATTTTCGTAATTTAAGGATTGTGTCATATTTCTTAGATTTTGAATTTCACAAAACACATGTAGAATCAGTGCTCATTGTAAAATTGGCGCACATGTTTTACTGGTCTGTATAGATCTAGACATTATAAGATAAGTAGAACTATTATGTAGACATTTCTCATCCATTTTTCTATTTCTACAGTGAATCCATTAATTTTGGGTTATCAAATGATGAAAGCATGAGACATTTGACTTTAAAAGAACAATGATGTAGTTAATACACAGTCAAATTACAAAAAATGGAAAAAATTTCAGCTAAACAAAACAACTTTCATTTTTTAATTTATGTGCAATTTACATTGTATTCGATATCATTTATCTTACACTCACCAATTCTTATTTTGAAAAAAATTAATCATTTACCCCTCATAGAGTAAAAATTTTTTAAAAATTATTACTATTTTATCATTTTTTTATGAACAGTGAAAATTATATCGTTTGGATTAAAAATTATTTTTAATTAATTTGTTATATATATATATATAGTAATTACATACATGTAAATGTTCCCAAAATAGATATTTATATTTTTTTTTAATTTTTATTTTTCAGCCACTATGGCATTTCTTTTTGACTTCCTATAAAATCTCTTTCTGTTCCGTATTTGGAGAGTTTATATATTTAGTTTAATCTTATCTACAAAATTATTTGGTTAGATATATCGAATAATATCTCCCACTAATGTTTCTTATACTTATGAACATGAATTTTTTTATTTCAATTTTTTCTATTTCAGATATGAGATTATGTAATTGAGAAATTACATGTAAAATTATTCTCCAAGATAAGAGAGGTTATTCCTATTATCTGATTCGATAAATCTTCCTATAAATAAAAGAAAATTTAAATAATATTTATTAATTAATCAATTGATTGTCTTCAAACGAAAAATGGCAACCACGAGGAAGGCGCTGAACCTGATCCCCAATGTCTTATGTGAAATTTTCTGATTCTTTTTTTTTTTTTTTTTTTTTTTGTTCATTGTGAAATTTTCTGATTCTTTTTTTTTTTTTTTTTTTTTTCTGATTTCTAGGTTTCGTGAGAGTCAGAGATCTGAATCATCTTATTTTTTTTTTTTTTTTTTTTTTTCTGATTCTAGTTTCGTGAGAGTCAGAGATCTGAATCATCTTATATTTGATTTTCCTTACTTAACCTAATTTCCCATATCATATTACCAGGAATTTTCTTTAATTACGCATAATAATTTTTTGGTCTGCCACAGTAAATAGATGCAACGTACTGGGGATAAAAGAGTAAAAAGAGACCATTCAAAGGAAAAAATAGTGAGGACCGACCAGTGGGCATTAAGCTTGTCTTTTAGTTCTCCCACGTTGACACGTGTGGTCTTATTCACTGGAAACATCCGTTTCCTGCAGAAATTACAATTATGACTATTACTGTACTTTTTTTGGGTTGTTGCCCTTTCTCACACTTACATTTCGTACGATAATACAGCACCAAAAACACAAACACATAAAACAAAAAAAAAACAATTACTCATGTTGTTATTTTTTTTTTTTCCATTTGTGGGCCACGTTAAGTCAATAATTATTTTTCAATTAAAATAACGGGTTATTTCTATGTTCATTGCATTAATTCAGTTCTGAACTTCTTATTAGTCATTATAAAAATGTGAATAAAAAATGTAAAAGTTATATAATTGCAAATATAATTATAGACAAATGTTTTTATAACAATTAAACGAATAATTATAACAAGTTTATACTGTTTGAAATACTTATTAATATATTCGATTAAATTTCAGAGATTACATAATAATAACTCTCAAGGATATTCTTTCTAATTTTATATCACATAATGAAAAAAATAATCGGCGGAATAATAACTCTTTTAAAATTTGAAATTTTTAATGATGTAATTTACCAAATTTAAAGACTAAATAATAATAACCTTTTAAAATAAATAAATAAATTTCTAACTTCTCTTTTTTGCTTTAATATGCTTGACTTCAGTAAATAATTATTTTTTAATTTATCTTTTTCATTTGGTACGCTTGAATTTGGTAAATATGATGTCATATAAGTATGGATGTTTGATTCGTGAAAAAAAATAAAAAATAAAAAATTGGTTTAAAATGTGGCCAAGGTTGTTGCCAACCTTACTGTGAATATAATGTGAATATATCCAAATAATTAATGATGAGGGTGTACAATTATTGATGAACTTAGCTTCTTTGCAGGGGCACTACATGTCCTTGTATTTCTCATTTCCTTTCTTTTTATAAGAATGGATTTAATGTGTATAATGCAAAATAGAGTGATTGAAACAACCATTTATGAGATGAGAATTTGATTTTTTTTTTTAAGAAGAGAATTGAAATTAAGTCCTACAATTTTTTAGGATTTAATTTATATTTGGGTGGACCAATTTGTTTATACAGTAAAGAGAATCTAAAATTTCCAAGGACATGAACGTAAGGTTGTAGGGTACCCTATTGCATTGTAATGACACGTATGACTCCTAAACCCTAATGTTTCAAATCCTATGGCCGAAAAAGTTATGATTGAATGATGAAAATTAGAAAGTCCTCTCAAAATCATCCAAAATCTATAGACTGAAATTAAAAGGTTAGTCTTTTTAATTTTCACAGCACAAAGAATCACAAAAAGAGACGCCCTTTTGCTTTTTAGCACTTTTGGGAGCGTCTCCTTTAAGTTCTATAAATGCAAAAATCTGAAAAGTACAAAACATTTTTACCTAAACATTCACTTGTCACTACCAAAAATGGTCAATTAGGCAGATAACCATAGCCAAAATTTTCATCTTATTGGTTTACTTAAGGTTAATTACTATGATCACTAGAAATTAGCTATTAAAAGCTAAAAACATGAGTAAAGAAATGGTATAATTTTTACTTGGGAATGGTGTAAAAATGGTTTCAACCCATTGATCAAAAATTTTCAAGTCAAGCAAGAGCAACTTTAGGAGAGTCTTATTAATTAAGTACATGTGCTAATATTTTGGTCCATTTGGGTTTATTTTGTAGAATAGATGCCCCTCGACTAGGTGCTTCACCGTTTTGTGTGTGTGTGTGTGTGTTTTTTTTTTCTAACTCTTTTATGGCGCCAAAGTTTGGGGTCAATAATTAATAATTCAATATATGGTTCTAAAGCATCCTTCAAGCATATTTAGATCTTCCTTGACTTGGATTTTTCTGTTTGAAGACAAGACTAACATGTGTTTCATTGCACATGTAACCAATAGTTGAGCATAGGTACAATGTTTGGGTGTAGATGGAGATTATTTAGCTAATTTGAGAAAAAAAAAAAAGTAATTATGTATAAAGAAAAAATATAACTTTTTTTTATATAGCTTAACGTCCATTAATAAATCAAATGATTTATTAGCAATTCATAGTTTTAAAAGTTATTAATTTAGCTATTATTTGAAATTAAACTCGTAAAGTTTAAAAGTACTCAAATATAATTAAAATTGATAAGTTAAATAAATTTATTTACTTTATTTTTTATATATTATTTTCTTTAATTTACAAAAGGTTAAATATAGTAAAATGTAAAAGGACCCAAAAATGTTTTTGATGATATCTATTTCCTAAAAAATTTGGTTTAATAAAATGGGAGGTTCACATTATTGTTTGCGGAAAAATATAAATACGTTTGACATTATTTTTTGCAAAAAATATAAAAATTTATTTAGAAATTTCATATTTTTTTTTTTCACTTAACTGTTTGTGAATTTTTTATGAAAAAGACATTTACGTTTCATTTTGTTAATAATCGAGAGTGTAATTTTTTAACAGCATTAATGTGTAGCTTTCATATGTTAAATTTGAATTGACATATGAAAGTATTAATCCAATGCCATATAAGTACAAATTAATATGATTAAGGATCCTAATTATATATAATTTTTATGAAAAGAAAAGAAAAAACCACAAATTATGAAATGAAAATGTGCAAAACCATATTGAAAAATTTTTTTACACTTCCCCCCTTTTTGGGGTTGGGGGGTGTGCAATACATTGCCACAAGGGGCCAAGACATCTCCTTTCTAAGCACAAATGCACACAGTAATTAAACAACCATAACGGTAAAAAAAAAAAAAAAGGATAAAGAAAGATTTTAACTTAGGATCCTTTGTTCAAAATTAACTAATCCATAAGCATGTGCTTAAAAATTGGGTTTCTAAAGAGACTTTAGGGACACAAATTTCTAACCCTTTTTCCAATATGCTGTTCTTCTTTGAAATTCTCCTTTTTTTTTTCTTTTTTTTTTTATCTTCACTTTGAATTTTACCTTTTGCAGAAAAATTAAAATTAAAAAATAATTAAAATTATCCAATGTTTATTTATTTATTTATTTCTTCCCTTTGGACGGTGTCAGTTTTGTGCTAATCTCAAAGACCATGTTTGGCATTTTTAATTGAGATAAAGAGAATAAGAAACAAATGAGGTCTTCCCATTTTTGGTCTTAAAACTTATGAGATAGTCTTCTTTGTTATATAGTTATATATGCATGCCACTTGAGATTCGAGCTTCACAGAGTGTCATTCACACTCCCATTATCAATTTCTTTAACCAACTACTTCCTTTTTCTTTTATTTAAATTTGTTTTTATTTTTTAATTTAATCAGACATCTACTATCGTTAACCTAAATCTTGACTATTCTTGGTAATTTTTTTATTATTAATTTAAAATCATTGAGATAATTCAAAATCATTGAGATAAAAGACTCAAAAGTTAATTGCATATTTTTATTATTTTACCATAATTCTGAACAATGGTAAACAAAATTATGAGGAAAGAAAACCCATCGGACAAGCATTGTTAGATATTGTCTTATCTTTTTTACTGCTAGAAAGTGGAACCCAATGTGAGGTCAGTCATATGCGAGAGCACATTGACCAGAGTTTTAACCCAGCATTCAGCAATTGACCGTTTTGACTGAATCTTGTTTGTTCCCACACAAAGCTAAAGAAAGATATAACACAGGCTTTACCATATGATCACACGTAATGCTGGATTCCTCATCAACCTACTTCATATGGGGCACTTGCATTTCATTTGTTTGGTGTCATAGAAAATTTCAGGCATATTCCTTCTATGTAAAAGCTTCTTGTTTCTAATGGGAAAAAGCCTACTAAGCCTTTCAATTTTTATTCTGACACTGTGAGCTGTTAGATTTTCCATTCTTTATGTTCGTTTTTGGTTATAGATTGAATCTAGCTAAACTATGCTTATTAAGAAGTATAAATTGAAGCCATATATCAATCTTTATATTAAAAACTATTATTTCACATTGATTTGGATTAAGGTCTTTATTCAAAATATAAGATTTGAGCGATTCTCTTTTCATTGACCTAGCGTTAAATTTGTAGAGTGAGTTAGACTCCATGCATTTTATAATATGATATCAAAGCCTATCATATTTCAAATGTTGGGTCATAAATATATTTGCCTAGAAATTTCACGCTTCAAATATTTATGTGTAGGCTTTTGGGGATATGTTATCTCACAATGGTTTGGATTTTTTTTAAAGAGTGAGTAACGGGTTAGGTCTGATCAATTTTTCTAATAAAAGATTAGTAATTTATTAATTTAGTATTTATCTCATGATAAATACATAAAGTTGAAAATTCTTTTGATTCATGAGTTTTTCTATATCATTCATGAGTTGAAAAATTTTCCCTCCATTTTCATTAGGAACCTTGCTGTTAAAGAATCTTGAAACCATAGACTTTCACTTTCCAAAACTTTATGTTTTTGCTGAATATTTTATAAAAAAAACCTTTACATCCATGCTAAGCATGATAGTATAAAGTGAAAAAAATCCAAGTGGTGCAATTATTTAATTTTCATATGGTTTGATGAAATAGTAAAATTTTTGTATTCATATACCACTAGCTACAAATTATGGAATCAGAAAATCCAAATTGTGGAATGTATTAAATGTAACACATTTATTAAATCTAATAAACTCTACCTAAAATCTTGAGATTCACTCCTTAATATTTTAACACCTTCCCATACTTTAATTTCATTAAAACAAATTTATTTAAAGATTATATTTAAAAAAAAAAAAAAAAGACACTCTGCATTGAGCCTGTAACATTTAGTCACCTAAGCATGTGCAACATCTCCCAACACGGTGGTCCACTGTCAAAAACAGCCATAACATCCGCCATATCTCCGGTGTCTACTCTCCACTATTAAACACCGGTTCTCCTCTACCATAAAAAAACTGAAAAAGAAAATAGGAATAAAACACACGTGGATTGGTTTTGGGTCCACATTTCCCTTCCTTTTGGTGTTATTCTGTAATATTTTATTTTCTTGTTGTCTATAATTTGGACCCCACCTCAATCCAAAAATTAGAAACTTGAAATCCAGATAAGTGATTACCGTTCTGAAATCTCTGATTAAGTATGTGCTTTATCTTAAATCTATTTTAGCTGGCAAAGTCACCTCTCTTGACTTAATCTCTGTCTTTATTTTTTTCTTTTAAATTTATTTTAAGAGGGAAATTATTATAAATTAAAGTTTCGATCTCTTATATATATATATTCTGCTTATAAAATACATACTCCATTATTAAATTATGAAAAACATTTATTATTTTTTAAAGGGAGAATTCATGAATTCCAAAATGAAATTGGTCTCCTACACAAAAAGAACAGAATATAGGAATACTCGTGAAAAATCTAAAAAGAAAAGATTATTTCACAAAAGAATTATATGGTATCAAATGGGAAAAACTTATTTAAATCGGGTCAGTTATGAACCAAACCAATGAAATTAAATATTTATGTTGAGACGGTGATATTTTTAATCATATATTTGGAAAACAATCATAAAGTCGGAACATTTTAAAAAAAAAATATTTAATTTTATTTATTTGGCCCATAAGTAGAGATATAAATCTAGTTTAAGCAATTTTTTTCTATATCAAATTGCAAAACTCCTGGATTAATAATAAATTATAGAAAGAAGGAAGGCAATAGTGAAATTTGTAAGTAAGAAGCTGTCGTTGTTAGGAGTATTAAAGTATGTTAAATAAATGCAGTTCTGAAATCTGAAATTTGAAGTTGTAGGTGATGACAGGCAAAAGTACAAATGGGAAAAGGCCATAGGAAGCAAGCTGGCAAAGAGTTATGGTGATTAAAAGGACCAATTAATGGCATTCTTTAATCAATAATTCCAAAATCCCTCTATTTCGTTAGCTTGTCTTTGCCTTTGCCTGCTTTGTTTCCATTACACATTGCCTATTCACTCATATCATGTATTGTGTCCTTCCTTGTCAAAACTTTCTGTCTTCACTCTTCACTTCGATTACTGGAATTTGTCCAACGTTAGATCATTAAAATGGACTGTTCAATACCTTAAAAACTTTCACTGGCTAAAGAAATTTATTTAAATTAATAATGATAGCAAACATTAATTTTAAAGGCTAAACTCTCGAGAAATGACTCTAGTGGTAAGATATATTTGAATTCAGGAAATTATCTCTATAAGATTAGAGATTTAGATAAAAAAATATTTCCTGAAGACGAATCACAAATCTTAAAATAAGAATAGTTTTATATACAAAAGATACGAGAATATTGTGATAATAAAGAGAAAAAAAAGATTAAAAAAAAGGTTTAGTTGGTCCATAGCCTCTTGGCTCTTAATTTTGAAATTTGATATCTACAGTAGGTTTTTATTTCTTTTTTGCTTTTGTGATTTTCATAATTATGGAATTAACCAAATAGATCAATATAATAGAATATATAAGAACGAATTAATTATTATTATTATTATTATTATTTATGGAAGAACCAAATAGATCAATATAATAGAATATATAAAAACGAATTAATTATATTATTATTTATATTTTATTATTATTATTATTATTATTAATAATAAAAAATTGATAATTCATTATTAAATAATATAATACGAGTACATTTAATTTTTTTAGAGGAATAATAAATATAAATGTAGAAAATTTAAATTTTTTGTTTGAAGTCTTGATAGAAGAAATTAATATTTCAAATAAAACTTGCAAATAAAAAATTAGATACTTTCAAACAATACAACTAAGTGAAATTTTCTACAACTTTATCCTTTTAAAATTTTAATACTGAATATTAATAGACAAACATGTCACATTGTCATATTCCATTAATAAAAGATGGTGGACGTTAACTCGAAGAAAAAAATATACAAGAACACCGATGGACAGGGAGAAGAGGTCAGGATATAATACATTGTTGTTATTATTATTATTACGTAAAAAAAATAAATAAAAAATAAATAAAAAAAAAAAAAAAAGAGGAAGAAGAGAAGAGAAGAGGAGAAGAATTGCCAATCTAAAGCTGGTTGGTTACATATGCAACAACTCTTTTGTTTGCAATTGAATTAAAGAGGCAATGCCGTTAACATTTTTTGCCAAAATAGTTTTCCTTGCTTGAAAAGGAAAAAAAAAAAAAAAAAAAAATGGCAAAGTTGCAATTGCTCGTGATCATTTCAGATCTCTGTAGGCAGGTGACATTTGTCTTACTTTGATTTTTTCAAAAAAAAAAAAAAAAAAATGCAAGTTGCAATTTGCTCGTGACATTTCAGATCTCTGTAGGAGGTGCACATTGTCTTACACTTCATTTTTTCTTAAATCAGTATATATCCTAACTGCTTTTATTTTTTGAATTATAAAATTTGACCATACACATATTTTTAGTCACATAAGATGTACAAGTACAATAATTCTTCTTTGTTTATCTTTTCCCTCCACCGCTATATGTAGAAAAGATTTAGATTTCGATCTTGATCCTTTATTAGATGTACAAGCACAATAACTTCTCTTTCTTTATTTTTTTTTTCCATCTTTATACATGTAAAAAAGATTTAGCTTTCCAGTATTGATCCTTGATTAATTTATTCTGAAGATTAGATTATATTAATTACAAAGGTGGGTTAAAATTGGAAAAACATCCATTCAACTATAGGCTTCATTTAATTTTAATTTAATATATTATTTTTTTAATATGTTAAATAAATAAAAAAATTAATTTGAAGAAAAAATCAATAGTTATTATTTTTATAAGATTAATATAGTATAAATGTAACATAATTACTAATCAATTAACATTTAATAAAAGAAAAGCTCGATAGAATTAGCAGTTCATCGGACTTTCTGAATCGGCAGAAGGAAGCTACTAACAATAACTGAAATTGGGGTTGATTATACAAAAAGATGGGCTTAATGGGCCTAAAACAGGACAAGGCAATCACAAAGAAGAAGGCCTAATGCTGTCTCAGAACTGTTAAATGAAACAACCATTTCAGACTTGGAATTTTTTTGCGTGTCTTTGTTAGGTGGTAAGAGTATCAAACCAAAACTCTAATGGAAGCAAATGAAACCATCTCACAGTATTAACTAACTATATAAACCAAAAATGGCTTCAGTGCTCTGCTCAACAAGATCCGTCTTCTCTTCTTCAACAATACGACGGCGTTTGCCCTTAGTCGGGGCGTTTTGCATGTTAAGTTTGGGCCTCTCTAATCTGTGTACCCCGCTCTCCTCTTCCCTCAAGACGGGTTGCGCTCAGTCTCTCCCCTTTGTACCTCTACTAAGGTAAACCCTTTCGATTCTGTTTCTTCTTAAAAGAACAAAGATTGGATCTTGATTATTTTCCTTATTAAATTGAGTTAAATTTACTGAATTTTGGTGGACATCGTTCATTAGATCAAAGTTTGGTACCCAATCGCGAGCTAGTACTGTCAGAATGGAAGGAAGTGGCAACACTGTACCCAGTATTGTTGTTTACGTCACTGTGCCTAATAGAGAAGCTGGTTAGTTTTCCTTTTCCTTTTCCTTTCTTTGTCCCTTGTTTTTTTTCTGGGTATAAGGCTTCCTTTCTTACTAGGGTTTAAGGATTTAAATTAGATGCTTAATTTTGATTTTTGTTCAGTAACTTATTGGTATTCGGATCACAATAAATTGAATTACACTCTCATACTTTGGGTTAGAACTCTGGATACTTTTTCCTAGTTTTGTGTGGTTAAAAATGTTTCGATGATTTTAATTTCAGCCATTCTTGGGTTTGTATTTCATTTTGGAACACTTCATATGATGTTTTATTTATGATTGTTGGAAATTATGAGTATGCTTATGCTTTCAGGAAAGAAGTTGGCTCAAAGCATTGTCAAAGAGAAATTAGCAGCATGTGTGAACATAGTCCCAGGCATGTGCTCATTCTTTCTATTCGTTACCTACCTTTGCATTAGCACCTTTGTTGGCCTATGATTTTTTTTTTTTTTAATTATAATTTTGTATCTTCTTGCATCCACCTCAGTTTTTAATATAGTTGCATCCAACTAAAGTATTAGTATTATCTTTTAGGATCAATCTTCATGTAGTTATCTTCTTACGAAGGGGAAATACTCTAAGACGACGTTGTTTTCAAGCCTAATATAGCTATTCATTCCCATTGTTCTGTTACTCTTGTTTATGGATAATCTTACATTTATATGTTCTACTTCAGCTGTTGCATTGAGAATGTCCTAACCCGAAACATCTTTGTGAAATTAATGTTTGATGAAGCCTAAATATACCAAAATGCAGGTATTGAGTCAGTATATGAGTGGAAAGGAGAGGTATGAATCCATTTTCCCTAACTAATGAAAATCAATTCAAAAGCAAAGAAGACTATGAACTTCAAATTTCTTTAGTCTCGAGTTTTACATCTTCTGTGCATCTAAGCCTTTATGCAAATAAGCTAAAATCGCTTCTTTCCTACACTGGTTGCAGATCCAGACAGATTCAGAGGAACTGCTTATAATTAAGACTAGGCAATCTCTGTTGGAAGCATTGACAGAGCATGTCAAGGCAAATCATGAATACGAGTATGTATAACGTTTAATAAGTAATAAATTCCTCTTGGAAGATTTGATTTGCATGTTAAGTGAGTGATACATGTGGAAGGCATTGCAGATTAACTTAATGGGTTTAAACATCTGAATCCAACTAAGAATGTAGAAATTTGGCATGGTATTTAGTAGGATCAATGCAGTTGGCTTTCCTTTCAGTTTGAGAAGAATTTGATTAGAAATAGTGGAGATAAATTAATGAAAATGAAGTTATGACAGCTTTTAGCAATTTTATTATCCTGGGCTTGTAACTCTTTGCTCTTTTCCTTTTGTCAGGGTACCGGAAGTAATCTCTTTGCCGATTACTGGAGGCAGCATTCCATACCTGGAATGGCTAAAGAACAGCACAAGGGATTGACTTCTCAAGTTTACTGCAAAAATTTGATTGCTAAAACTTTGCTCTTAATGAAATGGCGATCATCACTTAAATGGTCTCCAGCTCTATGGTTGCTTGTAAATTGGCTTTTTATGCTTTGAAACCTATATGTACATGCTCTTGTTTTGTCGGTTGTCTTTTAGTTGAATAAATATATTTATATATATATACTAATATGTACAAGTGCTCTTGTTTTTGTCCGGTTGGTCTTTTAGTTGAATAAATATATTTAATATAATATTTATACTATATACTACTACTACGTATCGCTTAATCAATCAACATCCTATTTCTTGATCATCTCATGTTATGGGTGGTAATTCATCTGGGCCCTTATCAGAAATCTATTTTATTTCTTTTTCGATGCTTATCTCTGATTTGGCCATGAACATTCCAGCTCGTGGGAATGATCTGGCCAAGCGCTAAAATTACATTGGACCTGGGATAGAGGAATCTCTCTTCCTTTATGAATTTGAGACCACCGAATTTTTTCTTTTTGAAAACTTTCCGAATTTTTTAATAAATCAAAAATCTCGATTTTCAACTAATGGGCTATCAATCATATACCCCAAAACCATCCTCAAATTCGAGCCCAAATTTTACGCACGTCCAGGCCCACAGCCCATACAAATATCGAAAAGACAATTTTGAAATCGTAAACGGTTCAAAATTTTTGAAGAATCAATCACGAACGCGCCCGTAATTTAATCTATTATGAAACTATATATAAAATCAATTATCCTAACATCAAAATATCGTTCTCCATAAATAATTTTATAATTATTGAGTAAACTGGAGAAATATTATGAAACCGAATTCAAAACCGCGTTAAAATAAATCTGAATCAGCGCCCCGAAAATAGTTTAATTTGCCGAGAACCACCCAAATAATCCGAGAACCGAGGGAAAACTTGAAAATCACAGGGCGAAAATGAGAAAAACCAACCACTAAATCGGACCAAACCGGTTTGACTCGAACCGGAATGGCCTAGAGTTTGCTAGAAACCGCCTACTTTTTTTTTTCCTTTTTCCTTTTCTTTCTCCTCTCCTTCTTCAGGGCGTTCGACAGCCTCCCTCACCCTCTCCCTCCGTTTCCGGCCACCGCTCGAACGAGAGCGAGATGGCGATCGTCTGCCGCTAGAGCTCCTGGTCCGTTTTCACGACCTCCTTCCACCACCTGGCAAGAGGTCTCAGTGACGCGAAGCGGGACTGGTCTCCATTCGACATTCTCCTTCTTCGATTTCCCGACGAGAATCGAGCAATTCCGGCAGACGTTCAACACGAAAGGCAGGCGTCGATCGATCACCTCCACCTTGTGAGTGTTTCTCTCCATTAATATCCCGGCTACAAAGCTTGAAAGGCGAATCACCAATTAATCGGCGGCACAAAGCTACCTGTCGGACCTAATTCCACGCAAATGGGAGGGCAACCTCGCACAACCGACCATCAAAAACCGGACTCCTCGATGAAATTTGAGTGCGGGGGCGCCTGACAGAAGGGGTCAATTCTGGGTGCCCGCACAACCGACATCAAAAACGGACTCCTCGATGAAATTTGAGTGGGGTGACGTGAAGAAGGGTCAATTCTGGGTGGCCCCAACTTTTCCGGCCACCGTAGACGGCGACGATCCGGCGAGTCTCCGGCAAGGTGCCAGGGACAGAATGTTCCTCTCTTCGCGAGGATCGTGGAATCGTCGCTCAAATTTCAATTGGTACATTCTAAGACCAATTTCCTATTTTTGGTATAAATTCTAAACTAATTAAATTGAAAATTTGAATGAATTGATTCATACATCATATATGAGCTAGGGTGAGAATGACCTATTTTGCTGAACAACAACTATTTTGAATAATTGCGAACATTTAGATAAACTAGTTATAAGAATTGATATATATTTATATCTATATACATAAGGGCGAGTCGAGTTACTTAGTAGATGTATTCATTAAATTATAATTAATTGAAGCATTTGTTCTTATTGGCTAGTATAAAATTTAACAAAGGTATAAAAAATGTGACGTATTAGCTTTAAGCAAGAATGAAGAAATGAAAGTAATTGAAATTAACTTACTGATATAAGTTTTATTCGATTATATATGTATTAAAGCTTTCATTTGTTGCTTTCATTTGTTTGGTAATTAGCTATACTAGCTAGTTATAATTATAGTGATGTAAATATAGATAATTGGTCATTATCATTAACCATAATTGTTTGTGAACCTATGGTTGAAGTGTTGTCATCCGTGGTTTTGGGGAGGAGGATGGGGTCTTAAATTGATGATTGCCCCGATGGGAATTTGGGGCTTGTGTGTACTGATTGAAAAATATATATCAGCTACGTGTTATCAAACAGGTGGAATAGTCCAAATTATAGGGAGGTGCTGCCCGAAATTTTCCGTTAGAAACTTGAACTAAGTTTTAAAATTAATAACATAATTAAAACCAGTTTATTTAAGATTTAATTCTATAACCTAATGCATAAGTAAACAGGTTGCGTCTAATTATTTATTTATTTTCCTTATTATTCCATCTTTAATTTATTTAAGATGTTAAATTATTTTCATTGTACTGTTATTCTTATCATTGATTTTATGTTGTTGTTTGTTGTTAATGGTAATTATTGTAGCTATTTAAAATTGCATTTGAGAATGAATGTCCAACTGATCAATATGTCCTTGCATTTGATTGCAATGTTTGATTAATTGTGTTGTGAAAATGCCTGGTGCTTTGTTTTGTTGTTGGAATTGGGATGAAGTGGACCAAACCATGGGTTTTTGGTGAGGACGGCTGCTGATCATGGATCCTGAATACGATATGATACTTGACCCGTCGGCCGGGAAAATGGGAGATCGGCGCCCCCTTGTGCACTGAATGATATAGATTATATGGGGATTTACAGGATGGCTTACTTGTTGTGCGCACCTGATAATCTAGATTTGTTGTAGCCCGCAGGGTGGCCTCCTGTTTGTGAGACTTATAATCTAGATTGGATGGAGACCACCGGGTTGCCTCCTGTTGATATGGAAAAGAAACGAGAGACTGGAAAAACAATGAGAGGACTGGTCAGTGAGCATTAGACCAGTTGGCCGTATGGGGGATCGGCTCCCTAGTGCACATGTACGAGAGGGCGAGCCATGTGTGAGGACGGCTCGTTTGGGTTTCAAGTGGTGCCACTGACTAATTACCACTTGCTTGATTACTTGAAAGTGACATTACGTGTGAGTGCTGGTATGTGTAATTTGTGTGACTGGCTGCGTGAGCATATAACTAGTCGGATGACTAGATTGAAATGTTTACATATTTGTGTGACTGCGTGTGTTGTGCAATAATTATTGTTTGTGCAATAATTTATTCTCCTTAGAAAACTCACATGTCTTATTTGAATTTTCAGGAAAGTAAGTTTTTCTTTAATCCGATTTAGGCTATGTGTCTTCGGCGCAGGGCAATAGAGAAATTTTCCTAGTTCCATAATTATTTCACTATGTAATTATTTGTATAAAAAGCTATGTATACCAAAGGGTTAGTGACTCCGCAGTTGTAGGATTTACATATATTTAGTCGTGAATTAACATAGACAAAATAATTCTGTAAGCCATATTAGAATGTGATGTATTTGTAAACTGGGCCCGAACTATAGAATGCTGTAGAAGATAAACTTGGGCTGAAAACTAATAAAATGTTGAGGTTTATTTTTCATAATCATATGGGCTGAATGTTGAAATTTATACCGAGATAATAGATTCTAGTGTTTCAGGCTTACTACGCCTTAAGCTTACCTGGGCCCTAGTGCTGGTCCGGCCCACGGAAACGGGTCGTGACGACGGTCCGGCCCATGGAATCGGGTCGCTTGAACCAAAAGTTGGATTCAGAGCTTAGGGTTAGGGGTTTTTAGCGACACAACTGCGGAGTTATTAGGGAAATTTCTTTATGTTGGGACGGCCGTAACCAACATGGGAAAGAAACCTTGTGATTTTCCCTCCCTAGGATGGTGGACGCACTAGGACCCTATGAGGTGGAAAATCCACACTTATTGCGTGAGAATCTATGATTACGTGAGGAAGTAATTTTTAAGAGGTCGAAAGTGAAAGTAGACAATAAGCATAATCCATCGCAATTACCTATAAGGGCTAGAGTTGGTATTTCGACCCTTAGGCTAGGAATAAGAGTAATAATAGAGTAATACCTGATGGTAGTGGATTGGCCTGATCACCCAGTACACTACTTTTCATGTGAGCTCTATTCCTGTCAGTGAATAGGATAGTGTAGAGAGTAAATAGGTTTTTCATTTGTACAGCGCATTGATGAACTTTGGGTAATTAGGAATCGGTATTTTAGTATTCAGCACGGCTACTGAATTTCTTTAGAATTTATTCAAAGGATAATCATTTTATTGTTTTATTTACTTGATATTTGATATTTAAATTTAAAACCCATTTTAATTTTGAATTCAAAATTGTGTAATGATAAATAATTTGAAATTGATTATTTATATAGAAAAATTATTTGTGAAGGTTGTCTATTTATATCACGGGGCCAATTGGATCAGCTCATAAAATGAAATGATTGTGAGGATAATAAAATTTTAAAGAAGATTTGGAAAAGAAGAATAAGATTGGTGAGGAATAAAAAAAAAATAAAATAAAAATAAAAGATTAGATCATAAAATGAAATGATTGCGAGGATAATAAAATTTTAAAGAAGATTTGGAAAAGAAGAATAGACAAGTGGTGATGATGATATTAAGTAAAGTAGACAGTTAGTGGCTAAGTAAGAACATAAACATTGGAAAGGTTTGAGGAGACAATTCTAGTTTAGAAGCTAGATTTCAACCAGAGTTAGAGTGTAGGACTGTCTAATGTAATAAATGGGAGAAATAACATTAGAAATGAAGTATATGACAAGTGGTAATATATGTTTAGTTTTAGATAGGTGAGACAGGTAAATATTAGTACTGATGAGACAAGTGGTAAAGTAGCATTACCTTGGGACTTAAGGAATCTTATTAGTACTGATGAGAATTAGTTAGAAGGTGAATATTTAAGACAAGCAATAAAAGTTAGGTTAAAATGTTGGTGAGTAGATAAATCATGAATAATGATGATTAGTAGTACAAAAGAAACCAAGTGGACGAAATAATTAATAATAGTATATGTAAATCAGACTCTAAGGAGTTGATGAGATTGATTTGATGTGATATTTGGATGGTAAAGTAGCATTACCTTGGGACTTAAGGAATTTTATTAGTACTTGAAGACCAATTTCCTTATTCGGTATAAATTATAAACTTAATAATTATTAGTTAATTAAATTGAATTCGAATGAATAATCAATCAAATATAATTTTATTAAGAATCAGTCGGTATAATATTGATGTAAGCTAATTTAGGAATTTAGGATAAATAATAATGTTAGGTTGAAATTAATTTAGGAAGTTAGGATAAATAATAATGTTAGGTTGAAATGTTGATGGTAAATGACTTATGATTTACAATAATAAGTAGTATAAAGGGGAACAAGTAGACGAAATAAGTAATAAGAGTACTCTAACATCTTCATAGTGGACTGATAAGCAACATAGCTGGAATGTAAATTAGCAAAAGGTGTTATTACGAAAATCAATCTTATTGATAAGTTTTTTTTTAGGGTAACTTGAGAGATTGAGTTAAAGCGAAATTGATAGTTAAATTAAAAGCATTAAAATTATAAAAATAAAAATAAAAATCTTTGTAGAGGCATGATAACTAGAGTGGTACAATGAGGTCATTAGATCAGGAGCTATCTAATAATTACACCCATCTATAATAAGAATATTATAGGGAAAACAAGACATATATAGGTAGAATCAAGAGAGTGAGCCCAAGACGCCTTGTGATATTAATAGACAATGAAAGTTACAAGACGATTTTTTTTTAAAAAAAAAAGTTATGGATTAAAGTAGTGGTTTCTGATTTTGATTAAAGAAAGGTTTTAGTAATAATATATGTAAATTAAACGAATTAAATCTTATTATTATAAGTAAATTAAATTTCAGCCGTTTTGTAATTCTAAACTATATGTTCGGTTTTCATAAAGGAATGCTTAGTGAAAATTTAAATTTTCAAAAGAAATTATATAACTTTAAGAAACATAGATGACATATATTATGCATCTTCTTGATAAATCCGGTTTTATTGTAAAAGTTTTATTTAAAGAAAGATTTTCTAAAGATTTCAGTAGCTGTCTGAAAATAGTAAGTGGAGATTTAGGTAATGAACTCAAGTTCTTGTAAGCTTTAGCTAGGAGATACTAAATAGGATGATTGGCGATAGAATTACAATTAGAATACCTGACTCTTACAATTAGAATACCTGACTCTTTTTCTTTCATCGGGTTCATTATTATCCACTCTTTGAAAGCTATCTCCTTAGTGATGGAAGTAATTTTCTTATTGACTTTGAATTCCCTATGTATTCACTCTTACTCTTCTCCTGCTAAAATTTCAATTCGAGGAACGAATTGTTCTTAAAGGGGGGGAGATTTTGAGGGACACCCCGAATTTTTTATTTTTTGAAAACTTTCGAATTTTTAATAAATCAAAAAATCTCGATTTTTCAACTAATGGGCTATAATATATACCAAAACAATCTCAAGTAGGATCGAGCAATTCTAATTTGAGCCCAAAATTTTACGAGTTGGGCCCAAGCCCAAATAAAATGTCGAAAAGAAATTTTGAATCGTAAACAGCTAAAATTTTTGAGAAATAATACGAAATCCCGTAATTTAACCTATTATGAATATATATAAATTAATTATCCTAAAATCAAATATTGTTCTATAAATAATTTTATAATTATTGAGTAAATGGAGAAAATATTATGAAACTGAACTGAACAGTTAAAATAAATTGAACCAGACCCGAAAATCGGTTTAATTTGTCGAGAACCACACGAATAATCCGAAAATCGAGTGAAAAACTTGAAAATCAAATGAAATGAGACCAAATCACTAAATCGGACCAAATCAGTTTGAATCAAACCGGAATGGCCTAGAGTTTGCTAGAAACCGCCTTTCTTCTTTCTTTTTTTTTCTTTCTTTCTCTTCTCCTTCTTCAGTCACGCGACAGCCTCCCTCCACCCTCTCCCTCCGTTTCTGGCCACCGCTCGACGAGAGCGAGATGGCGATCGTCTCCGCTAGAGCTCCTTGTCCATTTTCCGACCTCCTTCCACACTAACAGAGCCTCCAGTGACGCGAAGCAGAGTCTTCCAGTGACGCGAAGCGGACTGTCTCCATCGACAATTCTCCTTTCTTCGATCTCCGGACAGATCGACAATTCCGGCGACGTCAACACAAAAGGCAGGCGTCGATCGAGTCACCTCCACCTTGTGAGTGTTTCTCCTCCATTAATTCCGGCTACAACGCTTGAAATAGTGAAAACACCATTAATGGCGGCACCAAGCTACTGTCGGGACTAATTCAGCCAAATGGAGGGCCAACCTCGCACAACCAACATCAAAAACGGACTCCTCGATGAAATTTGAGTGGGGTGGCGTGAAGAAGGGTCAATTCTGGGTGGCCCCAACTTTTTCGGCCACCGTGGACGGCGGCGGCGGCGGCGGTCTGGCGAGGTGCCAGGGACAGAATGTTCCTCTCTTCGCGAGGATCGTGGAATCGTCGCTCAAATTTCAATTGGTACGTTCTAAGACCAATTTCCTATTTTGGAATCGTCGCTCAATTTCAATTGGTACGTTCTAAGACCAATTTCCTATTTTTGGTCTAAATTCTAAACTTAGTAATCATTAGTCAATTAAATTGAAAATTTGAATGAATTGATTCATACATCATATATGAGCTAGGTTGAGAATGACCTATTTTGATGAACAACAACTATTCTGAATAATTGCGAACATTTAGATAAACTAGTTATAAGAATTGATATATATATATATATATATCTATATACATAAGGGCGAGTCGAGTTATTTAGTAAATGTATTCATTAAATTATAATACTGTGTTATCTAACGGTGGATAATTCAAATTATAGGGGAGTTACTGCCGAAATTTCGTTAGAACTTAAACTAATTTTAATTAATAACATAATTAAAAAGTTTATTTAGATTAATTCTATAACCTAATGCATAATAAATAGAGTGCTCTAATTATTTATTTATTACTTACTGATATTAAGTTTTATTTGATTATGTATGTATTAAAGCTTTCATTTGTTTTGGTAATTAAGCTATACTAGCTAAGTTTATTAATTATATGATGTAAATAATGATTTTGTTCATTATCATTGAACATAATTGTTGTGAACTAATGGGTTGAAGCGTTGATATCGTGGTTTGGGAGGAGGATGGGGTCTTAAATTGATTGATTGCCCGAATGGATGGGCTGTGTGTTACTTTGATTGATAAATATATTAATAATACTGTGTTTATCTAAAACAGGTGTGGATAGTGCCAAATTATAGGCAGGTTGCTTGCCGAAATTTCGTTAGAACTTGAACTTAGTTTTAATTAATAACATAATTTTAAAAAGTATTTAGATTCATTCTATAACCTAATGCCATAATAAACAGTCCAGTGCTCTAATTTATTTTATTTATTTTCCTTATTATTCATTTAATTATTTAAGTATTTTTTAATTATTTTCATTGTTTACTGTTTATTCTTATCATTGATGTTTATTGTTGTTGTTTGTTTGTTAATGGTAATTATTTAAAGCTATTTATTGCATTTGAGAAATGAATGTCCAACTGATCCAATATGTCTGCATTTTTGATTGCAATGGTTTGATTAATTGTTGTGTGAAAAATTGCTGTGCTTTTGTTTGTGTTGGAATTGGGAATGAAGTGGACCACCATGGTTTGTGAGGACTGAAGTCTGTGATATGGGATCCTGAATACGATATGATACTTGACCTTCGGCCGGGGAAAATGGGAGTCGGCCCCCCTTGTGCACCTGATGATATAGATTTATTTTATGGCGGATTTACAGGATGGCTACTTGTTGGTTGCCGCACCTGATTAATCTAGATTTGATTGTTAGCCCGCAAGTGGGGCCTCCTGTTGTGAGGCACTTGATTGATCTAGACTTGGATGGAGACCACCGGGTTGCTCCTGTTGATATGGAAAAGAAACGAGAGAGAGTAGAAAAACAATTGAGAGGACTGGTCAAGTGAGGATTAGACCAGTTGGCCGTTATGGGGGATCGGCTCCCTGGTGCGCACATGTACGATGGAGGGCGAGCCATGTGTTGAGGACGGCTCGTTGGGGTTTCAGGTGGGCCACTGACTAATTACCACTTTTGCTTGATTACTTGAAGGTGACATTACGTGTGAGTGCTAGGTATTGTGCATTTTGTGTGACTGGCTGCGTTTGAGCAATATAACTAAGTCGAATGGAACTAGATTTGAAATGTTTACATAAATTTGTGTGACTGCGTGTGTTGTATGCAATAATTATTACTCCTTAGAAAACTTCACATGTCTTATTTGAAATTTTCAGGAAGTAAGTTTTTTCCTTTTAATCCGATTTTAGGCTATGTGTCTTCGGAGGCCGGCAATAGAGAAAATTTTTTATAGTGCCATAATTATTTTACTAATTGTAATTATGTGTATAAAAAAGCCATGTTAATACCAAACAGGTTAGTGACTCCGCAGTGATAAAAAATTTACATATTATATTAGTTGGGTGTATTAACATAGACCAAATAATCCTGTAAGTTCCATATTTAAGAATGTGATGTATTGTAAATTTGGGCCCGGAACTTTTAGAATGCTATAGGAGATTAAACTTGGGCCGAGAAATTAATAAAATATTGGAGGTTTTATTGTTCATAATCATTATGGGCTGAAATGTTGAAATTTATTTTACCGAGATATTTGGGATTCTAGTGTTTCAGGCTTTGACTACGGCCTTCGGGGGCCTTAAGCTTACCTGGGCCCTTAGTGCCGCGTCCGGCCCCCATGGGAATCGGGGTCGTGACAATTGATTATTCTAGTGTTTCAGGCTGACTACGGGCCTCGGGGGCCTTAAGCTTACCTGGGCCCTAGTGCCGGTCCGGCCCATGGAATCGGGTCGTGACATGATTGCAGTCAGATACATGTATTTTCGTTTCTTTTGTTTTTTCTTGGGTTATTTTCAATGCTACATCATCCAGAAATGATAACGATTATTGGCGGAGAGAATTTTATTGGTTGTCTGAAGTGACAGGGAAGAATGACACGGATTAGAGCATTGAAGTGGATTGTAGCTGTGGTGATGTCAAATCTGGTAGGAATTGGTCTGAATTCAGATATGAATTTCCTCCCCTCAAATTGAAACAAATAAAAGAAGGGAAGACAGTGGTTCTTGTCTTTTTTTGAAGAAAAGCTCATGTTACTGTCAAGAGATATCTATGACTTGATTACTTTGGCGAGTTTGTAATGCTATTACACAGGACGGTGAAATTTACTCCATGCCCTCTTCGTATCCTTTCCACTCGACTTAGCTTTATCCTATCTAAGGCTAAATATCATCGTGAATTTAATTTTGGGGTGATATAAATTATCGAGAATATAATGCCATAGAACAACACTGACAAACATGCAATCAAACAAAAGGACATTTTAACTCACAACAAATGCTACTCTTTCCAAAATAACTTCAAATCTAAATGAAGTTCAGTCCAAATATAAACCATAGTGTCATGTTAAACACACTTTTAATCAGGACAAATGGATGACATTCAAAGCCCACCTCCTCCAAAAGAAGACTAGGACCGACCAAGCTTATGATGCCTTTTATGACTCATCTAACTGGTCCTGTCAGAAAATCAAATATTGTACGAGTTAGGTAAAGACATATCAGGTATTACAGCAATTAATATATGGCCACTATAACGCTCCCAACAAAGATATCATTGACAAGTGATATATATATATATATATATATAGAGAGAGAGAGAGAGAGAGAGAGAGAGAGAGTACCTGGACATCTGAAGTCCAAAGAGTGAGGTTATCCCGAAGGAGTTGCATGATTAGAGTGCTATCCTTGTATGATTCCTCTCCCAAAGTGTCTAGCTCAGCAATTGCTTCCTCGAATGCCTACACAGAAAGGTAACAAGGATAATGCAATGGAATTCTCATTTTTAGCATGTAATCGTGCACAAAAAGAATGCAATTTTCTGCCAGCCTCTTGCATACATATATGGGAAAGCAGGAAAAGTGCAAAATTCTGTGAAACAATTGTTAAAGCCCATAAATGACTCATCCCTCAGCACTCAATCTATTTGTGAATTTCCACTTATGAAACCCTTGTTGTTACCAGATGGTTGCACACAAAAACAATTAGGTTCTGATTCGATCACTCACAATCACAAGAGAAGACAGGCATGCCAACAAAGGTTCCTATGTCTTCCTGATTCACAGTCATTAAGCTCTAGCAATTACAATATAACTTCATTCATGAGAGCATCTATTTGCACATGTAAGTGATTATTATTAATGCTTTACTTATATTAAATTATTTCCTACAAGTATCCACAGATTATCAGACATCATAAAACAGAAAAAGAATGAACTCATTGAAAAGGAAATCAAATTTCACGTTTTTTCGATTTTAGAAACACAGGTTAATTTTTGAATGAATTCTTGAACTAGAAAGTCAGACATAAAAAACAATTACTCAAAATTAACCAATAAAAAGCATATATGATAGCTTATATAACAACTTGAAATATAATAATGGGGAGACTAGTTCTTATAGGAAAGCTCAATTAACAATTTACACACTTTAATATCCTGCTGGAACGATATTAAAATGTAAAGAATCCACTGCTTTTCTCAACAGCAATTGAAAGATTGGACTAAGAGAAGCTTGAAGCATATCTAAGAATGTTTTAACGGTTAAATACAAGTGAAAGGGACAAAGAAAGTTCTACCTGTTTAGCCATGCTACAAGCCTTGTCAGATTGATTGAGAATTTCGTAGTAGAACACAGAGAAGTTCAGTGCCAGTCCTAATCTGATCGGATGTGTTGGTGCAAGATCTGCGAGTGCGATATCCTTAAAAAATAAAAGAGAAGAAAAAAAAAAAAAAAAAAAAAAAAAAAAAAAAAAAAAAAAAAAAAAAAGAGAAAAAAAAAAAAAAAAAAAAAAAAAAAGAGAAGACATCAGGAAACAAATCAGAATCACACAGTTATAGCTTCCCACAGAATCTTCCAGCATTCAACTCTCTTTCTGCTACTTTTTTTTTTTTGATTTAAGTCTACAATTCAACTTTTCCAAGTCAATCCTAAACTTCAAAACCAAATTCCGTCACTCACACTACTAGACTCTGAATCCAATCGATTCCCTCATTCAAAACCCTAGATGTCAGACGGCTCCGATCTTTATTCAATATTATACAGACAAGCTCTCAATAGCTTCTAAATTTCAATAGAGCGAATATGAGGGCGGCAAAAACCACGACATACCTGTGCGGCTTTGTAAGCAAGCATAGTATCCTCAGCAGCGGCCTTTCTCTCATCTCCAACCTTGAACTCAGCCAAGTACCTGTGATAATCTCCTTTCATCTTCAAATAGAAGACCTTCGATTCACTAGCGGTCGCCGATGGTATCAGATGAGAGTCCAATAACCTTAATATACTAGCGCAAACCTCTGATAACTCGTTCTCTACCTTGGATCTGTAATCCTTGACGAGGACAACGTGCTCCTCATTCTTCCTCCCCTCCTCTTTCTGCTCGATTGAGGACACAATCCGCCACGCCGCTCGAAGCGAGCCGATCACGTTCTTGTAAGCGACAGAGAGCAGGTTACGCTCCTCCACAGTGAGTTCGCCAGACGGAGTAGAGCCGAGGACGAGCTTTTGCATGAACTGGACCATCTCTTCGTAGCGTTCAGCTTGCTCGGCAAGCTTTGCCAGGTAGACATACTGGTCTCTGGTTAGATTATCTGGAACTGTAGCAGCAGCCATGGCCGTTTTTCGAGTTTGGTCTCCGAGAGAGAGAGAGAGGAGCAAAGGTAGTGTTAGCGTTCGGTGGCTTCAATGTTGTGTTGTTTTGGTTGGTTGGGAGTGAGGAGGATCTTTTTAATGTTTGACGGCTGCTTGGGGTATGGAGGGGCGAGTGGGTAATTTTGACCGGAAACGCGTTTAGTGTCATTATTGAACCTTGTTTAGGAAGATAATCATTGTGATTTACTCTTTTCGTTGGTGATGAACCTAATTAGACTTCTTTAGAACGTCTTGGGAATTGCGTTTGCGTTTTATAAAAAGCAATTAATCCTTCAAATAATAAAAAATTTTAATAACATCCATAATTCAATCAAGTTAAAATGCCACCTTAAAGAAATTTAAATTAAAAAATGATGACTACATAGCTTCCACTTAAATTCAAACGATGCTTAGTTGGGGATCATTCAGCCAACTCCAACAATTTGAACAAAATTTTTAACCCAAATAAATTAATAGAAAATTTTTTTACTTAATCAAATTAATTTTTTAACGGAGTTTAATCAAATTAATTTTGAAAAATAAATTTTATATTCAATTTCGTTACATGATCCATTTGAAAATATTGTTCATTTTGATATAATTTAATTTATTTATATTCAATTTCATAAAATTAATTTCGAAGAATCAAAATCTTCAATTTTTTTCATTCCAAACACAAAAAATCAAAATTTATATGAATTCTACAAATTTTTATGAAAATATTTTTTTTCCCAAAAACGGAGGCTTAGCATTCAAAATTTAAGATGTCGCACTAGCTTTGCTCATGAAATGGAATGTTGTTTTAAATATACAATGTTCTGTTCTCTTAACCTTGTAAGACTAAAACCAGTTGATGGGGAAATCAATAGTTCTTTTAACATCAAATTGTAATTGTTTTAAGCTGGCCTTACATGCATGCACCTCAGCTGGCGATAAGGTTGCTTGTTTGATTCTTTCCCATCTTAATCATTACCGTAAACCACTGCTAATAAATATATATACGTATGTATATACATATTATATAATTGGATCTTAAGTTATACTTTTGCCTTTAAAACACAAAATAATGGATATAAACAACACATCACCAAACTCATCTGAGAATACCGACAACTAAAATGAATTAATTATCTAAATTCTCTCCACAATCAATTTCAGGTTCCATCTCAGAGTGGGGTTGAGAAAATATAATTCTATCCCAATCTATAGGCAGACTCGTTATTACTAATATTTTTAGAATTTTTTTTCAAAGATTTGCATGAAGATCAAACATTCACTTGCTTGCAGGTGTTTGCCAATAAAACTACAAATCACCACTCCCGACTGTCCAAACCAAAATCACAACCCTTACAAGGGAGGAACCAGCAGGAATAAGGTGTTAAACTTAAGTATCATTTTCTGCCATATATACATATGCACTAGACTGTACTGCTATTCGCAACTCGAGGTGCTGCCAGCGAAAGGAGACTCAGCGTGGATTTACTTGGGTACAATGTATGGAGAACTTGCAGCAGCTCTGCACATGCATAGCTGATTATTTAGGTTACCAGACAGAATGCCTGATCCCAAGGCCATTGCATGTTAATATCAGGCCCTTGTACCGATTAAGATAATCCTGCAGCCAATATAAGAAAATGTAAGGACACTTGGGCCATTATTGATAAAACAACGAAAAAGAGTGTAGCTTGACTAGAAACAGGGAAGAGTCTTACAATTATGTTATAATCATAGACATGGGTCATCCCTTTCGTGTCATATTCTCTCCTTCTGACAGGATCACTTAAAACTGTTCAGAGAAGCAACATTTAATTGTCAAGCAGGTATGCAGGATAAGTTGTAGACGTATAGCATAGTCTACATTCTTCTTCAGCAATGATTCCAATATTTAGCGAAACAAATGGCAAGCATTTTCAACCAAGCGGAAGGCCTCAACATCATTATAAACATGAGTTTGCCATGGAATCCATGTCAGCACTCAAATCATTAGAACAAAACAAAACAGGTAAGGACAAAAATGCAACTTGAAGCAATGAAGAGGCACTGATTTTCATTATAATATCTAAAATAACGAACAAGGAGGAGAAAGAGCAATTAAACATAATCACAGGTGTCTATTTATAGAAAGGTTTAGTTCCAGCCACATGGGTTACAGAGAAACTTAAATTCACCATTACAGACCATGTAGTCCTTGCACCAAATGAAAAAGGAAATCACTTCATTCAAATTGATTGACAAGTAATTGAATCTCTCTCTGTTGAAATACCTATTATGCTGCCCTGACAAAAGCCTTCATCATCAATTTAAGCAATTGGAGCAAAAGAAATAGATGACTTCAGGAGTTGAGCAGGTTATACTGACATACCATATAAACTAAGTACCTAAAACCACAGATATCCTTCCTTTTCCATTTAGCCTTTTGTTTTGTCTAATAGAAAAATCAGAAAGATGCCCATCAAACCTAGTTCTGAGCTGGGAATATTGTTCTATCAGATAGAGGACTTCCTCTTTGCCATTTGACTGAATCATCACCTTAATGAAATCTCAAAACAATAAAACTACGAGTGCATGTACACAAAGCATAAATTCTTACGTATTCCTAGAACCCTATCAGGATAAACAAAACCACCTAACAATGCAAACCTAATCGTGCTTTACCTACAGAAAGTGAAAGAAAATTATGCACGATGTTTGCTTCATTATTGTATGAATTAGTCCAAATACTCAAGGACAGACTTTAGATTGAGAAAGTGTCTTTTATGCCAACCCCCTCCCCCCAACGTGCTTTACCACGAAAGTGAAAGAAAATTATGCACGTGTTTGCTTCTATTTGTATGAATTTAAGTCCACTATCAAGGAAGATCTTTAATTGAGAAAGTGTCTTTTATGCCAACCCCCTCCCCCCCCACCCCCCCCCCCCCCCCCCCCCCCCCCCAAAAAAAAAAAAAAAAAAAAAGGAGACGGATGGGGTTCATAAGAGGAGAAGAAATAACTTAGAAAAGCTTGATGGAGACATCGCAAATGCGATATTACATGGGATACCATATCCCCACATATCCACGACCACTGGGTTGTCTATTCTCACATTTTCAGCACTTATCCAATGGTTGAAGATCCACTCTCAACAATTTGAAATCTTACCAACAGATGATCGAATGGGAGTGTCACTCAAAATTGGTCCATGACTACATCGACTGAGCCTAAGCACCGTAAATAGGAGAAGAAAAGGACTATAAAAAGCTTTTTTAAAAAAAAAGGCCTATGCCTCTCTGAAATTGAGATACATGAAGATGGGTGAAAAGAATGAAAAGTTAACCAGAACCACCTTTTTTCCCAGGTATGGTCTCGCTTTCTTCATTTAAAAGGCCATTTTGGAATCACAACACCAACTTCATAGTCCATACAACCAGAACCATTTCTCCAAAAAAAAAAAAAGGAACCAGGTAAAATGGAACATATTGAAATCAGGTAAACAAGTGATGTAATAACAAAGGAGACATCCTAATGGTTGAGACTTGAGGTTTTGATAAAAGGGTCTCAAGTTTGAATCCTAGCTGGGTAGGAATGTGATGCAGGAGCATCCAAGACTAATTAAGAAGTTTTCTTTTAGTTTCCTTCTTTGTTTAGGATTCTTAATTAAATTAAAGAATGTTAATTAATTAGGAAATAATTTCAGTTTTACTTCTTTAGTTAGAATTTAGTTAAATAAGTATACTATTCAGTCTAGGAGTATTAGCTAATTAGGAATATTTTTCAGCATAGAATTAGGATTTGTCCTAACTAATATAAATAGGACAGCAGCAATTAGTTTTAGGTATTGTTTTTTATCTATTGAATTCAGAATTTTAATTCTAAGGGTTTCTTTGAAATCAGAATTTTAATTCTAAGGGTTTCTTTGAAACCCATATGTTATATTGTTCCAACCAAAATCATCCTATTCTAGCCCTAATTGTTGAGAGTTAATTTGCCCTAAATTCTTCCCCTGCGTCTGAATGTTTAAAGGAAAAGGGAGAGCTATCTCTATTATAAGAGGGGCAGCCCAGTTCCATTCCAAAAGACCAAAACAATAAAGCAATAACAAAAGAACATCACTCCAAATATATTGGGAGAATGAAATTCACAATTTTTACTGACACAATTACCTTTAAACTTACTGTCTAAAGGAATACCCAGAACACCCAATTGCCAAAATGGTAGTCACTGATTCTTTCACATGGAAAACGTGCAGAAAACATGACAAAAGAGAAGGGTTTCACTTCCTATGATGCCAACACTCATAGTATACCATTTGAAGATCCAAATCTCCAACAGATCATTTGTTTTTCAGATTGATTTTGGCTCCATCGTTCTTATGCCTTCTCTTGCACCTCAACCCTCTTAAAACGTGTAACTAACTACAAAAGCAATTTAGGAAAACTATCCAGCACAAGCAATAGAACCATAAACAACCACTCTGCTCTTTAAAATTTTGCCAAAGAACACTCTAACCTCCAAATTTTCGCACAAAATAGGTATCTCACTGCTTCAAAGTCTACCTAGTAAAGATGAAAAACCATAAACAAAAGCTTACAAGTTTTTGCTAATTATTACGAAAATGCAACATGATAAATGGATGCAGCAAATGCACCATTTCTACATCACAGCCTAACCACGTGTATATGCACAACACAAATATAATTCTAGATGCCAAATTAAGTCAAAACAACAATAAAATTCTATTTACCCAAAGCAAAGCTGAAATTTAAGTTACGAGAAAATGAAATAACTAAGCAAACGAAGAATGATACTTACCCTGGTAAGCCTCGTTTATCTCTTGAAATCTAGAAGTGGCACTATCCTGGCCTTTTTGCTTATCCGGATGCCATTTCTGCAAGAAACAGCTTAAACCATGACAAAACCCTAAATTTACTAAAACCAAATTCTTCAAGTAAAAGAAAAGTATAAAAAAGAAAAACTACAGACCAGCGCCAGACGTATGTAATTGGAGCGAATTGCGTCATCGCTAGCATCATATTCCACTTCCAGTATTTTATAGTAGTCCTACATTTGCAATTAACAAATCCATAACTCAAAAATTACACAAAAAAGCGAAGATATAGATAAGGAAATGTTATAAGTATCACCTTCGGCTTGGAGACTAGAGAAAGGAAATCGAAATTAAGATGCGAGTCTTCGTATTGGTATTGGTATCGGTCTTGCTCTTGGTCTTGGGTTTGGGTTTGGTCCGGCGGAAAATCCTCCCAAATCATCATGTTATTCCCTTTGGATTAGGCGTTGAAGGAGCGGAGGTCGTTAGTTTAGCGTCGAGTGCGGGAGGGGATAAAATCGCTGGTCTGTTGGTTTGTTGGTCATGCGGTGGTTGACGTGTGTGTGTAGGAATCGGCGTGCCGCGTAGATTTGTGCGTAATGAGGCTAAATAGCGGTCCGCTATTAGTAGCTAGTGGCTACCCTCCAAATTGTTTTTGCGGGGAATTTTCTGGTTGAAGCTTTCTAAACTTGAATTGTTTTTTGGGTTTTGTTATTTTCTGATGTGATTTTTTATTTTATTTTTATACAATGAAAAAAATTATACATTTCTTGTTAGGTTGAATTCAAGCATATATTTATAGAGTTCAACGTGCTTATTTATTATATCGTGCTTATTTATTAAATGAGCTCTATTAATAAAAATTTTGAAAATACATGATATTTTTAAATTGATAAAAGAATATAAGTGGTGTGAGGATTAATTATTTAGTTAAAAAATTGAATTTTCTTTTGATTTTATGACATTATTGAAAATATTATTAGTTTACTATCAAATTAAAAAATATAGCTGCTATATATGTCTGCAAAGCAATTACAAAAAAATTATAATAAAATGACTTTGTACAAAATAACAAAACTCAAAAAAAAAAAAAAAAAATCTTATTATTTTTACTATCAAATTAAAAAATATAGCTGCTATATATGCTGCAAAGCCAATTACAAAAATTATAATAAAATGACCTTTGTTACAAAATAACAAAACTAAAAAAAAAAAAAAAAAATCCATATTCTTTCTAACTTGATGAACAATGACTATAATAAAGTAATCATATAATAGAATTGCCAATTGAAATTTCAAATTGAGTTAAAAATTTTAATTAATTGATAATATAATAGAATTACTAATTGATATTCTTCATTGAATTAGAATAATAATACACAGTAGATTAAGCTCTCTCTCTATATAATTATGTTATTAAGAAGATTTACTTCTACCCATTCTCTTGTGCTCCATCTAGATTTAAGATCAAATGATTGACGAATGTTGTACCTGTACTGTACGCACTGTAATTTTGGAAATAGATTCAAAATTAACAAGAACAATATTGAAAAGAATTGGACAAAGGACCATCAGGATTCACGAAAAGCATGTTCACCATAAAAAAAACGCAGATGGTATTTTCCAGATGTGGCCTAAAATCCCAAAAATTTTGCTAAAATATCTCTATATGATAGCTTTCATAGAGTTCAACATCAAACTGGAGGAAGTGTCAAAATAATTTATTCTGTCTCTATTCTCATTTCTCAATCATCTCTGAGCAAGTCTCTCAAATCCTTAATCAATCCTTGACATAAACACAATTGTTTCCTCTAATCAATATTCCAATGAAAGTGTGTTTTTTCCCCCCATTAGCTGCTGAAATAGCATTAGCAAAAACACCAATGGATTTAAGAAAATGAAAACTAATATAAATTGAAACAAATCATATATTCTGAAATGCCACCATACAGAAAAAACCATTTAAGTTCCATTTTCGGCACGAAATAGTGAGTTCAAAGGGAGCAGCAGAGTAGAGAGAGAGAGAGATATTTGTAGGCCAAAGACACAAATAGAAACCATTTGTTGGGTAGTGAGGATTATTATCTGGCCGATGACCCATCGCAAATCGCTAGTGGTCCAAGCTTGAAACTCAGTTCATTGCGTCATTAGGAGTTCGAATGTGTGATTTAGTCCATTTGCAGTCGTGGAACGTATCAGATATCTTTTTCGCAAAATAGACCTCTTCCAGCTGGGATCAGAGAGCGATATCACTTATTGGACACATTTTTTATTTATTTTTTGATTTTCACATTTTATAAAAAATTATATTAAATTCATTAATTGACTACAAAATGATTTAGCTTATGAAATGAAATGACAAAAAGTTGAATTTTAGTGAATTTAAATGTGAACCGTTAAAGTACTGAATTACAAAACGTATCAAATTCGAATTTTTTCGATCACAAAAATTTTTTCACAAGGTTATTTCAGCATTTTGGCTTTCCAAAAAATAAACAAATATATAGCATTTTGGCTTTCCAAAAAATAAACAAATATATATCCTATATATATATATATATATTATATATAATATTATTGTTTTTATGATTTGAAAGTTTTTCATTAAAATGTTTCCAATTTATACAGCGGAAGGCGTCAAAGGGATTAAAATGAGTAAAAAAGGTTTGTCTGTTTTTTGTGTATCTAATTCAAATTATTAAATATAGTATAATTATTTTTAAATAGCTAACAATTTCTGTATTCTAACAACTGTCGCCATTCTACACCAAACCCTTCCTTATTAAAACTAACTTCATCAAATCATCATTTTCATCCAGCGAATGAACAAAAGAACCTTATAGGCTCCAACCATATATTTGTTTTATGATTTGAAAGTTTCATTAAAATGTTTCAAATTTATACAGCGGAAGGCGTCAAAGGGATTAAAATGAGTAAAAAGTTGTCTGTTTTGTGTATCTAATTCAAATTATTAAAATAGTATAATTATTTAATAGCTAACATTTCTGTATTCTAACACACTGTCGCCATTCTACACCAAACCCTTCCTTATTAACAACTAACTTTCATCAATCATCATTTCATCAGCGAATGAAAAAAGAACCTTATAGCTCAACATTAACGAGAAAGTTAGATGACTTTGTTTTTTTCTAAATATGCCTATATATGATGCATTTGAACCAAAAAAAAAAAAAAAATACAAGTAAAAATAATATTAAACATACTTCTTTGGTACCAGGTTAGAATAGGTGAAAAAAATTAATAAAGTCAGCTGGCATTTAATTTTTAATGTGCATTACAAATAATGCTGTAAGACGGTGAGAGTGCAACTGTGCAATAGAAGTATGAAGGAGTGGGAGTAGGTGCAAGCGCAACCACCTGAAACTTACAATTTTATAATAATATTAATCCATGGAAAAAAAAAAACAAAGGTTAAAAATTATTTATTCCCTCCACATAAACATTTGATTGTAATTACATCTTTTAAGGATTAATTCCTGCCAAATAATATAGTTATTAGTTTGACATGTATTATTAAATTATTATTTCATTGTTAACTTAACCACAAAAAATAACATTTTGTAAAGGAAGGAGTAATTTAACAAAGCATTTCTTTTTTGAAAAATATTAATTTAACAAAACTAAATATTATGAGTTGATTAGTATATTCATTAAATAAGGGGGGCAGAATTATAATTAGGAGAAAATTTTTATGGGCTAAATAGTTATTTACCAAAAACTAATTGCCATTGGAATAGGTATAAGGAATCTTTCAACAATGTCGGCTAAAATGAAAAAAAAAATGGAGGGGCGATGTTACCCACTTACCCTTCCCATTTGGCTCTCTCTTTTTACGGAACAAGACGAGTCAAAGCCTTGGGAATATATGAGGGCATTATCGCAATTATAAAGTAAATAACGGCCCTTTTTCAGCAAGTGAGCAACAGAAAAACCAACTGGCCAATCATCTTGCTATTCTTGTACAATCACAGTCACAGCCTGAAAACAGTAGAAGACAGAAATTCAAAACCCCTCAACGCCCGAAAACTACATTTCTCATATATTTCCGGTTTCATAAAAAATATCGCCAGTTATGGACTAACTGAAAGTCTCCATCTCTTCTCCTTTGTCTTCTATATATTCTTCCGTAATCATCGCCGGCGACGATTCCTGTTCGCAATGGCCTCGCTCTCCGGCCTTTGCTCCTCTTCCCCTTCTCTAAAGCCCAAAACCCCTCTTCTTAAAACCACGCTTAATCCACAGCTCATCAAAACCTCACTCTCGTCTCCAACTCGGTCGTCTCGGCTTGTTCAAACTCAGGCCGTAGCTCGCGAGATCTCGTCCAATTTGTCGAAGACAAACGATAAGTTGCTAACCAAGCCGAAGCAAGGATTGGAGAAAGATCCTAGCAGTCTATGGAGGAGATACGTGGACTGGTTGTACCAGCACAAGGAGTTAGGGCTCTATTTGGATGTAAGTCGGGTCGGGTTCACGGACGAGTTTGTGGCGGAGATGGAGCCCCGACTACAGAAGGCGTTTACGGATATGGAGGAGTTGGAGAAGGGCGCTATTGCGAATCCTGATGAAGGGAGGATGGTTGGGCATTATTGGTTAAGGAATTCGAGTCTCGCGCCTAATACTTTTCTAAAAACGCAGATTGACTTGACGCTCGACGCCGTTTGCAAGTTCGCTGATGAAATCGTCAGTGGTAAGGTCAGTCTTGTGCCGCCAATTTTACCTTAACTGGTATGGCGGTCATCGGTTATTTGAAGTTGTAGTATAGATATTATAGACTTATAGTTTTGAGATGTCAACGGCATTATGATTCCGAATGGATGCTAATTTCAGTTGGATGTTTGTCTCCTTTTGCTTCCTTTTTGCATTGTTGCAGATTCGGCCGCCATCTCCTCCAGAAGGTCGTTTTACTCAAATACTCTCTGTTGGGATCGGAGGTTCAGCTCTTGGACCACAATTTGTTGCTGAGGCTCTGGCTCCTGATAATCCTCCTCTGAAGGTATCTTCGAACCAGGAATTGGTCAACCCATTGTGGCTGGTTCTAATATTATTTTGAAATTTTGTTATGGCAAGTAACATTTTCTTATCTTCTTGGCAGATAAGATTCATCGATAACACGGATCCAGCTGGAATTGATCATCAGATTGCTCAGCTTGGCCCTGAGCTGGCTTCTACTCTTGTCATTGTGATTTCAAAGGTATACATGTACATCTTACATTTTACTAAGAAATTTGCTTATAACTCTGGGTACCTTTCCCCGCAGTTAAAATTTTGCCAATGTTCTATCTGTTTTAATTCCTTGCAGAGTGGAGGTACCCCTGAAACTAGAAATGGTTTGTTGGAAGTACAGAAGGCCTTTCGTGAAGCTGGCCTGAATTTTGCAAAACAGGTTTTGGTCTCAGGTTCTTGTTCTGCTTTTTGTTAATTTCCAATGCCTCATGTCGCTATTTTGAAAATATTTATTTGATATTGGAACTGTAGTTGCAATAAAACATTATGATGGGCAATAACTGACCAAATGTTGGTTGACTTGCACAGACACTAGATTGTACTGTTCAATTTGCTATATATTGCAATATTTAGTCTTTTATGCTTTTAATTATTAATTATTTTTCTGGGATTAATTCTACAGTGTGGTTAACTCTCTTATACACAAGGGAATTGCATTGGTATTCTTTTGTGGAAGACAATTGGCGGTTTTAAATACTCATAATGGTACATGTTATGTGCTGCATTTTCTTTTGAAGTATCCGTTGCTGAACTTCATAATCTTAGAAGTGACAGATTTGTTGCTTTTACCTCCCAGAATCTATTGACACTTACGGTGCATAAACTACTTTCAAATATTTTAGTGATCTTGATTCCATCACAGCCTCACTTGGCAATTCTTTTCTATGTTTGAGATTGTAGCTTTACTTTTCTATTTTATTTTACATGTGATAAACAACTCAATGGTTTGTGTTTGAATGCACTTGGTCTTTGTTTTATATGAAGTGATGAAGGTATTCAAATTTCTATGAAGTGATGAAGGTTTTCAATTTTAACTTAATTCCAGCTCTGTTGCTGTTGTTGATGGAGTTATGACTTCTATGTGGAACCCCTGTACTTTATGTGCAGTTTCTCTTTCTTTTTCTTTGGTTTTGAAATTGATATGCATAATTTGATTCAGGGTGTTGCTGTAACACAAGAAAATTCATTACTAGACAACACTGCAAGAATTGAGGGTTGGTTAGCTAGATTCCCTATGTTTGATTGGGTTGGTGGTAGGACATCTGAAATGTCGGCAGTTGGATTACTTCCTGCTGCACTTCAGGTAAATGACCACTGAATTCAAAACCTAATATTTTTGGTCACTCTCAATTTTAGTGCATTAATTCTTTGGAAGTTATCTTTACTCCAGGGGATCAACATTAGAGAAATGCTTGCTGGTGCATCATTGATGGATGAAGCAAATAGAACTAGAGTGGTAAGCATTGATTTTGATCTATCTTCAACATTTAAAATTGCAAGAATGAATTATCTCTTAAAGAACCAACCCATGTGTTTTCAAATTCATTTGCATCGTATCTGCATAGCTATAAAATTTGATTATTTACAGTCCTGGAGATAATCTAATGTCCTTGTACTGTTATCATTGAGAAGCTTCTTTATGAATGCACTTATGGTAGTTCAAGACTGATGAAAAGAAAATTCAGTAAGTCTGATCTCATTGTACCTTCTGGAACGTGGGTGTATTCTGTTAATTTGCATGGGGAGGCCACTTTTTTAAGTTCTGGAACAGATTGAACAGTTTGTTCAGAGATCAATGATAAATTGATAATCAACTTAGAAATAACTGCTGCTTACCATGAGAACAGTTGCATGATTAAGCGTGGAATGTTACTTAGTCTTTTGTTCTACTTTGCTTTTTCATTCTTACAATTGTAGCTCATTTTAGGATTTCCCCTCTGATACCTTTCTTCTTCTTCAGATTAGGGATAACCCTGCAGCTTTGCTAGCTCTATGCTGGTACTGGGCCACTGATGGGGTAGGATCCAAGGTAATTGTTGCTTTCCATATACAAAATCCATAGTCTCAATTGTAATAAGTCAAAACTGATTTCATATGTTATTTCTGTGTACTTTGACTTAATGCAGGACATGGTTGTCCTTCCATACAAAGACAGCCTATTACTATTTAGTAGGTATTTGCAGCAGCTGGTCATGGAATCCCTTGGCAAGGAGTTTGACCTGGATGGCAATCGGGTATGTTTGATTAGAAGAATATCCTCTTCTTCCTCCCCCTGCTGCTGTTCTCATTATTGGCACTTTCCTCATTCATTTTTCCGTGACATAATTTTTTAACGTTTGAAGTTACCCCATTTGTTAAATTTTTATTTCTAAGATTGATTTTTTTTTTTTTTTAAAAATTACCAAATCACCTGCCAGGTGAGGACTAATAGTGACATCTCAAAAGTTAAAAGGGATATCACTTATGCTGTATGTGCTTTTTCTTGTGTCCTAGACAGATATCTGGCCGAAAACCTTTTAGGCATGGTCCTTGGTTCATAATGTGGTTATGTAACTTAATGAAGCTATTGAATAAAATAGTTAAAAATCACTACAGGATATAAATATAGTGTGGAAGTAATCTACATATGTAAATTATTTGTTGCCTTTTCTTTTCCCAAGTGAGTCTGCTTTAATGCATCAGATTGAATCAAATTATTATATTTTTGTAAACATGGGTTTGCAATTTATTATAACATAGAGGATTTGTTTCTTTAAGTTAGAAGAACTTAAAAGCGCAAGTGCTATTTATTGTTTATAACTGGACCTTTCTTATTTCACAGGTTAATCAAGGAATCACAGTCTATGGAAATAAAGGGAGTACAGATCAACATGCGTAAGTGCTATTTATTGTCTATAACATCTATATTAAATTATATTAACACTCTCTATTTTGAGGCCTGAGGCACCGATTTTTTCCTTTCTTTAGTTATATTCAACAACTGAGAGAGGGTGTGCACAATTTCTTTGTGACTTTCATTGAAGTGCTACGTGATAGACCCCCTGGTCATGATTGGGAGCTTGAACCAGGTGTCACATGTGGTGACTACCTATTTGGAATGCTACAGGTTAGATGTATAGATATAATGAAAGCTTGTTTATGAACAATTCCAAGTGGTTCTAAATCTAGAGTTAGAAGTTAGATCTTATTGATTTATTGCTGATGAATGCTCCACTGCCAAAACGAATTTACAGGGCACCCGGTCGGCGCTGTATGGTAATGACAGGGAGTCCATAACAGTTACTGTGCAAGAAGTGACACCAAGGACCGTGGGGGCTCTTGTTGCACTTTATGAACGAGCAGTTGGGATATATGCCTCACTAGTTAATATCAATGCTTATCATCAACCTGGTAAATACTCATCCTCTTGCCTCCAAATGACATTTGGGTGTTGAAGTGAGAAAATGAAGGTCAATTGTTGCGGTTGCTACATGATATTGTGCCCTAGTACTCCATGTGCCTTCGGTAGAACTCATTCATGTTTAATGAGAAAACCAAACTGACAGGTTTTTTTTGCCTGGCAATTAATTTCATCTCAGGTGTGGAAGCTGGGAAAAAGGCAGCAGGGGAAGTTTTAGCCCTTCAGAAGCGGGTTTTGGCAGTACTTAATGAGGCAAGGTATGTCCCATCAATCTGCCTTCTAATTCCTCATGCTGAATTTTCTGTACGGCAGCACAGTTGCTAAATCTTTGTGTGTAGCATTTCTTTATGAAGATGTTGCCTGGCTTGAAATCCTGCCAGCATCCACAAAATAATGCACTTGTATTTACGCATACAATAGATTTTTATTATTATACCCATGATTTTGAACTAATTAAATATAAGACAGGTCAGACCAGTGCGTAAAGGAAGAGGAATGGTTCATCTGTGTCTCAGAATGGACTCTTTGACCTCCTAAAATCAATTCCCATGCAATAGCTTAGGAACCCCTCTTTTGAGGTGGAAAACATTTCCTTGGTGGTCGAAGGTGTCTGTTACAAAGTATTTGGAATAAATTCATACAGAATCTATTTCATTTGCAAATGAATATGACTTTGATTGAAAAAAATTCATCTATAAATGAATTTTTATGTTTAGATTAACTATAGAATTCATTTTAAATATGTAGCTTTACTAATGCTAGAATTCATTTGCAAATTTTATTAATTTTGGTGAGATTAGGTTCGAGTATCATAGAATTAAAAATGTGGAATTCTAAATAGTTTTGACCAGTTAGATTGCAGTTTTCTTTTCTTGTCTCGTCTTTTTGTCCTTTGTTTTACTGGAAGTGGGATATGTTACTGATAATGATGTTGTGCTGACTCTCATTTCAGCTGTAAAGAGCCTGTTGAACCATTGACACTTCAAGAAGTAGCTGAACGTTGCCATGCAGAAGAAGATGTATGCAGATTATCCTCCTTAAAATTACTCGGGAGATGAAAATCTCATGCTAACCTTCTAGTTACTCGTTATTTCAGGTTGAAATGATATACAAGATTATTGCACACATGGCCGCCAATGACAGAGCAATTATAGCTGAAGGTAGTTGTGGTTCACCGCTCAGTATCAAAGTTTTCCTTGGGGAGTGTAATGTGGATGCGTTGTATGATTGAATTCAAACAAATGACAATCATGATGATGCATGTTTTTTTTTTCTGTTACACAAAAGAAGCTCCAATAATTGATTGACTCTGACCTTGTTGTATTACATGGATATACACTGGAAATAAATTTCCATTGTCTGTCACTCGAGTTGTCTTGAAATAAACTTTTTGTTCATAAAAATTCATCTGTAATTTGTTGGATGTGAAAGCGAGAATGGAAAGTATCATCAAGGATCATCATATTACTCTTATCTGTATTGTTTTCTCATCTCCAATTTGCATGCAAGCCATTGGATAAACTTATAGTTTGGCCTGTGCATTGTTGATTGGTATGCAAAAATTGTGGGTATGTCTGAATTATGTAATATATGAAGTCACTGCAAACGGGCCAATCAGTTGTGGCATTGTGCACTTGCATAGGCGGAATTCTCGAGGCTTACAAGTCCTGGATTTGATTTGTGTAACACAATTTCTTTTCGAATGTTTGAAGTATTTTCTTCACATAAATTTAAACCAAATAAGCCCACCAGTCTCGTTCGTTAGGTCGACCTTCCTAAAACGGTAGGTTGATAGGTAAGTCGTTAGGCGGGCAGGTTATATTGGGTTGGGTTCCAAATTTCCACTCATTTTCATTGTGTCAGTGCCTTCTAGACTGGTTAATCTTGTCTATTTGCAAACGAGATATCGCTAACTTTACGAGTCGCACAGTTTACATCAACGCCGGTCCATTTCTTATTTAACGAATCTTTGTGGGTCCGGTACGAGTCAGAAGTGTCCAAGTGAGATTAAGAATATAAATTTGAAAAATGTCTCTCCATCAGCAGCATGTTCAAACAATTTTCAAATTAAAGCTTATATTCTTCTACTCTGATTTCCACCGTCAATACGTGGAATGATGGGCTCAACAATAGCTGTGGGTCTTCTGTATAAAATTATTATTATTTTTTTAAAAACACTCTTTACTCTACGATCTACGTTCACACGTGTCAATCATTGACCAATTTCTTCGAGTACATGGATTTTGGAATCTGTCCCAATTTTAATTTTCTTGTAATCTCCAAGTCCAACTTCAAAAAATTAGGTCCCTTGTAAATTTGTTTGTTTCTAAGTTGCTAAACGGGCATTATGGGTTATAAAACAAACAAGACACGAACCAAAGAACGGACGACTCAACACACACACATTAGTACAGAGAAAGGAGGGTGATAAAAAAGAGTATGAGTCACGTGGGGCCCATCATACCATGTGAGTGATTCCTTAGTATAGATAAGCGGGAAAATTAGAGCAAATGTAGTCCCCACTTACAACGTTCGACTCTTTAATGTTTTTCAATTTAAAAAGAAAACGGAGTTCCTTTGCTACGTCAACTCTACCCGTTACTTTTGCACCAACCTGTCCTCGCTTTTAAACGTGTGCTTTATTATCGGGTTAACTTACCATTTTTGTCACTAATCCACTGCATTCCATCTCGCAGAGATTGGGAACGGCGTCGCGTGGAGAAAATATTTTTCATTTCCCTTACTTTAATGCCTAATTAAAAAAATTGTTAAATAGAAATTTAATCATTAATGCATCTATTAAAGGTGGTAACATTGAAATTATAAAAAACAATCCTAAGCTTCCTTTTAATATTTTTTTGTCACAATCCACTGCATTCCATCTCGCAGAGATTGGGAACGGCGTCGCGTGGGAATATTTTTCATTTCCCTTACTTTAATGCCTAATTAAAAAAAATTGTTAAATAGAAAATTTAATCATTACATGCCATCTATTAAAGGTGGTAACATTGAAATTAATAAAAAAACAATGCCTAAGCTTCTTTTACTATATATATATATATTATATTATAATATATATTATATATATATAATATATATTTAAAGATTTTAACTTTTATTAACTGAATAAAATTTAGAGGTAATTAATTTACATTTATTTATTTTTAATTTTAAATTCTATTTGGAAAGATTTTAACTTTATTAACTGAATAAAATTAGAGGTAATTAATTTAATTTATTATTTAAATTTAAATTCTATTTGATAAAAAATAAATTAGAATCATTAAAATAAAATATAATTTTTTTTAATAATATACGAAATAATCACAAATTTAATACAATCCTAATTAGAAAGTTATAGTCTCATTTTAATCAGGAATTACACTGCATATCACCATTATATGTGCAGGTTTATCAATTTTGAACATTCATCCCTGACTCTGATTTGTTATTAATTTATGCACTCATTTTAATTTTGAAAAACGAAAAAACAAAAAACCTCAATTTTGCAAAGACAAAGCGTTGCGTCTCCTGCAGTCCTTCAGAGCTGAGCGGGTGAGCAGCCTAAACTGAACCAGCAAAGAAGCTTTTGAGGGAAGCAAACCTTTTTGCCCCTTTCTCAAATCTCACACCACGTTCAACTTCTCTAAGTTGATCTCCTCTCTTTCTCTCACATTTAGAACATACGCTGATTCTCTCTTCTTGTATCACCCTCATCCAGCTCTTTTAGCTTTGAATGAAAACCTGTGATTGGATTCTTATGTGAGTTTACTTTGTTTTCCACTATATTTTACCCTTCGTTTTTTGTATTATAAGGCTGATTTTTGTTTCTTCCTCTCTCCGTATATGTTAGGTGAAGCAGAGAATGTTCACGGAAGGACTCGACTCTAATGCCCTTCGCTGGGTTCGTGAGGTTGTTGTTACTGTTAATGCTAATTATATTCATAATTTTCAATTATTAACTTTCTAATTTTGCATTGCTTTCATTTAATAGCAGTTCAATTTTACTGACATTGCTCGGTTTGCTATTTTTCAGAACCAGAAGGAAACTCCTCTTTCGCATTCGAGTTTAAGGCCTAAAATAGATCCGATTGCTAACTATAGAAATGGCGGCCGCGGATTTGGCTTGCCTCCGCCGTCTAAATTCAGAAGCGGACACTTGCCGTCCACTGCAATTCCGGTGTCCCGTACAATACCTGGCGATGTCGACGATAGTCGGTCTGCTTCCGACAATGACATAACTACTGAGTCAGATGAAGATGATGTTTATGGAGGACGGTATTCTCTTGATTCCTCTCCTCAACATGAAAGAATCCCTAGTTCTGGTGTTAATAGGCAAAGATATGGAAATGCTACACAAAGAGGAACGCGTTATGTCAGTGATTACTCCGATGTTAGTTCGTCTATGGAGACGGTTGCGGCGGGGAGAGGCGGAAGTGTGGTGGAGAGGTTTGTTAGAGGAAATAGCAGGTATCCGGTTGAAAGGAATGTTTATACCGAGGATGATGAGGAGGAATCAGATTCCGCTGGTAGTTCTGAGTTTTCTACTACTCAAGCTGGGAGTGTTAGTAGTGCTTTGCCTAGGAGTAGAATTCGTGTTTCTGAAGGATATGCTTCGAGTGTGGTGTCTTCTCAGGCTAACGTTGAAACCATTGGTCCAAGGGTTTGTTTTTTCTTATCTTTTCTTTTTTTTTTTTCTTTTTTTTTCTTTTTTTTTTTTGAGACAAAAGGTTTGTTTTAGTTTATGTAAATTATCTTCAATTTGGAATTTGAAATGCTTGCTGATATATTCGCTAAACTGCCTGCGCCTTCACTACAAGTCCTTAACGTTTCACCTTCAGGATCAGGTATTTTGCAAATTTGAAAGTCTCGATTTCTAGATATGTCTGACTAAGGACGTAAGAATGTAGTAATTTTAATAATCATCAGTAAACACAGGTCTCATAGAAGAAAAAAGGAAGAGTAATTGTTTCATATTCATGTAATATGATGTAAAAATAAAGGGGAACTTTTCTTGCTGGAACTGGAAGCACGGAAATTTTCTGCTACTAGCAATTTCAACTTTATTGGATGAAACAGTTCTTTTTTCATCAGGAATCTTATTTTACAGTCAAATTTCCTCGATTCTGTGATTTTGGAACTTATGGCTTACTGACTACATAAATGTCTACCTGTTCATTTCCACAGAATGAGCTACTGAGTTTCTAGTTTAAAATGTTTCCTCAACTGAGCCAATAATCTGGAATAATGCTTGTTTTTCCTTTTGGACAATGCTTATTCTATCTCAACTATCAAGTCACTATTGATACAAATATGATTATTATGCATAAAATCACTAGCATTGTAGTGAACTCGTTAATGCATTTGGGAAAAAGGTGGATAGGTAACAACCGGCTTGAAATAGTAAACTGACTTGGGTATAATCTCACACGATTATATTAATATTTTCTCTCCATTTGCTTGTTGCTTATGGTATTTGATAATCTCAAAAAGTGTAATTGTGTTTGCAGAGTGTTTGGAGAGAATTGTTACATTAAAGAAGAGTAAGGAAAAGAGAACATTGATAATTGTCCCTCAGTCTTTTCTCTTTTGGTATATTTATACAGGGAGAAATAAGCAACTGCTTAAAGATTATGATAGATGGGGTAGTGGAGAAAATCTCTTCACTATCCTATATTACTAACCGTATTACCAGATACTTGAGGGATTTAGGAGATATCTTAGGGATTCAGTATTTTAAAATATTTTAATAAATATATTTTAATGTTATCAGTGTTCTATGTAGAGCAAACTTTGCCTTGATAATTGTATATGGGAAATGTTAATTTAATTTGTTACTATGTAAGGCAAAGAATAAGGAGTGAAAACCATTTGTATTTTCCTTGTTTAGGATTTCTTATTCTTCAGTTTTGCAATTTTTCTCACTGATTTGTTTGTCATACAGGATTTGCATTCCAGAAACCTGCAGAATGAGAAACTTTCTTATGATGATGATGTTCCCAGTGCACCTCCATTTTGTGGTTCTGGTCAGGAAATTAAAGAAACGGGTGAACTGGCATCTGGAGTTCATAAAACCACAGGCATCACAGATTCTTCTGACTTCTCTACCATTAACGAGACAAGCAAAACGAAACCTACTTCTGTAGGTGAACCAAAGGATAACTCTGGAAACAAGAATCCTGATCAGTTTTTAAGGTTCGCAAAATTTTGTTAAGTGACCCTTTTGGGCAGAAACTTTGTGCACATTCTTAGTTTGAAAGACATGTTGTCAGCATTTCATGAAAGTGGATATCCGAGATTTTTTATGTATTGGAACCAATATCCTGTTCTTTTTTAACAGAACAACTGCTGGTGTGGAAGCTGCTATTCCTTCTGGCTCAAACCCAGCTCGGCTTCCAACCTTTCATGCAAGGTGTGCATGTTCAACATTACAATTGTGGATGAAATTATACCCAAGAACCTTATTCCTGCTACTCTGTTCTTTAATGTACTGATTTCTTTTTGTAAATAAAATCAGTGCATTGGGGCCTTGGCATGCTGTGATTGCATATGATGGATGTGTGCGGCTTTGTCTTCATGCTTGGGCACGGGGATGCATGGAAGCTCCTATGTTCTTGGAAAATGAATGTGCTTTATTACGGGAGGCATTCGGGTGACATTTTATTTTCTTTTCCTCCTTCTTTTGAAGGATTGTCAATTAAGTTCTATAGGCATTACGCTAAAATGTTCTAATTTTCAGTTTTTCACTAACTCCAGTTTCCATTTCTCTTGAACTACAGTGTACAGACTGTCCTGTTGCAATCAGAAGAGGAACTACTGGCAAAGCGCTCGTCTGAGCTTGTTAGTGAGGGTACTGCTGTGAAACCTAAGAAAATCATTGGGAAGATGAAAGTGCAAGGTGTTTATCTCAGCTTTGACATAACTATTCAAGTATTTGCAACGACTTATTCTAATATCTCATCGATTTTGCAGTGCGAAGAGTGAAGACAGTTCTTGACCCTCCTACTGGCTGTAGCATGTCATCTCTGACACTTAGGGCACCAAAGCTAAAACTCGAATCTGTCCGATATCGTTTCTCCAAGTTGCAGTCAACACTTTCTACTGCCTGGCAAGCTTTTCGAAAAATCCGCGTTGCACATTGCTTACCTGCAAATGGTTCTTTTTCCCGTCAAAGCTTGGCATATGTGCACGCCAGTACTCAGTATCTAAAACAGGTGTCTGGACTCCTTAAAATTGGTGTGACAAGTCTACGTAACAGTTCATCATCATATGAAGTTGTTCAAGGTATGCAAATCCTGACAAGAATGTTATTTATCTTAACCGAAAAATAGATAAATAAAGATTAGCCTTCATATGTTACTGTCGGTACATCCTAATCTCATTAAACTGTCCAATACAATCTCCAAGGGTAAATATCCTCTGATCTACTTGCTTAGATATTGATGGGTAAATTTTAGGTAGCTTCATTCCTTTGCTGGCTTAAACATCTGAAGCTGTTTATAGCTTATCATTGGCCCACGCTATGCATACCTTCTTGACCTCTTTTTCTGTTTCAAATGTCATCAGAAACATTCTCGTGTTTGTTAAGACTGAAAAGTTCAGCAGAAGAAGATAGCATCCGGATGCAGCCTGGATCTGGTGAAACCCATCTGTTGTATGTGCAAATTATCCGATGCTCTCAGTTTTAGTTATTTGTTTTTCTTAAAATCTACTCGAGAAAGGTATTGACAACTCTACAGCTTTCCAGATAGTCTAGGGGATGATTTAATCGTTGAAGTCCAAGATTCTAAGGGGAATTATTATGGCCGTGTCCTTGCTCAAGTTGCAACTATTGCTGAAGATCCGGTAATACTTTCTAAGCCTTGATAAAGTTACTTGGCGATGTTAATTGTTACTTGGCTTTGACTTATACCTATTGGAGGCAGGTTGATAAGCTGCGTTGGTGGTCTATTTATAGAGAACCAGAACATGAGCTTGTGGGCAAACTACAACTCTACATTAATTACTCTACGAGTTCAGATGACAGTAATCTCAAGGTTAGCTGCTATTGTTATATTTACTACATTGTCAAAGTCATCTCCTGTTTGTGTCACGATTCAACCACATTTGGGGTTGTTTTGCAGTTGATCATTAAACAGAATTTGATCACAACTTAGATGGCCATGATATGATGAATTATGGATGAAATGTGCTGTTTAAAAAGAGGAGTATATCTGCAAAGGCTTTAGATTGATTTTACAATTAATGATTGTGGAAGCAAAATTAGCTAATTGGAATTTAGAGATATTATTAAGAGTGTTAACTAATTTACTACTCATCAAATCTGAATCATATTTTTCATTTTCCAATTATGGAAACAAACTATCTGTTTTATCCTTTCAGTGGCTATATATTTGATGTTAAAGATGAAAAGTGCTATAAATGACATGTTGATTGTAGTTTTAGGTGGGTTTTGAAATTAGAGTTCTTTCTGGCTCCACTTGTGAAAGAGACAAGGTACTCCTCAGGATAGTTGCATGCAAGATGTCCAGTGTTTGTATGGAATTTAATTCTTATCATGGATTCATGTCAAGTAACATATGACACTGATTATTGTTTCTTTATCCTAGTGTGGCTCTGTAGCTGAGACGGTTGCATATGACCTTGTTCTAGAAGTTGCTATGAAGATTCAACAATTTCAGCAAAGGAATTTATTGCTTTATGGGTCATGGAAATGGCTCCTTACTGAATTTGCATCATATTATGGAGTTTCAGATGCCTATACCAAGTTGAGGTAACAAGGACTTGTTGTGCTTGACCATTCATGATTAATGTTTGTCAACTAAATTCAATTATTTATGGACTAGATTCATTAAGTTGTGCACTTTCTGTATCAATATTGCCTGTCTGATGTTTCTTCCATGAGAATTTAAAAAAAGAATGAAATAAGGAAGAAGGAAAAAACAAATATTAGGAGTAAGATGAAAGCAAATATGTAGTTTCTGCCAATTTCTGTTCTTTGGTTCTTGTTGCAATTGTGGTTTCTAATATGTAACGGTGACAGGTACCTTTCCTATATAATGGATGTAGCTACACCCACGGCTGACTGCCTGACCTTGGTGCATGATTTGTTAATGCCTGTGATTATGAAGGGCCATAACAAGAGTATGTTGAGTCATCAGGAGGTAAACTTTAGGATTTTCAGATTGCACAAGTTATGCACAATATTTTCTTCTCCATCCTCATATGATTACCACCGTTCTTTTGGTTGTTCAATCATTGATTATATTTTGTTTCTCTCATAATTTAGCCATTCTCATGTTATTTTCTTGCGATTTATTTTGTTGTTGCCTGCTTGCTGCTCATTACTCTCTAAATTCTACATGCATAATTGCTGGATATTTCACTAGAACCGGCTTTTGGGAGAAATCAAGGATCAGATTGAACAGATTCTAGCTCTAGTGTTTGAGAACTACAAGTCTCTTGATGAATCAGCATTATCTGGTATTTTGGATGTTTTCAAGCCTGCAACTGGACTTGCAGCACCTGCACTAGAACCTGCAGTGAAGCTATATACCCTTCTTCATGACATATTGTCTCCTGAGGCACAAACAAATCTCACCCATTATTTCCAGGTACAAGAATTTTGAAGTTCTCACTATAAAAACCTTGTTTCAAGTCTTTCCATTTTTTTGTATCACTTAAAGAGCATCTCCTCCAGGCTGCTGCCAGGAAAAGGTCACGAAGGCACTTGACAGAGACAGATGAATTTGTTACTAGCAACAATGAAGCTACTTTGATGGACTCGGTTGCAATGTCCACAGCTTACCAGAAGATGACTTCCCTTTGTTTGAACATTAAAAATGAAATTAGTACTGATATTGAAATCCACAATCAACATATACTTCCCAGGTATGGAGAACATACAGAATGGATCTTTTGATTTTTGAATTTGAAGATTTTTTACGTCATTTCGTTTGTCCTTCCTGATGTTATATTTACAAAGTAATTAAACTGCATAGCCAAATATGATTAATTGACTGGTAGTTCCAGTGATTTGATGCCAGACTTGTGGGATTCTGATTTTCATATATTTTATCATGCAGCTTTATAGACCTTCCAAATTTATCTTCATCCATATACAGCACAGAGCTTTGCAATAGATTGCGGGCTTTCCTACTTGCATGCCCTCCAACTGGTCCTTCACCTCATGTAGCGGAACTCGTTATTGCAACAGCTGATTTTCAGAGGGACCTTGCCAGCTGGAACATTAGGTAGCTCCAGGCAATAGAAATCATATTTGTTGCTTTACATTGTTTCATCTCTCTTTACATTATCTGGTTCTTTTATCTTTCTCAGTCATGTGAAAGGAGGAGTTGATGCAAAAGAGTTATTCCATTTGTATATCATGCTATGGATTCAAGACAAGCGCCTTTCTTTGCTAGAGTCATGTAAACTAGACAAGGTACATTTGTCAAGCAATAGCATATTTTTATTGTTCAGTCCTCTTGCATCTGTTCTAAACTCTGAGAAGAGCTTGCAGTTTATAATCCAGCGACATGACATTTGGAATGATTCTCTTGCCTTAAGCTTGATCTCTATGTTTTTTGCTTCACATTTGAATATGTACATCCCAATTTTTATTATAAAAACAATAAATGTCAAATAACTTTATGGTTAGATTCAATTACCTTCTCTTTCTTCCATCGTCGCATGATGGTTATAAGTTGCAAATTTTTTTTTTTATCTTTTATTAATTTTTCAAGATGTCAGTTCAATGACTATATTCAAGGTATGTTTGAGGGAATGATTTTCCTTGGAAAATTGTCTAAAACTTGTTTAATTGCAGGTAAAATGGTCAGGAGTCAGGACGCAACATTCTACTACTCCCTTTATCGATGAGATGTATGACCGTCTTAGAGAGACTCTAGACAACTATGAAGTCATCACTTGCCGATGGCCAGAGTACATTTTTGTCCTAGAAAATGTATGCCTATATGACTTACACTGAATTTAATTTTCTTATTTATACTTTGTTATGTCTATGTTACACCATTATAAAAGTGGCTGAAGAACTTAAACATTTTGCACAATTAATATTAGAACTTTGTAAAACAGTAAAAGTAATTCTTAGGTGTCATAGCATATAAAGTTCTTAATGTCAACTCAAAATTTTCTTTTTAATTAGGTTGAGATTCTTCTTAGTTGGTTTGTTTCCTCCAGCCCCCCTCCACTCTTTTTCCTTAAAAGAAAAATTATGCACTGTGACGTGTAAACACTGCCTGAAAAAAAGTGTGTCAGTATTTGTAAATTGATGCTTGCCTGTAATGTTGGTTTGTGTTTGCTGTTTATGCATCCTTGAGCCTTCTTTTACCCTATTGTTAGTCTCGTGGTTGGTGACTGACCAACAAAATTTGTTGGCTTTCTGAGATGGGATCAAGGGTTCCAACTGTAGTTAATTGTTCCCTTGTCCAACTACAGTAATAGGTAACTAGAATAATGGTTACTATTACAAACTTCAACTTTTGCTGTCCCCTGGAGCAAATGTATAAATAATCGCTCCCTTTTCTGTGGAGGTGAAAAGGAATTGACTATATGTGAAAGAAAGTTAAGAAAGTGGTTATAAGAAGGTTGTAAATCAGTATATATTGTCCCATGATGGAGGCTTGATTTGTCCTTTTGCAAGTGAACCCCTTTTCTTTCCATGGATCCACTTGATAACATGATGCTTTCCTTTTTCTTTTCTTGATGACAATAAACTTGTACTTATTGAACATGTTTGTATTGCTCTGCCTCATCAAAAAGGCTATTGCTGATGTTGAGAAGGCAATAGTGGAGGCTTTGGACAAACAATATGCTGATGTGCTAGCACCATTGAAGGAGAATTTGGCGCCCAAGAAATTTGGCTTCAAGTATGTGATGAAGCTTACACAAAGATCTGTATGTTCATATACAGTTCCTGACGAGGTGAGCTGTGACTTCTTGACTGTTAAGATTCCTTTAACAATTCTATATTTTTGTGAATTTACATTTTGGTTTCTTGCAGCTTGGAATTATGTTGAATTCCATGAAGAGGATGCTTGATGTCTTGCGTCCCAAGATAGAATCTCAGTTCAAGTCATGGGGTTCTTGCATACCTGATGGTGGAAATGCAGTTCCTGGAGAGCGTCTTAGCGAAGTGACTGTAATGCTGAGAGCGAAGTTTAGAAGTTATCTACAAGCTGTTGTAGAAAAACTAGCAGAAAATGTGAGTATCATTTTAAAAATGATAGAGAGTTCTTTTAATGTGTCATCATTTATGTTTATTGCTTAAGTCTCATAAATAAGTAAATCAAGGCAAAATATGCTCAACTGGAAATATGCATAAACTTATTATTACATTTATAATTGCAGTTATGCATTATTGTGCAGCAATCTAGATTGTATTCTTTTTTCTGTTGGTGGAGAATTTAGATTATGTACTGATTTGATGTGTCACTCATTTGCTTTTTCTGTTTCCTGCAGACAAAGTTGCAGAATACTACAAAATTGAAAAAGATTCTCCAGGAAGCAAAGGAATCCGTGGTAGAATCTGATATAAGAGGTAGAATGCAGCCACTAAAAGACCAGCTGACAAATACAATCAATCACCTCCAGTCTATTTTTGAAACACATGTATTCGTTGCAATCTGTCGAGGCTATTGGGACCGCATGGGGCAGGTGAGCATTATGGGAATAGATCGACTGAAAAAATTGTCATGATGGAGTCATCTGAACCTAAGTTCTTTCTTTGTTTCTGTGACAGGATGTTCTTAGTTTCTTGGAGAACAGAAAAGAAAATAGGTCCTGGTATAAAGGATCGCGAATAGCAGTATCTGTAAGTACTGCTTGTGCAATTTTACTAGTTCAAATTATCTAGTATAGATTGAGATACTGATTTCAATTAAATATAAACTGACAATTAAGAGCTAAAATGTGGCAATGCATTTTGGGGCCACCATATCCAACTTTTTATGGCATTAGATTTTCCATAATAATCCTTTATGTTCTTCCATTGATGGTGATACCTTTTTGCCCAAAATGATCCAAGTCGTGTGAATTATGATGTGATCTTGGAGAAACTGAAATGGAAAATATAAAGCTTAAAAGAAACTTTTCCAACTGAATTTATGTATATTGCTCTTAAACTGATTGTTTAAGAGGGTGAACTACTCAAAACGCATTGGTTGTTAATGATGGTATATGCTTGTGGTTGACCTTTCTGTGAATTTACAGGTCCTGGATGATACCTTTGCCTCACAGATGCAGCAGCTGCTTGGGAATGCACTACAAGATAAAGATCTTGAGCCACCAAGATCGATCATGGAAGTCCGTTCAATGCTATGCAAGGACACTCCCAATCACAAGGACAATGGCTACTACTATTGAAACCGCTTCCGTTTGTAGATATGAGAACTACGAGGATTTGTGATTACGTGAAGCAGAAACTTGGTAAGTCAGCGATGATATAAGTTAATCTCATTGGCCTCTTGCAAATTATGGCCATCAGTTCTACCAATGCATTCAAAACTGCAGGTGCAACCAATTTTGTCAAGGGAGCAAGTGTCTCAGTTGCTCGTCATTTTTACCAGTCTGCCATTCTCCAATAAGTATTTCATTTTTATTTCTTTTTCATTTTTGGGTATAGATATATAGAGCACTGAGATAGTCTAATTTCACCTACATATGTAATATGCTATATAGATAGATATAAGCTTCTTTGCCTTTCTTTTTCACTCTGCATCAGACTATAGTGCAAATACTATCCCTTTCAAATCCGGTGTAAATATACGATACAAAAATTTCTGATTTGCCCAACCATTAACCTATAAATTTGTCAATTAGTCTTTGTTGGCATTCAAGCGATGAACCTTTGTGCTGACGAGAAATAATACAAATATATAGGGATATTAAGATTTCGTTTATTTTTAGAAAACTTCTTGTATTTTGAAAATATTTTAGTTTTGTTATTTGGTTGCAATATTAAAAAATTAGTTTAAAAATATTAAATTTATAATTTCTCAAACAAAATTATAGAACTATAAGAATTTTATATTTGAAAAATTTATTGTTAAATATGATAAAAATATATAAAAATGACAATGGTTCGCAGTGGTTACAGTGACTGATAATGAATGGTGATTATTCCTAATTGATGAAATAAATGTGTGAATATAAGATTATAACAAATTTGTAAATATCTGGAAAATATTTTCCTTTTAAAATTAGAAAATTATTTTGTTTTTAAATGATTTAATTATTTCTTTAACTTTGACTAGAACAAAAAATATTTTGGACTGATTTTTCTAAATATCCAAAACATCCAACAATCCAAAAAATATTTTCCAAGGAAGCTAAATTATTACAAAATTTGTATCCTAAAACCTGATACAAGTATAGCGAACAATTTGAGAAAGTGTAGCGATTTTAATTGAGAGTCTAACGAGTGTTCAGCAATTCTCAACTCAGTAAGTGCTCTATTGCGTAGCAGCGACCTGAGCGCTAATAATTTCCAGTTGCCAACGAAGAATAGAGCAAGGCCCAAAGTTTTCGAGATAAACGAGTTGCTCACGGCGCTAAAGCTAAAAATGGCTGGGAAGAGTTTTAAAAGTATCCTGGAATAAAATACAATTAAATTAGAGCATGAAGTTATCTTTGAACGCCAATGTGGAGGTTTCTTCAGTTGCTTGTCATGTCAAGCAAGCTTCCTTTAGGAGAAGCCTAACTTTCTATCATCAAATAGAATAATAAAAAACGAAGTGAATTTCAAACGAGTTTCCGCGTAGAAATACCAAAGATGCCTTTATTTAACAAGTAATACCTAAGCCAATTTCTAAACCCCAACGTTACGCATGCTTACAATCGAGGCAACATGATTGTCTCAAGACACAACTTTCGTCAAGAGACTTTAACCCCGTCGGGAGATTTTCCAATGAATTTGAATTGCACTCGTAAACACTTGAAAAATATTTACAATATTAAATTAAATTCAAGTAATCAATCAATTCAACACATGAAAAGAATGAGATACAACAGGAGGAGCACTCTGCCGCGTTTGCAGCACAGGCACAAATACAACAGTGAATCCGAATACCAGACAGGCACATCAGAGAAGCTTTGATATTACATGACAAGAAGTCCAGAACGCTTTAGTGGCAGCCCTAAGAATTACTGGATTTTGGTAAATCCTGTTATGTAAGAAAAAAACAGAGATCAGGAAGCATATTATTTCTACCAAAAAAAATTGAATGCTATATTCCTCTTTTCATAGATAATAGAAAACAAGAGGAAAGAGAAATGGAGTAAATGCTAATAGAAGTTTTACACAGAAACATCAAACTATGGGACAACTATAGCCAAGACAAAATGACAGGACAGAGTAAGGAAGAAAGAACCGCTGCATTAAATGGGAAACAAATCGAATAGCCTACCCGATTGCAGTTGCTCCCCAAGATGCTACATTGTAGATGACTTTGCTTCCATCCCATGCTTTCCGAAGCTTCCCTTTCTTCTTTTTTACAGAGAATGTTTTGCTAAGGGCTAAAAGAAAATTAACAGAGTGTCAGAGCTCTATCAAACAAATTGGTCATAATGAATCTTATTTGAACTGATGCACAAAATGAAATGCAACACAGAACTAAAGAATAATTGGAAAATATTTTGTTCAAACTGACCATCCTGAAGTTGGTTAGGGGTCAAGTCCTGAAAAAAAAAAAAAAGAAGCACTATTAGATGCTTTGCATGTAGAATGTCGCTATTCAGTTTCATTTCACTAGCATAATGATACATAGAACTTGCAATAGCTTCAAAAACATCAGCAATGTCCAAAAGATAGCTCATGCTAAATGACATAAGAAAATAAAGATACAAAATCAATACCTAATCATCAACAATAGAAAATGGTTATCAATCTAAAAGCCAGATGGGTAATTTTATAGTTTCTGTGCTACCATATGATATATGTGATGCTCTGTCCTCATTTATGTACTTGTGCAAATGCATGAGATACATTCATGTTTCTTCAAATGTACTGACTTAAGGAGGCATACCCCAAACTATATCTCAGTGAACATAAGCACAAAAATGTCTATGCATACTTGGAATTAACAAAACTTGAGAATTTGTTTGGCATCCGTATCAAGTAACAGATGCAGAAGTTCCCAGAAAAAGGTTGTATAGTTAAAAAACAGAAGTATACTTAATAATAAACTTTATCATAACCCTAATAACTGATGAAAAAAGTATAAGGACAAGAAACTTTCTACACCTTAGTCTGTTTAAGGGACAACAAATACGCTGCCATGAAGCAAGCAATGCCGTCTACTATGTCCTCTTGCCGAACAAGAACATAATCTTCTTGATCAGAATCAACAGTTTCATCTCCCCAAAGATCATGTTTACTGACCATGGCCCAAGAACTACTTTCTTCTGCTACCATAGAAGAAGTCTATTAGCATCTAGGTTTCTATATCCAAGGAGCAAAATCTTAAAGTTAAAGTTTAAGATGTGAATGAAAAGTCCAAGCAACCTATTAAGCAGCAAGTCAAAAGGATCATTTGCATAAGATATTATCAACATCATCTACAGATGCATACCAGTAATAGTTTGTGGAACTGACATTTGAGCGGACTCTAGCTTTTCGAGAAAGTCAGGGCATTCAACTCTAGATTTGAGAAGGTCACACAACTGCATCAGGAAAGCAGACATGTGGGAATGCATAAGTTACAGTGCGTAAAAGTTTTAGGAAAATTAGTTACATCTTATGAGCCATCACGAAAACGTTACATGACAGTTGACCTTGCCATCTGAATCTTCAACAGTTTTGTAGTTTATATCAGACATGAATTGGTAATGACACAAAGCAGAAAAACAAACGAGTAATAAAGTGTTTGAGCAGCCAGCCTAAAAGCTCTAGCCAGGAGGAGGTGGATCAATAATATTAACAATAGTAATTAATAATAATACAAAGGAAAGAGTAATAAGAAAATAGTAACAGTACTAAAAGAAAAAACTTTGTATAACACTTAAAAGGGTAAAATCAATTAAACTTTACAAATGGATACCAGCCAATAAAGACAAGTTCTTAAAGATGGTCTTCATGTTAAACAAGTAATCACTCCAAAACTTTGCACGGCAAGACAAAGCCATGACATTTTGATCAACAAAAAAGCAAGACAAAATTTCCAAGAAGATTTTAAACATATATCAAATACCCTATTGCTAATAAACTAAGCAAGAAGCACAAAAGAAAGAAATTTGATACTCGAACCTAAACTACAATTAAACAAAATCAGGCCCCAAAAACAATTCAACCATACCTCCTCAGCTTCTCGATCACCAGCCGACAATCTAGTAGTCTCTCCGCCTGGCTCTTCCTCATCCTCCAAAGCTAGCTTCCCTCCACGGTTAGAGTCATTACCATCGTCAACATCATCAGTGTTACTAAGCAATTCGAGAGCTCTCTGGCACTGCTCGAGCACGTCTTGCAAGGTCTTCCTCTTAACCCGAACCCGATCCTTCTCTTCTGCTTCCATCTTCCTCTCCAAATCCAAGGATGACGATACCAGATTCGAAGATCTGGAGACCTCGATTTCCATGCCTGAAATTAGAGAATCGAGTCTGATTATGATATTCTCTTTTTTTTTTTTTTCTCTCTTTTAGGTTTTTCTTTTTTGGTTGTAAGAACCCTAAAAGTTAAATTGCTGGTCCATAGGTTTTGGTTTGTTTGGGGATCCTAGAAATCGTTTGGTAGCAGAGGAAGAATTATTGGAATTCGACATTCAGTTTCCTTGTTGTATTCGTTGTCTGCAGCAGAAAGACGACTTTTTTCTTTTTCTTTTTTCTTTTTCTTTTTTTCTTCAGCTATGTTTTTAGGTTATTACTTATTGTTTAGGTATAAGTAAGTTAGGCCCCTTAGTTCCGTGAATTGGCGTTTGCACGGAAATGGCCCTTCTGATTGGTTTATCTTCTGCTTTTGGTTCTTCATTATTTATTACTTATACTTCATGGTCAGGAATTGTGTGAGTTCATTCTGCATTTCCGCTCTTGGTGCGCTGATATTTATATAATTTGAATAATTATTATTGTTATTTTAAAAAGCTTTTGATTTATAATTTTAAAATTAATAATAAAAATAATAAAACTAATTTTATAATAATAATTTTTAAAGGTCGAAAAAAATTACGTTAAACACTTTAATATTTTGATTAATATTTAGTGTTTCGCAAATATTAATTTTTTTTTTTTATAATCATATTCATTATCTTTTCTTATTGAATTTAATTAATTAAACAAATGCTTTTATCAAATATTTTTAATAGCTAACATTTAACCGTTACTATAATAGTAACAGTTAATATTGTCAAATACGCTCTTTATCTTTTATTTTTTATATATTTATTTTTATTGAATCAAAATCTAAAAGTTTTACTATGAGTAATTTTTTTTCGTAAACTCAAAAACTATAATTGGAAAAAAAAAATCAAACATTAGAACACTTAGCTTGAATATCAACAAACCCATCTATAGTGAAATATTATATATTTTGTAGCAAATTTGATTTACTCATTGCTTTTACGAATTACGGCCTCCTTTTCTGAAAATCCATTGAACATAAAAGATCCCTCTCAAAAATTTATTATAAATATATGCACATAAATAAATAAATTTTATGAAAATTTTCACTAAACTATGAAAAACTAATGAAAACAACAAATCCAATATTACAATTCAATCAAAAAGAAACTAAAAGAAGCAATCAAAAAATAAACAAAAATGAAAATTGACATCCGTACTCAATGGATTAGCGTTGACCGAGACAAGTTTGTTTAGAAATTGTCGATAAATATAATAAATTCTTTAACGTTTAATTTTTAAAGTATCAAAATGATTCACATGAGAGGCGTTCGCTAAAATAGTTAGATCTAATTCCTCTGAAATTAATGCACTTCAACGCCAAAAGTGTAGTGAGTAAAAAAATAAAAATCTAATACAATTAAATCGGTTATAATGATGTATTTAAACAAATAGAGATTCTCAAAAACTTCTTCAGTATTTTTTATCTATTAAAAAATAAATAAAATCTTATATTGAGTAAATAAATATAAACTAATATGAAATCATATTACCAATCAGAATCAAAAGCAAACAATGAAATAATTGCCATGTATCAATTGAAAACATCAAACAATTGTAAAAGATATACTTAAAAAAAAAAAAGAGATTCACTTATAGGTCAAGAGTCCATTTTTAGATTAACATTTGGTTGTTTGTCCATGGACCCTTCCATCTTTAATTCTTCAATTCTTAAAAGTGGCTAATGTTGGATTTTGAAAGTTATATATATATATATATATATATGATCATCACATATTATTAGAATGAAAAGATAATGATTCATACGACAAAGAATGATAGCATACTCCCCATTGAATTGATCAAAAGGAGAGTTAGGTTCTAAGGATTACAAACAAAGTCTAGGGTGCGTAATATCATATAAATCATGGTTTAGCCACCATATCAAATTTGACGGAGATTGAGATAAGAAATGAGCTCCTATGATAAAATTCCTAACATACTTAGAAAGGTAGTCAACACTATAATTAGCCTTCCTATAGACATGACTAATAATACAATTTCAATTATCTCTGATAATATTATTTATAGCCAGAAAAAGCTGTTGGACACCTCCACTTGAAGCCATCTTGCCTTGTATAACTTGAACTACTGCTTCACTATCACATTCCACCTTGATATGGGAGATTCCCATTAGTTTGGCGATCTTAAGTCCTTCGAGGATAGCCCATAACTCTGCATTGGGTACAGAGTATATCCCAATGGAAATTACGAAGCCGTTAATCCATTGTCTTGAGCTGTCCCTAATACGGCTCCTTCCATACGCCATTTGCTTTCCCAATGAACCATCTGTGTTCAATTTGAAGAAGGGATCAATAGGGGGTGACCCTGAAATCTATTTCAAACTTTTACTTGAGTACTTATCATCCCTCCATGTAACAGATCAGCTGCATTATAGTTTTCTTTAGCAAAGAAAATGATCTCTTTCACTAAAGTGTTCAGGCGAATATGTTGTTGCTGAAAAAGCCATACATTCCTCCTATTCCAAATTTTCCAGCATGAAATGCCGAAAATGATTGGCCATGGAACCCCCAACTCACGCATCTTTTGGCTTTTAAGGTTCATGATAAATCATGCTTTTTTTATATATATATTTACACAAAGCATCATCCATGTTCGTGTCTGTTTTAATTGTTTACAAGTCTGATTAATCATCGCTTGTCTTTAAAGGCAAAAGAGGGACATCGAAATATACTTTATTTTTATACTTGCACAAGTTACTCAGACCTGTGTCTGTTTTAATGGTCGACAAACCTGACTAATGTCCGCTCGCCCTCAGAGGCAAAAGGATTGTGTTAACATATAATACTAAAATATATTACAATAATAAAACTAGACTCCTAAATAAATTTTAACTAACATATAACATAGGATTTGTAATCCTTATCTTAATACAATTATCCTTACTGTATAAGCTAGTTTGGAAGAAATTTATGTTGAAGAGGATCGAATTCATAACTTAAATTTTGATGATTAAACCTGTAAATGCTCTTTGTCACTAAACTATTCCATCTGAGTTTCATTCAATAAAACTTTACAAACAATAACACTAAATCAAAATATGATAAATCATGCATGATTGCTCGAGTGTAGAGCTTTAATTAAAAGAAGACAATCAAATTATAGGATAACTGATGAGAGTTGCAATGACTTTACGCAATGCATTGACCAAAATGATCTTGCAAGATTTTGAAAAAATATGATTAAATTTATTTATTTAATTTTTCTAATAAAATTATAATATACAATACAACTCTTTAGAAATAAATATGATTAATTCAAACAACTCAAATATTTATTTTATTATACAAAATAAAGCGAAAATTTCAAAAAAAATTTAAACAAAAAGAATATAAAATGTAGGGAGTGCAAAGTCAATGTTCCTTTATATAATTATATAGATTTATAGAATATAATTATATAGATATAGAAAGATATATAGATAGATCGTTACGTATCAATTATAAAATTGTTTGTATGTACCTTTAAAATATTAATTATAGAAAAAACATATTGATTATACCCAGGGGCGGAATCAGTTGAAAAATTAATATTAAGTCCAAAAAAAAATTGAAAAAAAAAAAATTGACTCCATTATTACATTAAAATTATATTTTGGCCCCCTAAATCTTTGGACCGGGTCCACCACTGATTATAACATTATTTTGCTTTCACAGGCATTACCGACTAAACATGTAAAATTCAGATTTAATTTTATACGTTAGCCTTTTGTATGGGACACTAGAATATTTATCCCGTCTTGAATTTACGTAAAAAGACAATCCAATAAGTGCTCAAAACACATGTTCCATGTCCAACACACGACAAAACATTTCTGGTTGTACATTAATTGTACCCTATAGTTATTATTTATTAATTTTCAGTGTGCAGAAATCTTTAATTTTCAATTTTGTTATTGTGAGCGATTATATGTAAAAAAAAAAAAAAAAAAAAACTGGTTGGGTACATGTAATTGTACCCACCCTATACCGTTATTATTTATAAATTTTCCAGTGTGCAGACAATCTTTAATTTTCAATTTGTATTGTGAGCGATTTAGTATTGTGAAAAAAAAAAAAAAAAAAAATTTGTATTCTACTTAATTTTCAAAGAGTGGGTCAAATTGATTTTTGTTTTTCTTTTTACCATTGAGGATGAAAGACTCAATTGATATGTACCCATGTAGGTAATTGCGCAAGTGATAGATACCAGTGTTATTAATTATAGGCGTAATGAGCTATATAATTATATTGGAACCTATTCCATTTATTATTTAATTTTTCTCTATGTACAGAATATATATCATCCTTTACATCTGGTTTAGACAGAATTTGTCTATGTTTTATTTAATTGAACTGGTGCATGAGATCGGTTCGATATATAACTGTCGCTTCTGTAATAACCACGTGTCTCTTTCTTACAATTAACGCAAATCCTGCTAGTTAGAGCCGGTTAAATAATGATTCGTTTGTTTTCCTTTTCACTTAGGGCCTTAAAATTGACTATTTTTTGCATATTACTATAAATTTTTGCTTATTCATTATTGGATCATTTGTTTGGGCTGATCTTTTGTGTTCTCTATATCGTTTGGGCATTGCATCAAAAGTTAATAACTCAGTCTGGTGCTCTCATTATTGTTTACAGTTGTTTGTGAGTGCAGCAAATCAACGCCACCAATTATTCATTTTCTTTGCTTCCTGGATGAGAAAGAGACCGCCAATTCACAGATGTTTATAAACAATCAATAAAGGAATTTTGTTTGTAACAACCCCGAGTCATAGTTCTAGAAGATCATCTCAAGTATGCAAATTTCAGTTTTTTTATCAATTTGATGAAAATTTATAAAAAAAACTATACTCCATATTAAATTGGACGCAAATCCGTCTAAAATTATTTTTGAACTTTGCAGTGTTAGTAAGTTAGACGAAAATTGCATCTAAATAGAGTTCAATTTTCAATCGCAAATATATTTCAGTTTTCAAACGTACACGTTATCCAGATTAATTTGCAATCTCCATTAGATAAATGATAAAAAAATAAATTGATGGATAATCAAAGACATTGAAATTAAATGATATTAATAAATACTCTAAAATGGAAATGATCATATACATATCTGGTATAATATTTTACATAAGAAGTTGGTACATAAAAACTTTGGGTTTAATATTTCATTATTCCATATTTTTTTTTTATTTTCATGACCCAAGTCAAATAAAAGCAAATAAATATAATGACTATTTGGAAATTATATTAGTTCTTATTTTGTAAATATCTTTGATTGAAAATATTTATTGTCCAAAAAACTAACAGTCTTAATATTTGTCTTAAAATAATCTCATGAAAAAAAATTAAAATTTAAACCATTTTCTCATTAGATCTGCAAAAATTAAAATTTTAAAAAACAATTTATTTAGTCAATGCATTGTTGATTCTAATTGACGTCTTCCGATTTAATATCGAAAAACGACCCAAGAGATTTTATCTAATCCAGAAAAATTTTTATAAAATTAGATACTTAAGTTTGCTCCACCTTTATTTATTATATATACAAGCAAAGTCAACGAGTCGAAATTCCGAGTGTTGCATCTATTTTATCATAATGGTAATTTTTATCTTGAATTATTTATAGTTGGAGAATTAACATTAGAGGCACTCATGTTCTTCTGCACAATGTGGACCCATGACGAATGGTAAATTACTTAATTTTTAGTGTGTATTAAAAGGCAATTGGAAAGAAAGTAAAAACAGAGAGAAAATAAGAAAAAATACTGAAATTAAATGAGTGTATGTACACCGAGCATTAGAAGCACTGAATTCATTAAGTCCAATTGGTGATGATGATGATGAGCTAATTTGCAACAAAAAGCAAATGAATTTTTCCATTTCATTGCCGATAACTTTCTTTACTGGCTTCACAATTTCTATACATGTATATGGATCTTATGCAAGTTATGCATGGTCTTTTTATGCTTGCAAATATCTCCTTCAGTTAATGTCCTTACTTTTCAAATTTTGCCTCGCACCTTCAATAAGATAAACAGACTTTCTTTTTCTTTTTTGAAACGACACAATTCTCACTACAATGAGTGGGCACAAATATTACTTCACATTATATCTATGTTTAAAAGGAAAAAAACTATAATTTTCTTTCTTAATTATTGCAAGATACTAGATTTAATTTAGGTCTTTGCTTTAGTTCATTAAATAATAGTTTATTTATAACTACGATTTACTCTAAAATATAATACTTTGCGAGGATATCATCTTAGTCTGAGATATTAGAGTGACATGCATTAAAAATTAGCTAGCAAAAAAACTTATTCTTTCATGTTATGCAAATTTCGAGAATGAGAATACTTAATAATTTTTATAATTTTAAATACCTCAAAGAGTCTTCTGTCTAATAAATATGATATATTTTAAAACCAAATTATATCCCTTTCACATCAAAATATATTTATGTGTATAAAATCTGTTCTATTACAAAAAAGACAAGACAATTAATGTCCAATATGAATTTCCTATCTACTTAATAGATAATATGTTGACGGATTTTTAATAAGATTTAGACATATGTAATATAGAGAACAAAAACTATTATGAATGAATTTTTTTGAAAATACGGTTTTTTTTTAGAAGGCACAACTTTGGCTTTGAAACCATATCCTGTAAACTGTCCATTCAAAAAAGACGTGTTAACGCATAAACATAATAAGCTGCATTGGCAGGCAATTGGGCGAAAGAACAGAAAGACCTGCTTTCCACCACACTCCAAAACAAATAAATCTTTTTATTTCGCATTAATACTAGACCCAGTGGACATGAGTGGAAATTACATAGAGTACCCTTCTCATGCCATAATTTTTTCCCCTCCAACACGTTCGGCGGAGAGAGAATACTTAAGAAATACGGATGACGTGTACAGGTGCCGCTAATGTTAGGAGGACCCGCTCTCTATGGGGAGGTTTTTTTGCTTGACCACCGGGTTTCCGTTTGGAAAGAAAAATCAGTTCTTGGAGAGAAAGAAGAAAAGAAACCAGCTCCACAAGACAAGAACAAAAAGAAGGAAAAATATGAAAAAAAAATTCTCTAAAGTCTTCTTCTTCTGTTTCTATCTTTACGCTTCTTCTCTTTTCTCCTTTCCTTTTTGTTTTTCGTTTTCTCCATCTAATCAGGTACTTCCTCAATTAAAATATTTAATTCTTGCCAAATTAACTGTTTTCTATGGAATTTCTATTGTCCATTAGCTTCATCATTGCGGTCATTTGGCGGTGTGGTTGCAGAGTGTGTTCGGTTTCTGATTCGTCAACTGAGATAGTGATTTTGTGATTTGTGGATCAAGCATGACTACGAGCAATGAACAACGATTCACGAATTGCACACACAGAGTCGCCTCAGGTTTTGTTATACAATTAGGTTTTTGTTTTCGGTGATTACAATGTGATTCAACACAATGCCGCTCATCGTAGAATCTGCTTGTTCATGGCGCTATCTTTTTTGAACTAAAAATTAAAATTAGAATTCGTTTGTACAGTGATCGCATGTTCAAGTAGGGAAATTTTTGGCTACAGAATTGAAAATGTTTGTGTTCGTTTTGTGTGTAGGGAAAGATGGTGTTGCCTCCTCAACCTCCTCCAGTCCCCCGCCACAGGGGACAGCCCGAATGTTCGTGCTCGGGCTGGAAAATGCGGTGGGTTTAACTCTTTCCCAATTGTTGGTTATTTTATTATTTTTCTTTTGTAATATTTTCTCCATGCAGATTCGCCTGATCACCATTAGTTATTGTCAACCATCATTGTTGGTCATGCATAACATTTTTTTTGTCTTCCCATTTTCTAAACCTCAATAAATTTAATGGATTACGTGTGGATATTTAACTTAATCCTTCATAATATATTAGTATGAAATAAATCTTGATAGTAGTTGCCTCATTTATGTGGACCAAGTGTAGGATTTTATCCGCCTAGTTCATATATTAGATTTTTTGCCATCTAGTTTATTGCTCATTTTGATTTATAATCCCTTGTTTTTAAGATCCTAGGCATTTTGCTACCTGATGTATATAATTTGTGTTGCAGATATTCAAGAGTGGGCCTCTTTTTAATATCATCTAAAAGTGAATTGAATATGCACATCTATAGTCCCAGTTCACAATATTTAAATTTTGCCTAAGCCTCCATTCTTAATTTCTTATATGTAACATAAAATAATTTAGGTACATCCTGTCATTACTTTTGTGAGGATCATTGGCCTATTCTGAAAGTTAAATTCTCTATTTTTTTCAAATTTTTTATTATGTAGGAATTGGGTGGACAATCCCTGGAAGAAGCGGTGGTTTATTCTAACACGAACTTCATTGGTTTTCTTTCAAGAAGTGAATCCAGTAAGTAAAGTTTCACATATAGTAAATAAAATAAGGAATGTTTTTAAAATTTTCAACCCAGCACCTCATCAGGATTCCTAACTAATGGAAATTTAGTCTCATTCCTCTCTCCTGCTTGCCTGGTTGCGGTGTTGGCAATTTTTTATAGTTGAATAAATTTCACCTACTATATTTAACTTTTCCGAGTCTGCTTCCTCAAAAAGGGGGTGAAGTGAACCTGATCCTTGGTGGTATTGACCTCACACAATTCAGGCAGGTCAAGCTTGCTTTTTCAAATTAGACATGTTCATTTCTGTTCATGCCATTGTAAATGTTTCCACAATAGAATGAAGTCTAGTTTTTCTAACTTCATAGTACTTTATTTGGTGAATTTCTAAGTGTGGTTGTCAAAGCAGACAAAAAGCCTTGACTGGTTCTCTTTCCTGAATGGCCGTGAAACGGGCGAACTTTCACTCTTAAGGTGGTTTCAATATTTCTTTATCACGTTTTCTCTTGAGATTTCGTGGTATTATTGCACAGACGGAATAAATCTTCCAGGGCTTAAAAAAGGAAACTGGAGCTTTAAGGATAATTCGACTTAATCTTGCTTGCAAAAATCTCATATAATAGTATTTTAGTTTTTATTCAGCTTCAGTTACTGGAAAGTTTAGTTCTATTGTGATTGCTTGAAGAGTTGCTTTTTAGAAAGGATATTAAACGGGTAATAGAATAGGTAAACATGATTTGTAATAACTTAACCAGTTAATGAATCCCAAGCTTTGTTCCCTGAGCTCATTCAAATCTAGCTCAAGGATTATCATTCTTAGTCATTTAATAAACAAGGTTCCAAAAGTGAAGCCTTGAGCCCATGATCCAATCACCAATAAACAAGTTGAATTTTATTTTGCAAGCTTGGCATTTTAAAAATGCATTTTTTGATTCTAATTCTATAATCATTCCCTTTTGCCATGAAACAAATTTGCAAACATCTCTTTTTTTACTTGTATTAGCATAAAACAGAAGTGGAATTTTCCCTCATAAATGTTTGCAACAATTTGAATGGTTTAGATAGTTTGCATTTTATGATATTAGAAAATGGACCAGAAGACTGTTTTTCTTTGTAAGGAAATTTTATGTACTCTCAATTAGTTTATATTATATTAAGATACTGACCGACGGAAGTAGTTTGAAACTCTTCACACCCAAATTGACAGAACTATCTATATATTTTACGGGGCCTTAACTAATTGCAAATAATGAAAAGGTTATTATTCACTTAATGCGGTTAAACATTGAGTGTTTTTTATGAATAATTGCAGAAAACTCTCAACAATAATTTGTGATTCCATTTTGGATTCGTATGGAAATTTTGTTTAATTGCTGCTAATGAATTGGAGTTGCAGATCAGTTTAAGATCACCTCTTCAAGGCCCTTATTGAAATTTTGTTTACCATTTAACATATGTTGGGATACAGGCTGAAACATCGGAAGATTTATATGAGTGGAAGACTGCGCTCGAAAATGCTCTGGCACAAGCACCAAGTGCTTGTCTTGCGATGGTTGCAAAAATGGTATCTTCAAGAAATGATCAGGCTTGAAGGAGCTAATGATTCTCCGGAACAGTGTAAGCAAACATATATGTTCGTTTGCATTAACATTTTGTGCTTGCTGCTATAATTTTTTGTAATTTGACAGTCCTTGTATGCCTAAACTTTGCCCTTGATGTACCAAGAGCCCTTGAGTTTAACACTGGCAAATACATGAGAAGCGAACATTTGGACAATTAAGTCAAATTATTTCAAAAACACTGATGTTTAAGTAATCTATTCTTTTATGAAACAAGTAGCAACCCAACTCTCTATCAATTTTGTTCGTAATTTCAAGTCAACAGAAGAATCAAATCACATGGTGGGTTCTCTCATGACCCTTTATATATCATTCTTCCAATTTTTACTTCCATTGGATCTTCATATTGGGCCTCCACTGCGGCTAAATTACTGCATGGAAATTCTTCAAAGTTTCTTTAGAGGCATTTGCAGCATTTGGGTTATTTGTGATGTTCAAGAACTAGGAATCCTAAATTCCCCTCCCGTACCCCGAAAATTTTTTCAACATCAGCTTAGAATACTGGGACTCTTTTTGTTTTTGCCCCCTGCAGCAAAGGATAAAGTGCCTTTACAAAGCTTTGGTCATTTGGCCAGACCAGTTTTTTACTAGCTTTAGAAGAAATGTTGATGGATCTCCTTCTTTTCTAGAAAAAGGCCTTAGGTATATAGAAGAGCATGGTAGGTTTTTTCTTTCCCCATGGTTGTTTTATGAAACCATTCAATTATATTTTGAACATGTATTTTCTAAAGACTGTATATTCATATCCTCTCTACCTCTACTCAATGCGTGGAAACATGCTTTTCCAATTTTGTTGGATCGATATGTTTTCTTCGTGTCTCGACTATGCATGTATTGAGATGAACCATATTGCTGAAGTGGTCTCCCAGCTGTGCCCCAAAGGTTATAATAAATCTCTTAGAATTTTATTGGTGCACATGGCTGTAAAATTAGTTTTTACTTGAAATTTACCAAAATCTACTTGTTCTCTGGTAGTCTATGGCTAGGGATTCTATAATGATTGTTTCATAACATAAATCAACCATTTCTAGTGGAATTTTACCATGCCACTATTTTCCGCTTCTCTGCAGTGATTTGCCAATCACCCGAAAATATTAGGCAAAACAGAGGAAACGATGCCAAACACTTTAAAGCTATTATTTTTTGTTTACGTCTCTGTGGACACTCCAAGTCTCTCCCTTCTTTTTGCCTCACATGCAAATGGAGGTGGGGTCTCCATTCTTAGTCTTGGTAAACATCCTATAATTATATACTGTTCTATAACTAGTTCTGGTTTTTGAAAATCATTCCATTTTAGCAATGATGAGTGGATCAGCAAACTCTTTCATCAAAAACTTTCTATTACTTATATAATTGTTCCTTTAGTTACTCCTCACTTAAATATCATAGATGTTTATTATTTTTTAATCTAATATTTCCTTGTTTTATTGATGATCGAGTGATCTTGCTAATTGCTTGAAAAATTCGCAGCCAATAGCCAATATGCATGATTCCATGATACCAAATTTCTGTTATTGTTTTCCAATTCTGTTATTTAGAAGCCTCCTGTGGATATTTTTGTTGCTTGGAAAAGATGCATGTGATTTAGTAGTTGTGCGTTGATTCTTCAAGTTTTGTAGAGCCTTGGAAGAAAATAATAACTTTTCCTTTGTGTGCTTTTTCAAATTCCATTCTTTTTGTTTTTTAGATAAACAATTAGGATCACAGAAATATTATTTAATTTCCCTTTTCATCAATATTCTCTTCCAACTTATTTTCCTTCTAAAATATTCTTAACATAAAAGCTTTCAGTTCATGTAGAAGGTCTTTTCGAAAACCATCGAGAATCCTCTGGCAGTTGAAAAAACCTCTTTTGCTATTGGTTAAAGATGGAAATATTTGTTTTCCTTTCCCCCAATTTTTGAATCTGATTTGACTGAAAGTAATAAACAGGGGTCAAGGTGGAAGGAATTCTTGGCGGCAAGCTGCAGCTGTTATGATGTTAAGGCATCGAATTCGGGAATATGAAAACAAGGTTTTTGTTTACCAATTTTAAGTTTTTCCCTGACTGCAAGATGATGCAAGTTATCTTTTTGTCACATTTCACATTTTAAAAATCAATTTAAGTTTAATGTTTAACATATTCTTTTTCCTTGAAAACATTTAAACGAAGTACTTCCAGAAGTAAATTGTTGAGATCATATTTAATTAGTAAAGCTTTATTTGCTTATGTTGGGGGGTTTATAGATATATAAAGCGCTGTTGCATCATATTGTAAATTTTTTCGTTTGTTACTCTTTTAATATTTTAAATGTTCTCGGATCAAATGCTATTATCATATAGGAAAAACAGAGTCGCTGCAGACGAAGACGCACATGTGATTGTGAGTTGGTGTCAAAGGTATTTCCTTTTCAAAAGTCAAAAGAAATGAAGTTGAGAGATTTTTGTTTAACCTTTTATTTAATATTCTGCAATTTTCCAGTATTCCTCCGTGAGTTGGCCATCGTCCTCCAGTCCCTGCATCTTGCTGCAATGCACTGCTACAATCAATTTCGTAAAAGTCTATTTGAAGTGTGTAATTTATTATTGTCATCTTGATACTATGTGGCTTTATTGTATTAATTTACTTACTATTATATGGACAATGCAATTTTGGAACTGCCAAAGTGCACTTTCATTGATAAATTTATACATTCATTTATTCTTTATTGATTTTGCAATAGAAAACTTGTAAGAATCACAAAATCTTATTTTGGAAGAGTAACGTTTTTTCTTTCCAAAAAATATAATTTACCTTCTGATGATTTCAATCACTTTTCAAGAATTTGAGAGGGATTTAGTTCTCTTGTTGGTCAAATTAAAATAGAATAAGTAGCGAGTTTATAATTTTGTGAAGTAATAAACCTATGTTGGACCAAGTAAACAAAAAGGATTCCTATATTTGCATGAGGCTTTTGTAGCACTGTTCAAAAATAATTTCTGTAAATATTCAAATGCATTGGTAAGTGGAATACAAGTTTGTGTAAGAGTTATGTGCCCACATTAAAGCAATAATCCATAAATATAACTTGTTCTCCTTATTAGATAAATATTTTAAATATATATAGGTGATCAGGTTAA
>NW_023591029.1:56339-164169 GCF_014843425.1 Jatropha curcas | reverse complement strand
AAGCACCAAGGATCCATAATCAAGCACAACGTTTTCATAATAAATAAAAGAAAAGTAGTTTTTTTTCGAGATCCCTTTTCCCGGGGCTTTTAAGGGATCTCACTCTCCACTCTTCAATAAACATAATAAAAAAAATATGGGCGAGGCGAAACAATCGCTATGAACCCTTTCGTTATTTATTTTAATTCTAACATGTACTACGTACTTATAATCTCTTTTAAAACTTATACAGCCGCAACCAGCCTCATGCCCTCTTCGTTTATTGACATGAAGTCAAGCGTTAAAAAAATATGGGAGGGCGGCAAAAACACATCGTAATAGATTTGATAATTTATTTTAATTAAAAAAAATGGGGGGAAAAAATACTACGTACTTATAAATCTCTTTTAAACTTATAAGGAAAAGCTCATGCTCTTAGGTGTATTGGAGGATGAAGTGCCCAGAGGTTCCAATAGAGTGGATGGTAAGTCAATTAAATAGGAGCAGGAGTAACTTTGAGAAATATGGGTCCAAGGGCACAATGGTCGAGTGCGTGTGTTGGTTTCTTGGTCCTACACCTAGAAGTTTTTTTTGAAATGTGACATCTAGACGTTGGAATCAAGGGGAGTCTTTTAAATGTTGCACAATCATAGGGGCAGGAGATAGATGAATGCTTAAAAGGAAATTAGAAGATGTTGAACGAACAATATGAAATAACAGAGGAAACTGGCGCATTCTTTTGGAGAGAATTTTTTTCACAAATGTATCTTGGAGAAATGGTGGAAAACATAACACAACCTGGCATTTCTCAGGTATCATTTTAAAATTGAATTCTTAAATTTATGAATGTACTTATTTATTAAAAAATAAAACCCATATGAGCTTGGTTGAGCTTTTGAATTCATGAATTTAAAGAACAATATATGAATTTAATATGAAATTAAACTAATAATACATGTGTGGCTTAATGAGTAGATTGTTTTGTGTGGTATGATACATCAACATATTATTATAATTGTGGAATGATAAATTTTTGCGCAAGAATGTGAACTTATAATATTTTATTCATATATTATTGACAGGTAAATGATGATGAAGAGTGGACCAACAGCGTATTCTCCCCAATAATAATGGTCATCTCACTTCAAGTTATGATCCTAAGAGGAAATAGACAATATGAACCATTTGAGATTTAATGTTTGGAACTACTTAATATTTTAACTTTTCTAATGTTTATTTATTAGGTACATGTTCTTTTTCAAAGTACATACATTTGGAGTTGTTTGATTTAATTTTTGGAAGTATTGGTTTATATTTTGGATATTTTGACAAATGCATTTCTGTTAGGATTTTTAAATTGCAGAATGAGTGAATTGGATGTGAAGAGGACTTTAGTTTGTATTTCGAGTTCCAAATTTTTAGGTGCTTGAATAAAATAATAGGATAAAAATGATGAGAGAACTAATTTTAATAGCAAAATTCATTATTCAAATATCAAATATGTGGCCACAGATATTATAGGGACAATCTAAAAGTGTGTCTGATAAATCAAAACTAATTTTAATAGGCAATTTGGCGCTAAATGGTATAGCAACATTTGCACGCCTTTATAGTAGCTAAAAAAATTTATCACTTATAACCATAAAGGAGTAACTAAAGGCGGTTTCACCCACCGCCTACAAAATGGTGAAAAAATCATTAGAAGGCAACTTTAAGGGGTGCATTTAACCGCCCCCATTAAGTGGTGGAAACAAATTATCAGAGGGCAGTTTCAGGCGGCATTTAACCGTCCTAAATTATTGGTATTTTTGGAAAATTCAAAAATTTTGGCTGGATGTCTAATTAGGGGCGGTTGTAACTACGCGCTACAGTTGTTTGTCGGAGACGAGGACATGAACGAGAACTAAAATGATGGGCAGCTTATGGAGTACCTCAATATCTATAGCCAGGGCAAATTTATATCCGCTTTAAGCTCTATTTGTTGCGGCGAGTGAAATCCGTTGCGGAAGACAATTGCCCTATCAATAAGAGTTACCCGCGGCTACTTGTAATAACCGCCGCTACAAACGTAGAAATTTAGGGAACTCATAAGGCGGCAATTCCACCACACTCGCTGGCAAAGGCACTGTAGAGGGCGTTTAGAATCGCCCTTTAAGTGACAACAAAAAAAAAAAAACAAAAAAAAAAAAGAAAAAGCGCCTCCAAAAACAATGATTAATTGTAGTAATCATGTTTTATCATATTGTTGATATATCAATTACTAACCTTTTTTGCTTTGGTGTTATTGACTCTTTATGGACGACAGAAAATACATCTTAAAGCTCCGATATGGTTGTTTCTAGGAGCAAACATCACAGTCATTCTGATTTTGGTGTTTTATTGGCAATGAGCCCTCTCCATTGGTTGCTACAACATAAAGGTCGATGAAGAGTGTATAATTGACGATCCATTCTGTGGCCTATACTTCGCCACACCGTCTAGTATTGTATTGATTTGTAGCCCTTCCATCTTGTGTTTTCATTAGGATGTAATCAAATATACACTCCTTTGTCTTAAAATTATAAACCACTAACAAAAAAATCGTCTACCAACAGGCCATTAGAGACACAATTTAAGCCATTAGTAATTCTTTACTGAGCATTTGTCACAGATCAAGCAAGTAGAATAATGAAAATGTGTATAGATGTGTTGGAAATGTAAGAAAGATATTGCGGAACAAGTTGTTTGCTATTTACTCGCTCGCACTGCCGGAGGTCATAAAGATATATATGCATTAGAAGGGTTGGTAATTGTGGCGCTGTAGAATGGCGGGAAGCAAGATAGCTTGAGCCGACCAAAAGGGATTGTTAAATAATTTTGTAAATGTTTTTTAATTTAATATATATATCGGGACGGAATTTGGAACTTTGTCCTAGCAATTGGTAAGTTTGGTTCGGTAAATGAGTAGGAGACCATTTTTTAAGCCCAAAATTTTTTCAACTGATTCTATTGCTCACGTTTTTCTCTTCTCTTCTCGCGCTCCTATTTTTTCTTTCTCTTTGACATTTGGACTTATATGAAAAGAGAGCAGAGCCTAGAACGCAATGAGTCCCATTGTCCGGTCATCAATATTTTTGTTAGCGTTGGTGAGTTGGTTGTCCAACGATATCCAATTTGCTACAATAGGTAACAGTATATGAATTGTTTTTGGTTTCTTCTTCATTTTTTTTTTTTTTTGTTTAATTCCCTTGTAAAACCCTAACATAAAATCCAATCTGAATTACAATTTTTTTCAATGGTTAGATCCTATTGTATATGTACATGTGTATGTGAAATATCGTCCCATTTTATTATTAATGGATGTTTGTGTTTTTCCTTTATTTTTTTGTTTTTGGACGATGCTTTGGCTCTGCTAAAAATAAGACTGCTAAAAATTTTACTCTGCTGTTCCTTTAGGTAGAGGATGTTATTAATATAACTGATCAAACCTGGTATAAATGCTTTTCCTTTTACTGCCTTTCTTAAATGCTTGGTTGTGCAGGACTTGGTTATGAATAGAACAATACAAGTTGTTTATTTTTTTTTTTTTCTGAACTATTCCTTGAAAATTTTAAAAGTTAAGATTAATTGAAAAATTTGAGGCTGAAGTTAAATACTTTCTATTATCTGATATTGAATTCTGGTATGTTGGAAAAGAGGCTAAAAATGTAGCCTATTTTTTAATATGTTGCATTTTCTTTGTATTAGTCCCTTTTGATTGATGCCTACTAGAGCTTTTTTTCCAGCTTCAGTGGGTTTTTAGGGAATATCGTGGACCATCATTTTAACTTAGTAGCGGCTGACATTAAGCTGAGATTTCACGTAATATTACTTCCTAGTAGTAGTTTTGTGGAATCTTTATTTTTTTTTATTTAAAGAGAAAAACTAATAAGTATATTTGACAAAAAAAAGGTTTTTATGTATAGCCAACTCCAATCAGATAGATTTATTCATCATTTTCTAACAGTAGATGCGCATGGTTTAACGCATTTTATATTACTTCCAAGATGGGTGCACAGAGCACTTTTGATACTATGAAGATGAATTGTCAGGCAAGAGTATTTGAGATACTAGTATTATCATTTGATTTTGATGATTGAGCTATTGTGATACTAGTATTATGACATAATTATTTCATGTTCATAGAAATTATGTGCAAAATTTTCAAAATGAAATTGGTATGTAAATAGATATTTCCTGTTGCTTTTATCATAGGTTTTTTTTTTTAACGTAAGTCATAATTACAAGGGAAACTTTGCCAAAGTTTTTATTTTTTTAGTTCTTATATTTTATTATTTCAATTATTACTTATTATGTCCGTATTTGTAATGTTATGGTTACAAAAATGGTTTTTTAATTTGGGACATGGCATTGATCATATGGTTAAAATGGATATGGGAGCATAAGGTTGCAGATGAAGATAGCAAGGAACCTCAGTACAATGAAGGTTTGACAGAGTAAGGGAAAAAGAACCCATATGTAAAATGATGATGTATGGGAGAGGTGGAAACAGAAATTAGGGGCAACACCTCAGTAAAGGTTCAAGGAAAATGCGGCAGCAAACAATCCAAGAAATAGGCGTAATGAGAAAGGAGGCATTGGACTTGTTCCATTTTGTCATAAGCCGGAGGTTCTAATCCGCCATTCTGAAGCATAAGAAGCAATATTGTAAACTTTAAACTTTTGTGATATATATATAAGGGAAAAATTACTAATTACGTCCCTGAGTATAATAATTGAAATAGAACTACCTTCTCTTGACTTTTGAAATACTTTTTGTAGTTCTTATCTTTTTTCACCGTTAAACTAATTAGGGTCGTCTTTAAGTCCTTAAAAGCCCATTTTTTTGCCGTTAGTGCTTAATGAACAAGTCAAAAATGCCCAATACATATTCTTTTATTTTCATTTTTGCAACCAGCATTCTCACTCTCTCTCTCCTCCGCTCTTATCATCGAACCAACCATTATCCTAACTTATCAAGATTTATTGTTCTGAGCTCAGATGTCTAAACAAACCAAGAGAGGAGATTGAAATTAAAGTGCAAAACGACATAGTGTCGTCAAGGATCCAAATATATATCCCAGGATCAAATGAAAAAAAAAATCCCTTATCGTCTCCTCCTCTTGCATCTTCTGTTCTTTTACTCTTCCCTGTCAATAATAAAGCCAGAGGACATAGAAAATAAACACAAAAAAAGGAAAGTGAAAGTTGAAATGAAATATAAAATTAATTATATTCCACCTTTTTATTTCTTTTGTCCAAATTTTTTAAAAAGATACCCATTTCTTTTTTCGTGTCCTCTCTTTTTGTGTCCATTGGCGATTTTTAATTCACATCCAGAATGAAACTGTACTATCCGTTTCTCTCTCGCTCCGCTCTTCTCCAACTTTGATTTGAACAATGCTATATGTCCAATACCAGAACTAAAAGGACAAATTACAGATTACCATTGTTAAAACAATTAATTCATGGCAACAACAAATACCACTACACTACCACCAAAGCTCATTTAAAATCAAACTCAGTCCATAAGAGCCAAGTGCCGGAACCAACCCATTTTCTGCGAGCGCACCGCTAAGTGAATGCAGGTGGCGAAATAAAATCTGAGTAGAAGGTATTGAGTCCTCACAATCAGGTTGCAATGAATTCATGCGAGACTGACACTAGGAGTGTCGTAAGGACGGTCCTGGAGGGGCTCATAGCCAGATATTGTTTGTGCAGTGAATGGATAGTAATGAGGAGGGTAGATTAGGTAATAAATTTAACGCTCTCTCCCTTTGACCGATTGTTTTTGAGTTGAATAAAATGAAAAGGCTAGCAAAATTGAATGGAAGTACCCTAATGTCAGTTTAATGGTTGAAGAAAATGAATAAAGGACTACGAAAAGCATTTCTAAAAAAGGTAGGGTAGAGTTAATTGTATTTCTAATATCACTACTTTGGATGTAATCAGTAAATTCTTTTCCTATATATAACATTTTTGGTTTCACTAATAAGTACATAAGCCCAGCGCCGATGCGCGCATTAATTATAAATGTAATTTTTTAATAAGTTGTGTGCATGGGATATAATAGAATCTGGAATTTTATAATAAACGTGTATATAATACTTTCAAATATTTGTTAGTTCGTACATAATAATTTAACTTTTTATAGACAGTATTATAAATAACTATATTGATATTATTATGTACATGTAATTATATAATAAATCAATAAATAACATTGTGCAGTTTGTAATGTTACTTCTGCCAAAAACTCATTAGTTATCTACACAATACTATATACTTTTCATCAAAATAAGGTGAAAATTCAATATATATTCGTTTTTATCTAAGTTGGCACACATTATTGTATAGAATTTATCATCAATACAATTTTTAATTGTCAACGTCTATAGTAAATTTTAAAATTTTTTAAAAAATAAACATAATAACTTAATAAAATTATTAATGAATATTAATTTCATCATTGAATTTATTATTTAAATAATCACCAAAGAAAATTTATATTCAGAATTAATTGAATAAAAATATAGTACGATGAAAATACTTATACAATAAGAATTTTTTTTTTTTTACATTTAAACTAAGTAAGAATTTGATAACATTTATAGAGTTTTTTAATGTGGAATATATGCAAAATAAAGAGTTTTTTAATGTCAATCTATATATATATATAATATTTCTGCAATGAAAATAAGGTAATTTTATATAAATAGGAAAATTAAAACGTATCTTTATATTAATTTTTTATCTTTTGAAATTTTAATTTGAAGTCAATAATAGACAAAGAAAAAGTTCAAAACAACACACACACACACACACACACACCCACACACACAACCACAGCACACACATATAATATAATATATATATTATATAATATATAAATATAGTATACATATATATATATAATTTATCTTGAGTTTTTAAATAAGATATCAATTAATTATTTATTATTTAAAATTTATCAGTAGAGCTTTATAAAGTTTATAATTATTAATCTTTTAATTAATGCTTGAAAAAAAATTTATTAATGGATATTTTAGTAATTAATATATTTGTAGATAGAATAAGATATCAATTATTATTATTATTTTAAAAATATTATCAGTAGAGCTTTATATAAGTTTATAATATTAATCTTTAATTTGCTTGAAAAAATTATTATCGATATTTAGTAATTAATATTTGATAGATAATTATTTATTATAGATGCAAATATTAATAGTATTTAATGTTATTAGCCATATGTATGTACGTAAACCACCAAAGTTTTAAATTCTAATGATTTCTACATTATGAAAGAATATATATGGCATTTATTGATTTATTGGATCTAAAAAATGAAAAAATATGAAAATAAATCAAATTAATGAAAAATTCTTTTTTATATAAATCAATGGCAATTGAATTTTATATATTACAAAATTAACTATTCAAATAACTTATAATTAATGATTTTTAAAAAATGCATGGAAAACTCATAATAAATTTTGCTTATATAAATTTAAAAAAATTAATTTAAAAAATTTTAAATGAATAATTATTTAAGTTATGGTAAGAATGTAATTAAAGAATAATAAAAGGGTTAAATGAAAAAATAATATTGGACAGAAATCTAAATTAAATAATTATAAAAGCATTAAGTGGGTAAAATACTTTATGGCAAGAATGTAATTAAAAAATAATAAAATTATTATAGGATAAAAATATAATTAATAAGAAGTAAAAGGGCTAAAAGGGAAAATCACTGTTATGGGAACAGTGATTTCCCCACACCACTTAGATAATAATAATAATGTAATTAAGCTATTATATTTAGATACACTATTTTATTTAAACTCAAGTAGTTGAGTTGGGATGAGAAGCTACACTTAGTGAGTTGTTCCATAGGGTCCATATAAAGAAGAGTGATAGAAGAAAATGGGTTGATAAACGAGCTAAGAACTTTTATGTAAGTATTTAGGTCTTTCTTTTAATTGTAAACTATATATAGATTGTATTAATTGTAGAGTAAAATACTTTTCCGTCCCTAAGTTATTGTCAAATTAACATTTACATCCTTCTACTATCAACAAATAACTTTGGCATCCCTAAATTAATTGTCTGTTACATTAATGGATCCTTCCATCCAATTTCACTCTAAACTGCTGTTATAATTCGAATTAAAGTGGTAATTGAGGAGAGAGACTAAAATTATTACCCCATACTACCCTTAATGAGAACCACGTAGAATATAAAGTTGAAAATCACATATTTTTTCTAAATCACCAATTTTCAAGTAAAATCTAAAATCGATCTCGAGCTCTAGTGCCGCTGATAGTTTGTGGGAAGGAAGGTATTTCAATGCTACATGCAAATGTGGCAAGAAGGATTGAATTTGCATATCAAAGACTTCAAAGAACTGAAATCGATTGTATTACTATTGTATGAGCAAACAGTGTGGATCATTTTTGGGGTGGTGTAAACTAGTTGAATCGTATCAAGCAAGTCCAATAATGGATTCTATTGACTCGAAGGTTAGGCAGAGAAGTAATTTGCAAGGGGCTACTGAGATGAAAGATTTAAGGGATGAAATCTTAAATTTGCAGACTGAAGTGAGAAGGATTCCGATGAAGATAGAGGTGTTAGATTAATGTATTGCGTATTTGAAGATGTTTGTAGGTGTTTGTATGATTTGTGTGTTTGTGATTTTCATGTTTGTTATTATTTTGGTGTCAAAAATGGCTTAGGTAAAGATGAAAGGTCTTTTACTCAAAATTTTTTGTGAATTAGCTTTGAAGCAGCTTAATGAATTACAATGTTTTGCTTTAACGGATTGTAGTGTTTCAACTAATCTAAATGTGTAATATTTTTCTTGTTATAGCTAAAATGTTTATATTTTGAGCCATTTGTAGATAATGAGTTTGGATGTATTATATAATCTGTGAGGCTTGAAATGTAAAACTATTGATTGTGAGACTAAAATTAAAATTATTTAAGATAGATTGAAAACAATATAAAACTCAAGTATTTAAAGGATTGTACCAAATTGAATTTCAAATCTCAGTTCTGCAGAATCTTTATAATTCCACTACAAAATCATCATAAGTTGCATTATAGCATTACACAATACCAAAGGCCAAATTTACAAAAAATGCAAATCCAAAATTTTCTAAAACCATGTGCAGTAAAACATTCTCATACAAAAATCTACAGCATTACAATACAAAAATTTTGCAAGAATAAATTGTTTATGAATCCCAAAAAAAGCTAAGAAATATTGAAGCTCCTTTCTTACTACTATGCTATAAATCTTCAAAAACCACGTGCAGTAAAACGTTCTTGCACTAAAATCTGCAGCATTACAATACAAAAATTTCACAAGAATAAATTGCTTATGAATCCCAAAAAAAGCTAAGAAATATTGAAGCTCCTTTCTTACTACTATGCTATAAATCTTCAAAAACCACGTGCAGTAAAACGTTCTTGCACTAAAATCTGCAGCATTACAATACAAAAATTTCACAAGAATAAATTGCTTATGAATCCCAAAAAAAGCTAAGAAATATTGAAGCTCCTTTCAAAAATTTCACAAGAATAAATTGCTTATGAATCCCAAAAAAAGCTAAGAAATATTGAAGCTCCTTTCTTACTACTATGCTATAAATCTTCAAAAACCACGTGCAGTAAAACGTTCTTGCACTAAAATCTGCAGCATTACAATACAAAAATTTCACAAGAATAAATTGCTTATGAATCCCAAAAAAAGCTAAGAAATATTGAAGCTCCTTTCGTACTACTATCCTACAAATCTGTGTATTTGATGCTGCAAATCATCCTTTCCTGCTGCTATGCACTTGTGATTAACAAAAGTATAGAAGAGCAATAACAATTTCATTAGTTAACATCAACAGTTATTTGGAATTATAAATTAAATGACATTAAAGCTTTACCTCTATTGACTGATGGTGCATTCTCATATGTTTGTTTATTATGGCCAAGTACCCCGCACACCCGACATCGAATAGTTCCTATCTTTGTTGCTTGAGCACTAGGGGCCACCTCAACTGCTTGCAATCTTCTCCTTTTCTTCAGCCTTCCAACCTTTCTCTTGGGTTCTGGTGGATGGATAATATCGGAAGCATCCAATGGTTCAAGTTCCAAATGAGGCAATGGGTGAATTACCCCTGAATAGGCTATCAAATGGTGTTCAACTGTGAAGTATTCATGACAAAAGTCCTCAATATTTGCCCTTTTGTATCCTATTGGTAAACATGCATGCTTGCAAGGTAGCTAAGATATAGTCCACCAACCACAACTACATGTCTTAGTACTCAAATTCATAGAAAATTTAAATGCCCCCTCCATCACTTCAAATTCATTGTTGCTACTGGGCAACATTCTACACATTCTAGTATATTTAACAAGTTTAGTAAGAGCATACCTATATTTAGGAGTGACTTTTCCTTCCCATGTACAACCTTTTGCATATCGTTTATGGATCCTCACCATGCACTTTTGTCTAACTTTATCTACAATATTAATTATTGAAGATACTCTAATCTTGCCAAGCCAGCTGTTGAAAGATTCAGAGAGATTATTGGTGATATGCTCACTCTTAGAATCAGGAGTGAGAGAGTGCCTTGCCCATTGTTCAAGTGGAAATTTTTATCAACCAGTGTGCAATCTGCACATTCACCTTATTCTCCATATTTTTCATCTAGATCTTGAATTCTTTAGAATGTGTAGCCTTTGCAGCTGCCCAAAAGTCTTTTCTCAACACAACACCAGGAAATTGGTTCTTGAAATTCATGAAATGTGGTAGCAATAGAATTTGTGGCATGCATTTGGCAAGTACTTCTTAACTGCATCAATCAATCCCTACATTTAGAAATAAGAAAATGCAAGGTAATCAGTTATCCCATTCAAAATGAATTGTGTTCCATAAAAGCATAAAAAATAAAAGAAAAATACCTTTTGCCTATTAGAAATTATAGTTCAATTCACAATACTATTTCTAGAGCCAATACACTGTGATAGACAATATAAGAAAAATGCCTAAGATGCTGAACATTCAGATTCGACAATAGCAAAGGCCGAAGGAAGCACACCTTTGTTGCCATCAAGTGCGATTGCACTCAAAAAACAACCTCCAAATGGTCCTTTTAAATGACCACCATCTAATTTAAAAAAAGACTTACAACCACTCAAGAACCATTTCTTCATTGCTTCAAAATAAATAAACAATCTTCCAAATACTATTGGTTCTTCTAAAGTATTTCTTACCAATGGTTCAAATTTGACAAAAGTGCCAAGGCTGTACCTCATCAGCTCACTTAAGTACCTTCTAAGCTTTTTAAAACTTTCTGCATGTGATCCTTCTTCTTCTTCTCTTGCTCTATTTCTTACTTTATTCATCCTCCACTTTTCATGCTCAATTCTCCAATTCTTAGACAACTTACTTTGCATTAGCTCATAACTAATATTAGGGTCAGCCTTAAACTCACATGCAAGCTTTCTCCTAATCCATCTGCTGGTTGCATCAAGATTTTTATTCCCATCTAGTCGAAAGCAAGAATGTTCATCCTGGAGGGTCTTAATCATGAAAGTTGTGCCATCTGTGAGGTGTGAAGCATGAATACTAATACTGCAACCCTCTTTCAAACATTTTGCTGTCACTCTAACTAAATCATTCTTCATTTTGCACAGCACATGACCACCCTTTATAGCATAATTTGAAAGAATTTGCCTAAAGGAATCAACATCAATAAATGTCTAACCTCTCTGAATTGAATAGTGCCAACACTTGCATTTGTATAGTGATTTTGGCACATATTTTTGTAAGGATCTTTCACCTTTGGTATCTTCCTCCCTCTTTGCTGTACAAGTTCTTCTTCATCACTGCTTTTAAGTCTATTTTCAACATCAGAGCCTAGGTCACTCAATTCATCTGAGTCATCCCAATCAACCACATCATCATCCTTATATTCAAAACTGTCATTTGAATCTTCTGTAACGGCCTCTTTTACATTGGTTGAAGGATTTTCTTCATTGTCAGTTGAAGAAAACTCACAATCTTCATCTGAGGTGTCTTCTTCATCACAATTTCCAGTTATAATATTAGCTACATTATATCTCTTGCCCCTAAATTTCTGCCTAGGTCTATGAATTGTTGCAGGTTCCTTTCCTTTTCTATGAGGTTGGCTTTGAGTTCCCATTCACTCTTGTGTTACACCGATCCTATTTCCACTAACCCCAAATGAATTAACCTCAACCTCTCATGTATACCTTGGACCTGAACTTAACCCAATCCCAGGCCCAAATTGATTACCATTAATAGGCCCATTTCCTTGCCTCTGCATCTCCCAAGCCCAATTCCATTTATACCTCTGCCTCTAATACTCACACGACCCCTTCTCCCCCTTGCACTATACTGACCCCTTCCCCTACTAGTACCCTGAACTTGTGAAGTATTTTCTCCAACAATACTGTCCTAAATGCTTACTCCAAGAATGAAAGAACTTTGTCTACCCTCTTCCTTTGCTTGTGTAACACCCTCACCCTATGTAACCTCAACCTGTGTAACACCCTCAACTTGTGTAACCTTAACCTCAGCCTGTGTAACACCCTCAGCATGTGTTTCTCCCTCAACTTGTGTTTCTCCTTCAACCCATGTTTGAACTTTATTCCCACCAACATTACTTGCTACGATCTTAACAACATCTGAATCAATAGTAGGAGCCATCGCCACAATGGCTGCATTCACTGCAATTACACGGACTAGGACAACAGGAGTGTCCCTAAACATCTCAAACATGAAAAGTACATCTTCATCCTTCTCAATCTTTATATTATCCCTAAGAATGAGTTCAACAAAATCAGCTTGTATATTAAATAACTTGTAAGCATTATTTAGCATCTCCAAGTATGAGTACTTATTTAGGTCAACATTGTGAATACCACCTTCCTCAGTCTCATATGTCATCTCTATTATATACAAGACCTGATCATCGATCCTAATGATCCAAAATAATACTTTTTTAGCCATAGACTAAATAAAAAAAATAACAGTGTATAAAAGCAAAGAGGAGGCAGAATGTTTCAAAGCAACAAGTATGTAAACTAACACCAAAGCAAACAATCCTTAAACCACCTTTTATAGTAACAAATGAAACTAACAATCCACTTTAAACCAAACTAACAGCCCTTGTATCAGTTAACACCAAAGCAAATAATCCTCAAACCACCTTTTATAGTAACAAATGAAACTAACAATCCACTTTAAACCAAACTAACAGCCCTTGTATCAGTTAACACCAAAGCAAATAATCCTCAAACCACCTTTTATAGTAACAAATGAAACTATGCGTCCTAACCCGCAAAATCGAAAAAAACAAAAGCAAAATTAAGAAAACAACAATTGCAAGCCTCTGTCTTCAATGAAAAGAACTCTATACCTCTGTCGCGACCTAACACTAGTAAAAACCCACATCCAATACGCGCAACAGACAAGGCCATTACACAGATTGAAAATTCGACCAATTAATAGGTGCTCTCCAACAATATAATACCGTGTGCCGTCTGCAATGTTCCCAACTTGGCCCACAAAGTGCTCGTCCGCTTCACTATACTTCAAATGTACCTATCTATAAGCGCCTCTGACCTCCTAGGATATCTTCGCACAACTGCGACCCCTCAATCTTCCACTCCAATTTTCAGCGCCATCACAAGGGACATATAACATGGGGACCCAACCTTCCCCTACTGAGTACCCCCTCGGTCTACTCACAACTTTTGAAGAAATAGGTCCAAGAGATGCTTATTTATATCGAAGCAGTCATTTTTCCTAAACGCAAAATTATCTTGGTCCTAAGATGCTTAGCTCCGGGAAGAAATTTGGAAAGCAACATCTAGAGTACTAACACCTTCTGTCCTATATAGCCATTTTGCAAGTACGTGAACACCACCCTATCATCTGCGCCTAATTGTGGAACCCACCTCCAAGACCTTGACAAAGTTGTTACATCCCACCCTTATTATCAAAAAACAACGGGTGCCATTCGCGATAATTTCTCCTCAAAACCATAACACGGACGCTGATGCGTGAGAAAACACCAAAGGACAGCATGTCACGTCCACTTGCTTCTATCAATCCTCGCCTTTCATATAGCTGATGTGTGAGGTCTCTCTCGCTATCCAAACCAATTTGGAGGTCACATGGGATCATGAATAACTATGTAATTTTTTTCTCACCAACCAAATTCACAGTTAACTGTGGGGCTAAAAATACAGAATTGCTTCTAAAGTAGCAAAAACAAATCGGTACGATACCAAAATTCTAAACAATCTCAGTAGAGAAATTGTCCAATCCAATTGCCAGCACACGCCAATAAACTCAAAATGGCTCATGCATAATCAACAGCTGGCTATTCCATTTCATAACCAAACGCGTCAAACATTATAGAAGCCCGAACTACATCAACGTTACCGTCCAAGGCAATAGTGGCGGTTTTTCAACACTCTTGTTTCCCTATTGTTGAACATTGCTGCACAACATAGAACAAGATCATACATTATTCTTTTCACAATATTCGTGGCTTCACATCACATCCTTATAATTTAGGTTAAAAACCAATCCTAACAGACCATTAAAGAGCACAATCAGATTATCAATCGTCAAGAATATATCATCGCCATAGCTTGGTATATAAAATAGACTGGGTTCTAATCATACGCCGTGCAATCATACATTTTACTGAAGCGCATCTGCCGTGACCCAAAGATATCAAATTGATGGAGTATGAGGTAATCTTCAATCTACATTTCATTTAACTAGTAGCACAACATGTGAGGAATGAACCCAATTTAAAGACACCACCTCTTTTCACCATCAGGCGTCTCAATGAGTGGTCATAGGTCATATCTTACTCCATCTATACTACAAGACCTGATCATGCGCGAACATACCTGGAAAGAATGATCCAAATACAATAAAGATCAAGAACAGTTAATTTGGTATAATGCCCATTAGCGGACTAAATAAAAAAAAAATAACAGTGTGACTTCTATAAAAAGACATTCTTCAAAGAGCCGCGAGCAGGCGGGAAAATCTAGGAGTTATTCTCCAACACAGGCCGAAGCAAAAGACACAATTCGCAGTATCGTGTTTGGAAGCAAGGATTCGTAAATCCCCATCGCCAAAAGACGAAAACAAACAATCCGTGTAGAGTTCATAACCACACATGTTTCTCAGGCTAACACGCAGAGATGAAAAATCCAACCTGCTAAATCCAAGTCCATCATCAAGCTCCTAACAAACCGGGGAAAGAAAATGAAGCCACTAAACAGTCCCTTATATTCCCCGCGGACACAAAAGTTTTAAGTCATGGAAAATGATCAGTTTCTATGCACAAATCAATACTAATATGCGACCGAAGCGGGATACTAGACAAGGAAAATCCCGCCTATGAATCAGGCACTACCACAACCCAGCCACGGGGCGAAAGGATTTTCCCGCCAAAAAAAATACTAAGATAAACAAAAAAACAGAAAACATAACAGAAACCATTCACCAATATCAGTAAAGCCAATGGAATTTACCTTTGATAACAACTAACACCTCTTAATATTCAAGCTCAGGAAGGAATCCCGGGAAGATTAGGCTCTAATCAAGAGTCGGTGTTGCATACACATCTATTAGAAAATCCATCACAATTTCTTCAAATCATTTGTACAAGTCAGGAAGTTGAAATATATCCGCCCTATAAAAATCTAAAACTTGGTTTAACCTTCTTACATCACACCAGTTTCACGATATGCCCCAAAAGAGTCCAAAAATTATTGACTAGACAAAAATTCTATACGGGAAAAAGAGCCGGAATAAAATTCCGTGCCAGCGCCAACATCTATAAGAATTCAATCAATCCACCAAGAGACGGAGGAGAAGCCAGTACAAAAAATCTCCAGTCTAAATACTATACTGATACTGGAGAGGACGTAGAGAGAAAGGAAAAAAAGTTGCCATACGCGAACGTTTTACTTGGAAAAAGAGTTCTCAACATAAATGATGGAGTAAATCATACCAAACTACAATTTCTCAACCACACCATGGTTCACGTGGACGTCATCATAGGAAAAATTTCTGCGCATGAACCTAAGTCTCTCTACATCTTTTCTCAAAGCCTTCACGATCAAAGTCGCCAGTATGACCGGTTCTCTGACTACCATGAAAAAGGAATCAGACTTACTCGCTAAAAGACTCTAGCCTCTTCGATTCCTTTCGCTCTTTAATGAGTGCAAATAAAAAGCTCAACAGTCACCAATCCCCCCGAAAGATATGTCCGCTTTAGTCTTTTCGACGCATCCACGGTACCCGGACAAACAGCCGACAAAAAGCCATTGCCGCCCTTTTCCACATGGGCGCAAAGTTATTTTAAGAGCATTTATAACTATCTCTGTTCATTCCAACATAAAGGGTTTGCATCATAAATATATAGACACAATCTCAGTTTTTTTTACATGAGTCTTTAAATGTGGCGACATGGGAAATAGGTAAAACACATTAAAATTAAAAATGTTTAAAGAGAACAATGAGTGAGAATATATAAAGAGAGAAATATGGCACACAAAGAAGAAATATAAACATTATTAATGTCTCTATAAAGACGGTTAGTGTCTGAAGTTTTTGGAAAGCGTTAAGCATACCGGGTTATGGTCATTAGACATTTTAATATCATCTAAGGTGCAAGTGACACAACACTGTTTAGATCAGATGAGAAGACTTGAAAGAAGTTTGGAGAGACTCGCGCGAAGGAATTATGTGGCACTTGATAATAGTTAAATACCCGAGGACCCATTAAGGAATGCGTTCGTCTTTTAGTGGGCAAAAAGTTGCACAAAGTATTTAGTGGTGTGCAGACATAGAGAAATAGTACGCAGCAAGGACATAGTATCGAAAGATGATTACACTGACAAGTAAACTCAGGAAGAGTGCGCAAGCAGAAAGGCTATTACTTTATACTGGCTGTGACATTATGACTATACAATAGTTGTTATTAATTGTATAGCGAATCTGCAAAAAATGTTATAAAACACAAAATAATATGCCAACAAAATGACTACAAAAAATAAAATAAACCACTATTAAATTACAAGGGAATATTATACACGAGGATGTGCTTGTATCAAAGGTACTGCGCATGTTGTAGGGTGAGTTATAATAGCTATAATTATCTCCGCACGTTTATTTTCCCTCAGAAGAGAAATCACTCACTTGTGATGACATGAGAGAGTATTACCTTAACACAGTTCCAGTTCTGAAGCATTCACAGTAGAATTAAAGATTACATCTCTACCGAGTGCGTAACAAAATAATAACCTGTGATGTTGGCATCTGAGGTCTCTAAATCGAGTCGTGCGTAGACAAATCAACATAAGTCTGCCTCCCTTAACCAAACCTATATATTCACGTGGAGGCTTCCCAATTTATCTCACCACCTTCAGCGAGCCATGTGTAACGGCCTACACAAAAGTAATCAGCAGTTGCAATCTCTAAGTATAGAGTTAGTGACCAGCGTTTGGAACATAGCCTGCTCCACGTACGTATGGTCTCGAAGTCAATTTTTCACGTCATGTGTGCGTCTGACGAAGAGACAGACAGCATGCAAATAGAAGAGGCGTGTAGATGAGGGATTCAAATGTTCTCTAGAAAACATACCCTGCGTCAAACAAATCGAAGTAGTCAAGTTACAATCTAATTTCGATTTTAGACACCGGATACAATGTCTCACATAAGATCCACCCCAGAAATCGTACCACTCGGACCCAATCTTGCTTTCTTCAGATTCCTTTCTAGCAGGCATTTACCGCCAGCGATTGTATCAAAATGCCCCCCAAACATCTTGTCTCATACCCGAGATTTCCCCTTCGAGTCTGACAATATAACTACAGAGCATAAATCCTTATGTCTCTTCTGTATTAAACTTCTGTCTCTCTACACATATGAATCTTCTATCCTTCCGAAGATGTAGTGATGGCACTGAAGGATCTTGTTGATCTAGAAGAATACTCTTAAAGCTCACTTATACTGTAATTTCATTTGATAGAGTCCTAATTTCTCGCTGGTCGGGATCAGCAAGGTCACAGATGTCCATGGCCTTAGCGTCCCTTTGTTTTCAGGCGTTCTAATAGTATGTAAGTAAGATAACAAGATTACTCAATCATTTTCACTCAGTTTCGTCCTTCCTCTATTACACACAAAAGCTAAAATACCACGGAAGATATTATAATCTAATTATTACTATTTCCATTTGATAGTAAATAGATATTATAGTATCTATGTACTTCAGGCTAATCAGATTTTAATTGGGGGCATTTCCGAATTTCTTCAATTGCGTTAATAGAGCTCAATGCGATGTTATGTTTATGTTGTGACAATAAATATATGTACACTGCCCAAATGTGATAAACTTGTCATTACCATATCTTACTTTAGTACATACAATTACTGAAATATAGGGGCAAGTGTTATAAAAAATAATATTTATATAATAACATGAATGGTACAACTTTACTGAACAACCCCAGACAGAGTGTGGAAATGTTCTCCAAATCCATGTCAAGATATCAAAATCATTTATAAAACACAAACTAATTATAATTATCCAACACACATATGTTGTGAAGTGATTAAGGAGAACAATCACGGCCTTTAAATTCGCGGTTTTAGCACGACTTTCTTCTTACCAAGAAAAAAACCTTATGGGAGAGTTGAAACTTCTAAAACATAAATCTAATTTAAAAATATTTTACTGATTGAAATACCGACTTTTTAGTATCTACCACTAAATCCTTCAAGATAAAACCTAACCCTATTTCACATCAACATTCCCCAAATAATAAACCACAACCAAGCCAAATTGAGTAGTACCTATGTTCAGACTGACGAACAATAGAAGTGACACAACTTTGGTGTTACCGCTTACAAACCCAAATTTAGCAGAATAATATAAAGAGGAGTGGAATTTAAACCCAAACCAAAAATTTAAATCAGTCAGAATATCTCTCCTCCTTTCTAGTCAAAGAACACTGCGACAATCTAAATATGCGACTCCTGAATAAATAATTTAAGATGCACTCAGAAACGCAAAATCATGTCCTTTGTTTACATGCAAGCTACAGATCCTTCACACACGATACCGCATATGTGTCTATATGTGACTCTTAAAAACCAGCTGAATTTTCATTGCTTTTAAAGTGTAACTTTCGCTAAAGCATACTCAACTCGATGGCCTAAATTAAGAAGCTAGGACAATGTACCACATATCTATACTTTATTACTATTAGTACTCCTGTCCGGGACAATTTTATTACAAGAAGAGCGCTCTACGATCATTCTATATCTTTAATTCAACTTCTCTCATTTTAAAGTAGAAGACCTAATTCACTGTCAAAAAATGCACTATTCTTTGTTTCCTCATCTTTTTTATTAAAATAGTCCACTTCGACAACACTTGAGAGAGAGAGAGGGAACGGAAAAAATGAATTAATCCATTCTGTTGTACTAGGTAGTCGTCTCCAGGATATTGGTTGGACCAAGAAAATAGGTCCATATAAAATCAAAAATTTTGACGATCTGTGTGGACGACATTTGAGTAAGTACTATGGTGCCACTTTATGATATCCTAATGACCGTTCTGTGATCGGATTTAATAATATCCTTTTATGTCGTCTACCTTTCCAGCGAAATCACTTTATTCAAATATGGTGTTCATTAATTGAGGTCATACATTTGTATGTATACAGATTTTAAACTATATAATACGCTCAGTAATCTTTTATCCTCGACAAAATGAAAGGATATTTAATCTACTCTTTTGACCTACAAATCTTCTACTGCTCCATCCTATTCCTATACAAAATTAGAGACTTAATGATATGTTATTGATATTACATTATCACTTTCGACCAAAATTATACTCTAATACTTGACAGGTATCCTTCTCACACGCGGAGCGTACAAGGACATCAATTTGATAACATGTTCCATACATTAGAATTATGGAGAGGTGTTTTTTATAAACTCTTACGAGTTAGTGAATAGTTAGATAACTTAGGCACACTGAAAGGTCTAGTGTATGGAAGAATTAGTTGAAGTCTGAGGCTGTGTTTGAACACTAACATCAACACTTGCTGTTGGGCGACAAATAACTCATAATGTAGGACTGGAGCGTTGATGATTATCTCTACATAATGGAATATATACGAACAATAGACGTCGAGAGGTAAAAGAGAACCGTTCTTTTTCACACCATTTCCTGCACACCGCGCGATCGCTATATTCATGTTTAACCGAATGTCCATACAGTAGTTATATTTACGTGATTTCGTCAAGGAGGTTCTTGGGCGGCCCGTCCTCTTAAACCGGCTAGTTGTTGCGTGAGTTGTGTTTGACGGGCTCCGAGAGCTAGTCATCACAATCCTTGGTGTTAAGTCCTATTGGATATTTTGTGTGCCATGTTTACCTTTTCGCATAGTTACCCGATCACCTATGAGTCCGGCACGTGATAACAACCTCTCAATCAGTCTAACAGAGGGCCCGGTAATATTAGCACAGAACACTTGGTTCGGAAAACATAATGCGTCTCTATATCAAGAGACGTTAGGCTCTTACATGCTCGTTCGTGCTTACATTCCAACACGAGCTTTAGTCTGTCTCATAAACACCAACTCAAATGGTGGAAAAATACATAAGCTCTTAAATTGGTGTGAGCTGCAGAGCACTTTATCAAAAAGCTGAAGTGCTTCTTATTGAGTTTTTTTTCCTTGCCGGAGCTAAGAACGAACTCTGCCGTTTGTTTTCGTGTTCATCCAAGCCCCGGACTGTCATCTTCACTCGGACTCAGCTTGAGTGTAATTCACTTATTCGGGTAATTTAAATTCTCGCATATGTCGAGTCCTCTGCATTCTAGTAGATAATATTTTACTTGTTTTCCCACTATTGTTCCTTATAAGACGTACACTAATGCATCTCTGCGTACTAATTCTCTACTCTGCATTGCGACGATCGAGGAGAGTAAATATGATTTACTGGCGAGAGTAGTGTTATCTGAGATCTGCACACAATTGAGAGAGAAAAAAGGCTTAGTGATTCTCGAACAGAAGTGTGATTCAATTCTTAGCCTATATTAGAGGGAGGTGTTCCCAGCGTAAAATCATCATCGCACACAGAGAAACATTAAATTTAAGCAAGAAAGTATCATTCTCATTTTTTCTCAAATCCGTCACTAGAAACCACCTTTTATAGTAACAAATGAAACTAACAATCCACTTTAAACCAAACTAACAGCCCTTGTATCAGTTAACACCAAAGCAAATAATCCTCAAACCACCTTTTATAGTAACAAATGAAACTAACAATCCACTTTAAACCAAACTAACAGCCCTTGTATCAGTTAACACCAAAGCAAATAATCCTCAAACCACCTTTTATAGTAACAAATGAAACTAACAATCCACTTTAAACCAAACTAACAGCCCTTGTATCAGTTAACACCAAAGCAAATAATCCTCAAACCACCTTTTATAGTAACAAATGAAACTAACAGTCCACTTTAAACCAAACTAACAACCCCTGTATCAGTTTCAAGTCAAATTTTTATTGTCAAAAACCCTAAAAATCTAAACTGTTACTCTTCTTACATCAAAGTTTCACGACACAAATCAAAATTTTGACTAAAATTCAAAGGAAAAAACATTAGCCATAAGAATATCCAAAGGCAACAACTATATATTGACTGGTAAAAAAAGGCATAGAACTTTACTTGGAAAAAAGAGTTCTCAACATTAAAATGATGGAGAATACAATAATCAACCCTTCTTCTCATAGAAATTGATGAACTAAGTTAGGATTTTCACTTCATCAGTTGAGTTCTCTCCATGAAAATCGATTCTGCTCTAGCTTCGCTCTTGAGCAAAAAAACTCAACAGTCACACAATATGTCCTTTAGTTTTCCCTCCAACGACAACATGGCCCTTTCCACATGGGCAAAGGTTATTTTAGACATTTAATATCTCTATAACAACAGTTTAGAGTGAAATTGGATGGAAGGATCCATTAATGTAATGGAACATTAATTTAGGGATGCCAAAGTTATTTGTTAATAGTAGAGTGAAAGGTTATTTTAGACATTTAATATCTCTATAACAACAGTTTAGAGTGAAATTGGATGGAAGGATCTATTAATGTAATGGACCATTAATTTAGGGATGCCAAAGTTATTTGTTAATAGTAGAAGGACATAAATGTTAATTTGACAATAACTCAGGGATGAAAAAGTATTTTACTCTTAATTTTATCATAGGTATTATTGTTACAATTTGAATGTTAAACCAATTTGCAATGACTTACATATATAACACTTTATTACAAGGGATTTTACAAGGAGTCAAGGAGGATTAAGCATCTCGCCAGTCTGAGGATCTCATTGATGACAGAGATATACCTAACAGCTACTAGAGAATAAGACAAACGGTGGATATACGGGATTGGATCTGAGGCAACATCCTATTTATCCTAGTCCAATTATCCTTCGCATTTTACAGTGGCTGTATGTGCAGGGACTTCCAGAGATGCAATTTAGTCTTTTGCAGAGCGACACATTGCAATAGAGAGGTTGGTGATGCAACAATCGGAGTTACTTGCTCAACAGTCACATGATCACAAAGATTCATCAGCATTTACGCATCAAGCCCACTCCTCATACAGATCCTCGAACTACAGATCTGACTGATACTGTCTCTACACATGATCCTATCTCCAGAGATGATGTTGATCTGGTCAGAGATATAAGTCTTTCTAATCATTAGCCGATTGGGGATCAGTCACAGGATCCTTAGGTCTTTGTTTTAGGTTATTGTAAAACATAATATTTTGCTTTCTTAAAACAAAACACAGTATTAAACATAGTACTACTTTTATATATTTGAGACTTATGTTTATTTGTGTTTAATGTTATGACTCATGTTTGTTTATGTTTAATATTATGTAAGCATTAACTTATTACATATTTACTTGTCTACAATTTGAATATATTTTTATAGGTAATTTGAAACAGGTTGTTTATTTGAATAAACAAAAAAAAAATTTTAATTTCAACATATTTTAATGATAGAATACCTACCGCTTACCGACAGAAATATAATTTTAAAAATAATAATTAAATATTTTACTGATGAAATACCGACCTTTTAATTACCAATAGAATATCAACCATTAACAACCAAAGTACTTGCCGAACATTTACCCACCAAAATATTAAAGGATTTAACCACCAAATTATTGAATGACAATAAAATAAATTACTGACCAAATTTCGTAGCTAATTTACCGACGCATATTTTTTTTGGTAGCTAATTTTTTAACAACAAGGCAATTAATGACCATATATTTATGTCGGCATTCCGTCGATAATTTGAAATTATTCATTTTACCAAAGGAAATATACATTGGTAATAGCCAAAATTTTTATAGTGAAGTCATTTTTTGGTGATTATTTTGTCCCAAAATATAAATGGTTTTGAGTTTTTTAAAGAATAAAATGATATTTTTCTAATGTTACCCTCTTTTAAATTAGATATAATAATACTTTCACAAATAACTATTGGTTTTGAGATAAAGGATAATTTGGTCAAATTACTCTTAGTTTTGTTATAATCTAGGAGAATTAGTTACTTTTTTAATCCTTGTGCAAAAATAAGGACTTATGTTTTAGGACATAGGGAGTAACATTTAAGATGCCAAGTTTTAATAACTCAATTGTTGGCCTCCTAGTTGTGTTGTTGTTGGGCGAATAGTTGTTGTAGTAAATGGATTTATCAAGAACATGCATGTACACTTCATCTAAGCGAAATTAAAGGTGAAAATGGCTAGAATATTTCTTTTTCTTTAACTGATTCATATCCACAGGAACATATGGGAATAAATTTTCCGGTCATCAACTCACTTCTCCATTGAACTCAATGGTATAGTGTCCTACCAATTATCTTATCCTTAGGAGTTTCATGATGCTCAATTGAAAAGATTAGGTGATCTTCAAAGGATTCAACTGCAATAAATAAAAGATTCTCATTTTAAAATGTATTAAAAATTCGTGCTTATAATATGTCTTTGTCACTCGAGATGTAGATATTACGTGGTGATTATGGGTGAGCACAATTTGGTATCATGCTGTTTTAAAATATTTCAAATTGAATTAGAAATGCGATTTATAGATTTTTCAATTCAAATCAAACCATTTAACCGATGAAATCAAATTGAATATAAATCAAAATAAAGTGATTTAGGTGGTTCGATTTGCAGTATGGTACCGTTAAAATAACTTTTTAATTATTTTAATTATGTTAAATAACATAATGAATTCTTATATAATATATAATATATAACAAAGTAAAAATTTATAACTAGCAAAAAAAATGCTCAATTATTTAATAACATAAAGTATAACATACAGAATATCAATTTTTGTAGTTTAAATTTATAAAAACAATAAGATTACATGACCCATCAAAATGTAACAATACTAATAAAAATCTTTTCATAAAATAAATAAATTTCTTTCAATACTATATCATTAACTAGTCGAATCCGCATGATGTGCGGACTAATACGTACGAATAACTAATAAGAATTAAATTTGATTGAAAAATATAAATAAATTAATATTATGAAAAATATAATATTTTTCATTTACCATTTTTTTTATTCTTTGATTTTGATAACTAAAAATACTAATCCAATTTTTTCTATAAATTTAAAAATGATAAAAGAATTTTACACTAATAAATTAAAAATCATAAACTCACCTTCTTAACTAAACTAAAAAAAAAAACATAAAAATTTCTTTTTATAAATTAAAATAATTACTCAAACCATAAAATTACCCGAATGGAAAACGAAGGAAACTTCAGGAATCGTTAATTATATGTGACTTTTGCTTAAGATATAAATTTTTATCACCATTTAAAAATATGTTGGACAAAAAAAGGAAAATAAGAACTTATATGATAAATTCGGAGATGTAGTACTTATATACATCGTACTCAATAAGGAATTAAGATTTTTTTTAAAAAAATTAGAGGATAATTAAATTATAAAACAACAAAATATTACATTAATTTATAGTGTGGTTATTGATAATTGAAAAAACTAATTAGTGTTCTATTATTAATATAAAAAATCTATTATTTGGATTTTTTTTTTTTTTGAAAGAGAAATGCATATAATGCATTGACTCAACGGAAAAAAATTCCAACAAACATGGTGGGATGAATCTCAAATCTGGAAGCTATTATGACAGTAAGATGTGCGAGTAACAGTATGAGCACTTACGTTAGCTTGACTTCTAATCCAAACAACGTTAATTCTTTCCTACTATCGAATATAGTTTTGCAATCGAAAATAAGTAAACCAAAAACTGAATTATCCACTGCTGTAGATTTAAGAGCAAAAACATTGTTTGAGAATCAATATAAATAAAGCCCTTGCCAAGACAAAACTGTTGTGCATAGACAAAGCATTGCCTAAGTGTTGTTGCTTCTGTAATATCCAAATTGTTTCTAACTTCTGCATAACCTGATAGACCTTAAGGAGTCGAACCTCCTTATCCTCGAAAGTAATCCTAAAGCTAATAATACCTGTTGATTAGAAGATGGCGCCATCAACATGGCTTGCCATGCATTCGAGTTGTTAATAATTTGCACATTTTGGGCAATAGCATACAAGTGAGAGACCAAACTTTGTTTTCGTATTCAGAAACTGCCAGTCTTGTAACTGGGATCGAGCAGTTATTAGTATCCCTTCACATGGTGTCCGAATATTGTTCCACATAAATTCCAAGAATACCAAATATTTTAGGTCACCATTGCAAACAAGTTAGCAATAATAGCATCATTTTGATTCAGTACATGCACAAAAAATCTTTAAAACAACCCTTAGTTGGCTCTCTCCTAAAGTCCCCAAGTCTTCAAATATTACTAGCCCTCCCACATCCCACTAAAGCATGATCTATATTCTTAACCATACCACAAAACAGACAATCGTCATTAATATTAATCCCCCTTCTCTTTATTTTCTCATTAGTAAGCAACACACCCCTTAAACTTCTCTAAATAAGATCTCTCACCTTTGGTGGGACATCCAACTTTCACACCTGACTCCAAACATCCTAATCCCTTTATTATTATCCCTTCCCAATGTATGCATAGCCACCAGGTACCCAGACTTAACACTATAAATACCCATCCTCTCAAAATGCCAAATAAGTTGGTCATCTCTATTCATCAAACTAAGAGAAATTTCTAGAATAGTCCTAACATCTCTAGCATAATATAAGCTCATGATTTTATCTATATCCCACCTACGGCTCACCAACTTTAACAGATCACGAACTCTCAGATCTGAATTAATAAAATCATCTTTATCACTTACTCTAAAAGGGTATTCAATAGGAAGCCAATGATCCGTCACAACATTTATACTCAAACCATTCCCTACTCTCATACGAACCCCATATTTTAAAACTTCTCTAGAAGACAACATACTCTTTCAAAATAAACTAGGATTATTATCTAGGGAAGCACTGAGAAAATCCACATCCGAAAAGCATTTGGCTTTGAAGACACAACAATAAAGAGTTTTGGGTTTCAATAATAATCTCCATCCTTGTTTTCCTAGCACTGCCAAATTAAAACAATGAAGGTCCCTAAACCCCATCGCTTCCTCTTTTTTTCATCCCACATATTCTATCCCATGACAACCAATGCACACCCTTCCCTCCATTTTTCTTCTACTCCTACTATTTGGATTATTAATTATTGCAAAAGAAAGAAAACAAAGAGTTTTTTTTTATTAATGAAATAAATTTAATTTATGGTTATTAATTATTAAATAAAAAAATGAAAAGTTTTTATAATTTGATTTCTTCAAATTAGATAATTAAACAAAAATGTTAAAAAATTTTAAAAATAATAAAATTTCACATCATCAATTAAGTTTTATAATATCATGTCATATAAACAAATTTGGTTGAAATTTTATTTATTTATATAGACTAGTCTTTGTTATGATGTGCCTCGCACGTTCACTATGTTCATTATATATTTGTACTCTTTAATTTTTTTAATTTATTTAATTTTTTTAATTTATATAATATTAAAACATAAGTTTTGTTTAGATTAAAATAAATACAATTGATTAATTTGTATTGGATTTTATTGTATAAACTACTTGTATGATACTACTTATGTACTTAATTAATTCTATTTCATTGTAATGAAGCGGTCTCAAAATAAAATTCAACCCAATCTTTACACCTAATCCCTCAGTCTCTAATTCATAAATGCAGATTCTTAAAAAATTAATAAGTGCCAAAAAAAAAAAAAAATAAGTCATCACTTAATTTTCAACCTCGTGCCGTCAATCCAAATCAATATCTATATACAACTATAATGAAAATAATTATAAATTATTTTTTGGTGTTGGTAAAAAAGAGAAATGAGTAAATGATCTGAATTGATAATAGTAATTACTTTGACTATAGTGATAGTATTACTTGCTCATTGCTTAGAGAAAAGAATATATGCACATACATAGAAATTCTTGAAACTCCAAAAAGTGACCAAAAACAGAAATATGTAATTTTAGTTTTTTTTTTTCAGTTTTATAAACACAATTTTTTTTTCAAGTCAAACAGATTTAGAATATAATTGAAAAAATATTAAGAAAATTAAAAATGTTTAATCCCATCTATTTATTGCAAGAGAAATATAAATCTCTTACTAAATTAAAGTGATAGTAGTTGCAAATTAATTCAGTAATAAAAAAGAAAATAAAAAATCTCTTACTAAATTAAAGTGATAGTAGTTGCAAATTAATTCAGTAATAAAAAAGAAAATAAAAAAATAAAAAATTATTATTAAGAATAGAACTTTTTTTGGAACTTAACATATAATAAGAAACAAACTATATTAAAAAATTAACAATTTGAATTTCAAAAATCAATTTCTTCTTTAACCGAAAATACTGTAATTTAATGAAATTTGACGTTGATAGACAAAAAAATGAGAAGATTATAACTAAATCAATAAATAAAAATTATAAAATAAATAATGCTAGATCTAATTTTATTTTTCAAAGTTGTAAATCTAATCTAAATAAATTAATTAATCAATAAAAAAATTACATAAATAAAACATTATATCCTCGTCAAATAAACCTTTAATTTTCTTCAACGTCGGACTAGCACAACACCGCCTGTACGACACTTATCAATACACGGTTAGTCTTTTTCTCCGGCAGAGGGAAATTAAAGAAACAGAACGGTGAGAAATGTCGATTCTGTGGGAGAAGAGCGAAACATGGAGGTGGTTAGTCAGGAAGACAAGAGACTCAAAACCTTTCTTCTTCACCTTCGCCACTATCTGCGGAGTCGTTCCTGGTGTCATCGGCTATTGTGTCATGCAGGCCACCAACTCCCGCAACCCGGAGCTTGAGTCCCACCTCCGCCAGAACGCCCGCCCCGAATCCTTGGTACTATCAAATTCCATCTATTATATTATTCCTTCTTATGGATTCTCGTTATATATCTCTAGGATTTATAATTTGATTTTGCTTGAGCATTGAAGTTTATGTGAAATTCTTGGGAGTAAGTTTATGTGATTTTGCTCTAAAATTAACTTTTTGTACAATTTACACCTGAGATGTTACGACCTCCAATTTGTTATGGATTTTGGGGGATCAGCCTTCTGATCTGATTTGCTGTCAGGGGAGAGTAGAATTGAAAATAATTTAATGAGCTCGTAATTCTAATAATTATAATTGTATAAGGCGTGATATGAGGTGGTGGAATCTGTTTCGTATATTGTGCTGTGAAAATTGCTATTTGAATGTGAGGACTGTTTGGATGACTTTAATTTGAATTACTTCAGGAAATAACTATTTGTTTTCAGAAAATTGGGAAAAATGCTCTTACTGCTATGATATTGTGTCTAGAGCTTGTTCTTATTTACTGTGTTAATGCTTTGTTGATAAGAAAAAGAAATTAATAGGGTAAGGAAGAGACGAGTATACACTGTGATGGACAATGAATCCTCCTACATAACTCAAAAGAACATTAACTTAAGGCAAAAAATTGAGTCCCCAGTTGACTTGGATAACATTAAAAGAGACCCATCAATAGCTATTAGGGGCGAGGTGCATCAAGGGCAAAGGGGTATTGGAGCCCAGGGTCATTGTGCAAGCGCACACCTAATTGGTATAAAGAAGACACCTAATCCCACATAAGGCCAATTATTCATAATAATGACATAAAATAACTAAAATTCTAGCAGCAATATACCTGAACTCCAAACAAAAATAGAAGTCTCAGCCCATAATCCTATATTCCGCTAAATTAGAATAAATATATAAAACTAATATAATAGAAAAAATGAGTTCAGAAACAATTTTAATTGAAAAGTGTGTTCTTGAGGATTTTTTATTGGCCATGGTGGATGGTTAGAAATTTAGCAAAATTATTAACACAAAAAAAAGAGAGGGAGAGAGAAGAAATTGTGAATTGGATTACTAGTTTAATCTCCAATTGGTTTACATGTATTTAATTTGAGCAGTGGTGTTCATGCTCCTCAACAATCTTCTTTTGCTTCACAAGATTCTGTGCTAATAGTTTATGTAGATTTTCAGATATCTTGTGACAAGATAAATGTGCTTGCCACAAAAGAAAAATGAAACAAATCCTTTCTTCTCTCCCCATCTTTTCTCGTGCTCTCCTTTTATCTCACTCTTATATTTTTTATTTTTCATTTTTTCAACTTCCCTTCAATTAATTAGTCTTTACTTTAGTGGAATTGATACACAATTGGAGAGTGCATGATAGACTAACAAAAGAGAGACGGGAAATCATTAATTGAGAAATCAGGAAGTGATGAGGAAAGAAAAAAAAATGGAGAGAGAAAAGGAGGATAGATAGAGAAGAGCACTTGATTAGTGATCTATAATGCAGTGTATCAAAGGGTGGCTTCTTATAGTCATGTTATCTCTGCGTGCTACTTCACCCATCATTCAAGGGCCTGAGGTTAGAGAGAGAACTGGAGAGAGGCCAGTAAAAATTTTACAAATTTTAATTGCCCAACATCGACCAAATAGCTGCTATCATTTGTAATCTCCGTGATCATCCATTAAGTTTGTCTCTTTGCAACATCACTAGCAAAAGTCTAAAAAAAAAAAAAAAATCATATTTGATCTAGTGAAAATAGGTAGGTACACAGTATTCTTTTCCTTTTTTTTTCTTTTTCTGAACTTAGGTAGATCCTATGTTGCAACGATCCTGGATTTGTAAAAGGGAGTGGAATTTCTAATTACTAACTGTAGTGCAAACTAGTGCCTATGCATCAGTGGGGGGCATGCAGGCCAAACAACCTCTCCATAGGCTATGCATGTGCATGTTTATATATATATATATATATATATATATGAAAACTAGTTTAATTGTGATATATCATTTATAGGTAGTTTATATTTGTTTTGATGTATGATAAAAATTTGATTATAAGCCATTTTTTAACAATCTTATAATTTAAGATCTTAATAAAGACATTCTAAAGTTTAATCATATATCATACTTTGCTATAAAATAATCACATTGATAGGTCATATGCGTATATACACAATTGATTTTAAAAATTTTTTGAAAGAGTTGGCTTTTATTTTTCAACCTTCTCACAAGGAGCAGCCCTGTTCATCATAATCGGACAAGGGACCCCTATATTATATTTGTAGCTAATAGCTTAAAGCCATCAAATCGGCTCCTGTTTAGGGCTTTACTAGTTTAATTTTCTAATGGATTCCTTATTAGGGAGCGCAAATATTTTTTTAATTTTTTTTTTAAATTTGGAACCAGAACATCATCTTGAAATTGTTCCAAATATTTGGGGCAAGTTGGAGTGGAAATTTTTTCCACACAGCACAGATAGTTTTTAGTTCTGTGATTTTCAAATCCTCTACTTCTCGGTTTGGTTCGGAGATTTTCAAATCTGTGATTTGTATCCGACCCATGTACAGTCCTGCATTCTAAGATCTATGACATGATTTGGCCCATTTAATTAGTTAACTAGGTAAGTTTGAATTCTATAGATGAATAGTAATCATTCTAAAATTTAGGAGGATTACAGAATACAGATGTGATTTACCCCAACAAATGTCATAATGTGCTATTCCTTTTTGATTTTTGTCTTAAAGTTAAGAAGCAAAGGCATGACTAGGCACATGCCTTGCACCTTCACTGAGGCACACGCCTTAGCAAAAAGATTTGTGCCTCAATAATATCACACCAACATTTAGGGTTTGAGGCAGTCCTTTGCACCTTGTGTTTAACGCACTCCTTTTAACAACAATGAACCCTCTAAAAGCTGCAAAACTTGTTCTACAACAATCTGAAGGACTTATGGAGATTTGCACTTTCTTATATCCATAGGCTCCACATAACCAGAAAATAAGGAAAAAATTTTGTAGTTTTGGCATCTTTTCTTAAAACTTCTCTTAAAAAATGTTAGGAAGAAAAAATGTTAGGAAGGCAATTGCACATTAACAAGCCACTTTATATTGCAAAGTAACCTAAAGTGAAAAGAAAAAATTTGAGTAGTAAGTATTCGTGGTGTTTTAGCAATGATTAGAAAAGGAGAAGAAAGAATAGTGAAGAGAAAACTAAGCCCCAAGCCATTCAAGTAAAATGGTTATGTCTATTTATTAAAACTAAAGAAAATAGCAGTTTCCATGATGATCGTAGAGTTAATAACCAACCTACTCCGCGAGGTATTGGGAATCCCAAACTATGAAAATTCTAAAACAATATATTAAGTGGGAATAAACATATTAAATAGCTAGCCTACTCCATTACTAAGGTAAACTAACATAAAGGCTTCTGAGGCTTACCATAATTGTCCCTAACTTTTAGAAATTAGCATGTTTAGTCTCTAACATTTGTTAACGACCAAACGCTTGTATCATTGCACTTCAGTTATTGATGTTTTAATTTATTTAACATCTCAATCCCTAAAAGTTTCAAAAATATAATATACATTATTGAGTTAGATTAGAAAATAGTGTAGTACATCAAAATCTTGCATTTTCAAGCGAAGTTAGTTTAGGGATTAAAACCAAATTCTGAAATAATAAGGATATGCTAATTATGGCAAGCCTCAGGGTTGTGATGATGGTTAACCTTATCACTAATCCTACTCCTTCACCAAGTAGGATTTAAAGAATCCCTTATTAAATGGGAATAATGTAGAAATAAATGGGAATGAGTTTCATCTTTATTTAATGTATAGCTGACCGATTAGTGGTGTACTTGATTTGGTTCAGTGCAGTTTAAGTTTTGAAACAAACTGTAAATTTACAGGTTGTAAATTTTCAAATTGAACTAAACTGTTTTAGATATAAAACTAAATTGAAATAAGACTGTTTAGTTTGATTTTTTAAAACAGTTTGAAGAAACAACTAATCTTATTTAAATATAATATGGTTATACCTATTAATTTTTTTTAAACTCATTTTTTCTTTTAAGTTTTTATAAAAATTACAAACCAAATTTCTTTTCCAAGAATCTAACTGAACTAAATTACTAATTTAGTTTTATTGAGTCTGGTTTAGTGGTTTGTCTTGAATAGTGAATAAATAAAACGATCACCCATAGTCATTATTACTCATACTGCCAAAATGGACCTTCACCGCTATTAGACACACTTTCTCCTTTTTTCCTAACCTCTACACAAATATGCTCTTTCAGCTGTGTATTAAAACACAACCCAATAGTTGACAAATATTGAGCTTAAACTTGAAGCATTTCAAATCAAATCAACATAACTAAGGTATTTTTGTAATTCAATTGTGCTGCCACCATTTGCAATCAACATGGATATTGATGTATGGTAAAGCTACCCATTAGACATATTATTTTAGATTCCAACATTGATTTCCTCTCCCTTTTATATTCACAATGCTCAAGCTATAATTTTCCCTTTTGCTTGGTGGTGTCCTGTTGAAGCCCAAAATCTTGATTTTTTTATTTTTATTTTTATTTATTTATTTATTTATGTCATTTCCTGTTCTATTATTAGACTAAATTTTTCTGTTGCATCTTGTTAAAGGCATGTCCTTAGTGCAAGGCTGACAGGGTTCAGGCCCTGGTGCCTCTTCCAATGGACTCAAAACCTTCCCAATCTATTAATATTAATATTTGGTGTAGATGTGTTGATAAGTCTCGAAAATATTCTGTCTCCATGCCAAACTTTTACCCTATTACCACCTTGGAATGATGCTTCTATTTCTGACATACATGCACCACAAATCTATCTCCACTTACCTTGGTTCTTTTTTTTTTTTTCAAAAAAAAAACAGTACTGAAAGATGAGAATGTATTTTCATATACTGCACATTTTTCTCCCAAAAACTGTACGTCCAATGTTATAGTCTTACACAGAAAATACTAACATTTGATTTGATTTAGGCACACAATAGAACCATTGCCGCTAGTTTTAAAAAACAAAAACAAACAAAAGAGTAGCTCAATTTTTTTGTTGCTTCTGGTCATCCAACAATAACTGGGGAATGGATTGTTGGTGTTTTTGATATATTGCAGACATATATCATCATAATTTACAGCCTTGTGATCTCTCTGGATTGCTTTGCTTTTTTAGGGGAAAAAAGTGTTACCGGGTCAATTTGGTTAAATTGTGCTAATGTCTTGAATTGGTTATAAACATCACGTCCCAATTTTTAACTGTTGTTGCAAATTGTATGTTTTCTTAGTCCAAGACCTCTTTGTGGCTTACTGCAGCTTCAGCCCTTCATTTCTATGATTTTGCACAATATTACCTAGCCCGCTTCTAATAATTCTCATCCTAATATAATTTTACCTTGACTAGTTCTGTTTCGTGAATTTTTAATTCAGATGATGGGGAAGGTTAATCAAGAGAGACTGGCGGAATACCTCGGAGAGCTGCAGAGAAAGCAGGATACAAATGACCGATATGTTGCTGCTCTGAGAGGGGAGACCTTAACCAGGAACCCTTATGTGAGAATTCAACCAATACCAAAGCAAGGCAACATGGAAACTGCAAATGAGCAGATTGAAAAGGATAAAAAGTAGTTCAGTAGCGGCAGATTGGAAAGGTTAGAAAGAAGTTTGGTAGATGGGTCTTGCCAGTAAATAACATTTTGTTTATATGGTGCCAGAGTAACATGCACTCTCTGGACTTGAATATTGTTCCGTCAATTTTTGAGTTTGTTTGAACTTTTACACTTACCTGTCTTCCACAATTAACAATTTCTTGATAACTCGTGGATGGTGGGCATCAATAATAATCATGATTCACTCTGCCGACCGTGAATTTCAGTAGCTTACGATCAAGATCTGAACGTTGTGGTAGTTTTCTTATGCAAAGTAATCTTTTTAATATGATAGAAACTACAGCGATAGGCAATAGCATTTGATGAAAAGTTATGAAGCATTTCTTGGACGGCCAAATACATAATTATAAAATTTCAAAAAAGAAAAAAAAAAAAGAAAAATATTGTGGCTTCTTAAATTTCGAAAATGTTTTTATGCTCTCCTGAATTATATTTTTCGATAATAATCTTACATTTCTTACATTGCAAAGTGAATCAAATATAGAAAAAATAAATTCAAGCGATTACAAGGTCACTTTTTCAAGTTTAGCGAGCTACAATGTCATTTTCTGAAAGTTCAAGGGGACGAGTATTTTTTCTTTTTAAGTTCAAAGGTTGAATTATATATTTTGGCAATTTTGGAGAATTTTAGGGGGCTGATGCTACTTGCACATATCTTGATTATCTCCATAATTTTTATCTTCCTACTGAACTATATAGAACTAATATTGTTTTAATTCCTAAGAAGAAAGATCCTTAGCTTATGTCGGATCTTAGACCCATTTCACCGTGTAACGTGGTCTATAAGATTGTTACTAAGATGCTTGCTAATCGGTTGAAGCCACTATTGCCTAAAATCATATCCTGCTCTCAAAGTGCATTCATTCCCGCCGGCTCATCATTGATAACATCAAGATTGCATTTGAGATTGTCCATTTTTTGAAACAAAAGCCGCAGGGGAAAGATAACTTTACTGCGCTTAAAATCGATACGAGCAAGACATATGACAGGATTGAATGAGATTTTTGCCGAGGAATGATGCAGAAGTTGGGTGTATGTGCTCCATGAATTAACAGGATTATTATGTGCTTGTCTTCGACTTTTTATTCTATTGTAACCAAGGATGGTGAAATTGGCCTATTTTTCCAAGCCGAGGGGATCTGTTCTCCACTTACTTGTTTATACTTTGAGCGGAAGGTCTGTCAGCTTTGATTAAAAAGAAAAAAGCTTGAGGTCTTTTAGTTGGTTGTCGGGTATGTTGCGGAGCATCGGTTGTTTCACGTCTCTTTTTTGCTGATGATTGCTATTTTTTTAAAAGGAACAGATTCAGAATGTACGCAGATAAAACTGTCTTTCTACATATGAGAAAGCTTCTAACTAGTAAGTGAACTTTTAGAAATCTTCACTTTTTTTCAGTTCAAATATGCATACTAAGATGTGGAGACGGATCTGTTAGTTGCTGTAAGTGTCCAAAAATACCCAGATGAATACTTGTCTCGGGCTTCCTTCCATGATAGGTCGAAAGAAGCGTGATATTTTGCTTATTTGAGGACAAGGTCTGAGTAGATTGGAAAATTTGAATAAACAAATTCTCTCTGGTGCTGGAAAAGAAATTCTACTCAAATTCGCTTCACAAGCATTACCATCTTATGCAATGGGTGTTTTTCTCTTACCATTGGAACTTTGTGCTGAGATTGAAAGGATGTTTAATTCATTTTGGTGGGGTAGGAAGAACTCGTTGGGAGGGGGAATTCGTGGGTTGAGTTGGAGAAGAATGTGCTCAAGTTGATGGACGGGTGGGCTGAATTTTAGAATGTTCCATGAATTCAACATTGCTATGTTGGGCAAGCAAGGATGAAGGTTACTAACTGAGCCTCATTCTTTAATTGCTCATATTTATAAAGTGAGATACTACCCACGGTGTTCTTTTTAAAATGCTAAGAAAGGTCATAATCCTAGTTTCATCTGGACTAGTATTTGAGCTTCTTAGCATTTGATACAAGCAGGCTTTCGTTGGAGAGTTTCCAGTTGTTCAAATATTCATATTTGGACTGACCCCTGGCTACCAGATATGGAGAACCCTTTTGTGCATTTAGTTCCTTCACTGGGTTTTGAAGAGGACACGATAAATTGTCTTATGGATGAATCTGGGCATGGCTGGGATGTAGATATGGTGTTTACATTATTTGAGGACAGGAGATAGGAGTTTAATTTATAGCATTGCTCTTTGTAGGAAACAAGAGAATGATGTGTGGCAATAGGTCTTTGATAAAAAAGGTACCTATACTGTCAAAAGTGGATACGGTGGTTTCAGCAAAATTTTGAATAAGTGCAAGGCTTGGAGGTGAAGCAGTTATGGCGTCGACTGTGGATGATTAAAGTTCCACCTCGTGTTAAGAATTTGATATGGAGAGCTAGTCGGGCATGTTTACCAACTATGGACCTCCTTTATTAAAAACAGATTCCTAGTTCTTCTTTATATCCTATATGCTAGTTGGAGGACGAGTCCATTGTTGATATTTTTATTTTCTGCAGCAGAGCTTTGGGTTGTTGGAATCTTTTAGGTGCTAAATGTCCCCAGACTCAGCCTCATTCTTTCACAAATTGGTTGCTCCATTTGATTAATACTAGTTCAGCTACTGATATGGGATTAATTGCTATTGTGATGTCTCGGTTATGGAGGAATAAGAACGACTTAGTGTGGATTAATAAGAATCAAACAGCTGATCAAATAGTCCATTGCTCTCGTCAATCTTATGATTAATGGCTTGCTGCTAATCTTGTTCCCGGTAATGACGTGATAGGTGATGTTTCTATGGTAGCAACGAAGTGGACAACTCCAGCTTTTGGATGGTTAAAATGTAATGTAGATGCCATGGTCTTCTCAGCCCATGCTTCGTTGGGCTTTAGTGCAATCTTGCGTGATTCATCTGGTGCATATGCTGCAGCAATTCATGGAGCACTATCAGGCCCTCAAGACCCTTTAATTGCAGAGGCCTTAAGCTTTCGAGAAGCTTTAAGCTGGATCAAGGCAAAAGGTTTTGTCGTAGATTGTTTTGAGTTTGATTCACTTGTTGTGCTGCAGGCTATGAGATGTCATAAAGCTGATTTGGCCTAGTTTGGTTCAATTATTAAAGATTGTAGTTTGTTATTGAATGAGCTTAGCCAATGACCTGTTAAGTTTGCTAAGAGATCAGCGAATCAAGCCACTCATACTTTAGCTAGGTTGGTTGATTCTATACCTAGTTTTCAAGAGTGGAGTCCTGTCCCTCTTACTATTCTTGTTCATATTTTGGCATCTCATTCGCTCCCTTAATACAAGTATGTTAATTTCAATTATACATATATATATTTGCATCTCATTCGCATCCCTTAATACAAGTATGCTTTTTATTTCAATTATACATATATATATATAATATATATATATATATATAGTATATATATATATTATATATATATAATTGAAATTAACTAGATTATATATAATTGAAATTAACAGATTTCTTGTCTAAAAACACACAGAAATCTGTACTTTGTTAGTAAGATGAGCTCAATTTTAACACAAATTTTGCTTGATGATACTTTATAAATTAAGTAGAAATTATGAATTAATAATTGGTTAAAGTACTATTTAGTCTTTGAGATATTGTCAAATTCGTCACTTCATCCCCCTATTTTGAAGAACCAATTATAAAATCTCCAAGGTTAGTGTACTAAGAGGTCATTCTCTCTAAAAAAATGCCTACAACTAATCATCAATGAAAATAGAAAAAATTACTATTACGTCTCTATATTGTGAAATACACTAGTCAGTCCTTACTTTTTTTAGAACACATGATTATATCCCTAATTTTTGCTCCCGTCTAACGGTTTAGTCGTTTTGTCTATCTTTTTTTTTTTTTGTTGATTTACCGTGAGTTAAAGCGCAGCCAAAGGAGAGAGAATTTTTTTATAACTAAAATACCTTAAATGAGAGAGAAGACCCAACATTTTATCCAACACCCTTTGCACATAATTAGCCACCTCAATCGGTGACTTCCCTCCAAGAAACGAGGTTTCAACAAGGCATCAAGAATTGCATGAGAGCTTTAATAATGTTATAAATATTATAATTATACGGATATCCGTTATAGTTATGTCTTTGGAATGTAAGATTATGTCATTTGGAATGTATGATTATGTACTTTGAAATATAATGTTTTGACCCTTTGGATGTATGAATATGCCTTTGAGATGTATCTTGTACCTATAAATATAAGTACCTTAACTCCATGTAGATACACTTTTCAAATGAAGAAGAATTTCTCTCTCTATATTCTCTCTATTCCATTTCTTTATATCCTTTCTATTTTCTATATTTCATAACATGTTATGAGGAGAAACTCTAGTCAAATCATATGAATTTATTTTACTACTTTGATTTGTGGTATTGCTTTCTTGATCAACTGCTTTCTTGATGAAATTGGTTAAAGAGAGGATAATTTATGGTTTGTGACAACCAAAGTTAAAATCGCATATGTAGAGTTGTTCACGTTTAAAAAGTAATTCTATATACAATTTTATCATCTATATGTTTTAGATATAAATTATAAATATAAATTCAATCCTGAATTTTATATTTGATTGGTTATCATATAGAATATAACTTTAAAATCAAAATTAGTATCCTATTGTTGTTATCATGTCAAATCCTTTACAGGATTTGGATTTGTTATTTTTAATACATTGATTATGAATTATCTTTATATATGGATATTATGTGTCCTGAAGACACAATAAGGAAGAAAATAAAAAAAAAAATCAAAATTGCACTAAAGCAATATTTTCCTTCCACTAAATATTTAACAATTAAATATCCACTTATTCTTGGAATAATCTGAGGAAATTTTAATTTGAAATGTGTAGCCAAAAAATTATAAATAAATTATTGAGTTAGCACAATATTATATTTTCTCTTAGATATTTTTTCATTAAAAGAAACATATGGTACAAATTATGAGATTTGACTGATTTATTTATTAATAAAAATATTATCATTTTTAATCCATAAATTGTGAATAATATTTTGCACTCCTACAGTAGAATTATTGAGAAAAAAAAATATTTTAATATATCGATTGTGGATTTTAAATTAGTTCTATTCTTTTTGTTTTTGAGCAAAAATTAAGCTTTTAATTCACATAATAAGATTTGTTTTCATTCCCTGAAATGAATATAATGGTATTAGATAACACTGGACATAAATAAAAAATAATGACACATTTATAATTATGATATAAAAGATGTCATGGAATGAAACCCACTGAAATGGACTTATTTCATGCTCTAAAGTGAATGCTAAGACATATAACATTGGGTGTGAGTATAAATAATGACAATAATATTCATGTAATTGAGAATATTATTATTGAAATACGGAATTATTTGTAATTGTGGTAACCACAAGTAACAAAAATAAATCTTACCGCTAGAAGTGGCAGAAGATAATATGGAAATTTGATTATTTACTTGTTGTACACCTAAATATATGAAAGAAAATTTTGGCTTAATAAAATAATTATTAAAAACTCTTGACAAGCAAATTTTGACTTTCATGCATTATATATTATTATCTCTTTAATCTATAGAAATTTAATATAAGGATATTCGCAAAAATAAATATCATATAGAGATAATAATTCTATGAATATAGTTGTAGAAGTTTAGATATTTACATATTTTTGTTGTTTGGCAATGATTGGCTGGACTATGTCGGATCAATATTGATGTGAAAAAAAAAGAACTTAAATCCTTATATGGATTTTTATTAAAGTTATATGGATATTTATTAAAGAACCCGAAGTTTCTCCAAATCTAATGAATTTTTCATGGTTAATTTGTACTCAAAGCAATTTTTATTAAAAAGTTCCCTATTTATGTATATGGATATTGCTATTATATATAGTATAGTAATTATTCACATCAAGCTAACAAATTATCATAAATTCTTCCTCTTTTGATTATAGATCTATTTAAAGTCCTTGAAGGATAAACTGTCTATGTTAATAAATCTATTGCACGCTTGAAGCGTGGTAGATCGATCAATTCCAAGGATAAGAATCATTAAAAATGATAAGGAGCAAATATGTTATATGTACAAATTCTAGAAAGAAAAACGCTAGAAGAGTAAACTCCAAAAGAGACCTTAGACATGACTGATAAATTTTCTGAAGAAACTCAGGTATGTGAAATCAATGAATTCGATGAAAATAATAAAATCTCGATAAGTTATGTCATGTTAAGGAAAAGATGGAATCAGATATAAATTAATTATCGACTGTATTTTTACATATGTTGTAACACTTAATATTATAAAAAATGATGAGAATCTTGAATATAAGTCTATATGAAAATCCTTGAAGGATTTAAGTTGCCTGAAGCACTAAATTCAAGTTCTCAAAAAAATTATATAGGGCTCTAAATGGAGTACTTGATAATGATAATCCTTAAAGCATTAAAACATGTTTGAAGCATGCAAATTGAAACTCCTGAAATGTATTTAAGTAAATTATAAAGATTTCTATACGGACTAAAAAAATTTGGGAAAAGGTGGTATTATCGCCTTAAAGATATGGCTGAGAAAATAAATATATGATATGATTTATCATGTTTCATTCTTGTTAAACAAAGTATTGATATTTTAAGGAAGACGTCACAATTCATGAAGCAAGCCAGTAATATGTAAGGTTGAAATTAATAATTTGATATGTTCAAAGTTCGTACAGTCTGTTTGCACAGAAAGGAGCTTCATCATATTGTATGGAGATAGTGCTAAAATGTATTATATTCTCTGAAGGAATGAAACACTAAAGGAAAAGACAAATAGCGATGTTTTTATGGGGGAAAGTAAATAAACACTGTACTCTTTTTCTCTTTAACCATGATTTTTTTTCACAGGATTTTTGTTGGTAAAAACTTTTAATAAGACAATATATTATCGCGTATTTTAGAAAAGAATAATATATTATTTTTCTTGACTAAGATTTTTTCCCATAGGGTCTTTTCTTAGTAAGGTTTTAATAAGATATATTCTTTGTAATGAATATACAAGGGGAAGTGTTATGAATATTATAATTATGTGGATATCTATTATGGTTATCTGTTTTAAAATTTAAGGTTATGTCATTTGGAATGTATGAATCTGACCTTTAGGATGTATCTTGTACCTATAAATAGAGGTACCTTAACTCCATCTAGATACACTTTTCTAATGAAAAAAAAATTACTCTCTTTATATTCTCTTTACGTCGTTTCTTTATATTCTCTCTATTTTATATATTTCATAACAAATAATATATATTTTTACTTTTTAGATTTCAGCAGAGTTTTGAGAATCATTTCACCAAATTATCAAGTCACTCTGTGATTTCAAATCCCTATGTTAATCCCAGTGCCTATAAAGTAAGATGAACAAAGAAGAATGTCAGGGACAGTCGGGGTCTAATAATAAAAAAGAAAAATATACTAATTATCATGGTTTACATTGCACTTGAGTTTAGTTAGGTTGCAAAATTTTCTAATATTATTCATCACTGGTTGCTCCATAAGAATAAAATCATAAGAGATAAGTTACTGAGTGAAAACTAAAAATTCAAATTAAGGCTAGAAGAAACCAATCTGGCTAAATAAACCTATTTAACATGCACAGTGCAAGCAAGAACTCAAGAAGTACCGTATATTATTTTTTAGTAAAAAATATAGATTTTACGGAGAGATAGGAGACACGATAAATGAGGAAGAAAATATCAATGAAAGAAAAATAGAGAAAAAACAAAAATGTTTTCAAATCTCATTAAGTAAAAGTCAAACAAACTAGTCTGGAGACCCCATATCAATTAAAATATGATGATAAACCCCTTTTCCTTCATCACTGCCTGTAATAAATCAACAAAGACCCATGGAAACAAACTCATTTAATCTTAGATCTAGCATTAAAAGTAGTTAAAAAATGAGGAACGAAAGGCAAAAATGACTTTCGGAGTGGATTTAACAAACTAAAAATTGTTTCGAATATATGATTTAACAAACAAAACACTAAATTGGTTAGAAGAGATCATTTAATAAACAAAATTGATTTTTTGGGACATGAAAATTTTTAATGGGTTAGATGAGAGAGATGAGGAAGATAGATTAAAAGAAGGATGAAGGACTAAGGTGTTTGATGGGAATAAAAATGTGACATCCCGACCCAGCAAAGCGATCCTAAGAGGGCGGGTAGAGCAAAGCTCCTGGCTGGTAGGCTAGCTAGGGTAGTAGAATGCGGGACACATGAATGAATCGAATCATATATCGAAAAGGGGGAAACTAATCATCAAAGGCGTTTTTTGGTGGAATGGCTGAAGAGTTGGAAGAACTCCAGAGTTAAACGTGCTCGTTTAACGGAAATCCTAGGATGGGTGACCTCCTGGGAAGTTTTCCATTTCGCAACATACAGAAAAAATCAACACTCATAGGACCAGACTCACATGTTATTTAGAGAGATAGTATAAACAGAGAGAGCTTCTAAATTAAGGCCATAGACAGAAGTTACCCTAATGTGCTAAAATTGATAGCTCTCTCACTCTCTACAGGCCAGCTAGGTGCTAGCGAGAGTAACACTCATGTATTAGATGAGTATAACCGGTAATATACCGGTTAGATTTGACGCTATGACAAAAATGAGTCAAATGTAATTTTATGACGGAGATCGATCACGAATGACTACGAGATAAAATGAGGAATAAGATATATTATCAAGGCAGAGCAAGACAAAGTGAAGATAGATAATAGAGAGAATTGTGTTGCTACTCATAATACTTCATTTAAAGTATGGAGACATAACTCTAGAGGAGTCTGTGCAGATCTCGCACCCCATAATATGCATTAAAATATGGAATAACAACAACGCTGCCTCCTATTTCTATTTATCAAATTCCCCTGCACTGAATAAAAACTCAACCCGCCAATAGACTACAAATAAAGCTCTTCGTAAAGCTTAGAATACTCATGTATCCTCTGTAGTCATTCTATTCGCACTCACACCAGTAGTTCACACAACAAATGAGAATCGAAGGCAAGAAATGGACTTTACACTGAGAGTATGTGAGGATTTAAACAACTACATTGTTTCAGAGTCACATACTATTGAGTATATTATAAACAATCACCCAGAATACCTTGTAAAATGAGAGTGTTAAAGAAACTGCAGCTTCATATTTTAATAACAATAGTGATATCTATTGGTAAGATATGAAACATTATTGTCTCTTACAATATGCGGTATGATAAATGGAATGATGAGTCAGGATGTAGATCCCGCCAGAATGATGATAAAATTGAGCAACGGAGTGCCAGCCTGACATAAAAGTAGTGATAGTTGATGGGAAAGATAGTATGTGAACACAATCCCGACCCATCGCAGCGATCCTAAGAGCGTGCGGGTTAGATGCAGCTCACTGATAGTCGCGCTGTGTAAGAAGGACACACTATCCTCATGCGTCATGTAGTATACTCGCCCGAACATCTGATAGGTAATAAACATGAAATTCATATAATCGTAGTAACAGTGTGAGTGAATACATCTAAGCATTTATTGACAATTAGAGGGTGTGTTTCGGTTGAGTTGGAGGAAATAATAATAGGACAGACAAGAAGGTTGCGAATTAGGACAATGCCTCATAGATAAACGCACGCTATCAGATCATTTTAAACGGAAATCCAAAGGAATGGGTTGACCTCCTGGGAAGTTTTCCCATTATTTATCACCGCTGCGGGACAAAACCGTGCGCAGATAATCTTGTCTGCTGATTAGAAGTCAGCTGACTCTCTCGCGTCGCTATACATGGAGTAGGAAAGTAGAGAGAGAGAGAGCTCGCGTATATTCGGGTGACATCGTATGTACATATCATGAAAATTGTATTAAATATAAAAATAAGGTAACTTAGAGTGTGATAATGAGCATAATAAATGGAACATGCAGTAATTGCGTCTAGAGACAAGCCCTGAAAATAATACACATATATGAGGATAATCTGAAGAAATAGTATATCCACTTCTTCACCGTGCCGCAACATTACATCTATTATGATACAGTAACATTAGGAGATGTTTGAAATTATTGTTCTAATTTACTATATACATTTGTACTAATTGATGTCCCCTTTTTTTTTATATTTATGTGTTTTATATTTTGCACTCTTATCACCGTATAATGTATTCAAGAGTGTTTTTTCTTCTCTCCTAGGTCCAGTTGTTAGTGATATTCCTTTTTTTCAAGATATGTTTTATCACTATCAGTGTTTCGCTTTTTTTCTAATATGAATGGTGTGTCCTCTGTTATCATGGGTAGGAGCTCATATCCTATAGTATCAATGAACTACGATCCTCCATTGTCAATCAACGCAGACGAGGTCAATGATGATTCCACCATGTCACACATGAGAATTCAGTGTATGAGAAGATCTCTTCCAGAACACGGACAATCAGTAAGAAATCTGTGTGTACCGCTCTATGGCGTGTATTGCGCTTAATACTTTTCAATAATACGTGATATCCTGTCTAGTGTCCTTCTCTCTGCTCTACTTGTGTGAAGCCCAGATAGCAAACATCTTACTCTCTTTAGCATATCTCTAACTTTTATAGCCTCTATATTTTGTTATTTTTCTGGATTAATCTAAGATTCTATTTCGTGTGCGCCACTCGCGCGTAGCGACTATTTGAGTACACTTACTTATTATTCTATATAAGGTATCAGTATTAAATGTCGAGCTTGAGATATGTTCTGACAATTTTGAGAATTTATTTGATCGATTAACACATTTTGCGAATCTCGTTAGTGTATTTATATTGTCTCCTAAAATATAGAAAGATATAATAAGGTAATAGTATTACTACGATCACGAATTCATACTAATATCTGATGATTTATTAACTGCGCAGACAATAATTATTATCTCTATATTTCAATTCGTAGATCGTAACTCATAGAGATCTGAAGGCTCAGAGCAAGGTATCACTTATTAGAATTTTGTTATTCGTATTAGTCATAGTAATCTAGGTGGTAGTTGATGTGTATAGTGTTAGTGTAGAGGGTATCGATACATATTGGCTCAAATGCGTAATTTTTAAATGGTAGTATATAATTAGACTCCTATATTATTCTAATATATGATAACTCCTACTATTAATTCTACAAACCTATAATGTGTCGAATTTATGATTCTGACATACCACGAGCGCTCTAGCAATCACTCTATCAGTTATTATACTGTAACTTACTAGCATTGAAGGGTCCAAGTTTATGTGTCGTTGTGTATGGCTCGGCACTGGCGATAGTATATATTTTTTCGACGTAAATAATTGAAAAAATATATCTTCCCTTTAGCGATTAGGCTCGACGAAACAGTAATCAGAAATAAATGTATGAACGATATAGAGAAATTGTAGAATCTGAATACTCCGCATCCAAGGGTATGAAGATTTAGATAGCACATAAGCGGCAAGCTATAACCATATTTCGACACCCCCCCCCAAACTCTAGTGTAAGATTATTATTATTTAAGTGAGTGATTCTAAGATGAATATCATCTATTAGTAATACGATAGCATAAATCACATTTCAATTATTAGACACTATCAAAACAAGAGTATGTAAACAGAAGAGAACGGCAGCATGACGGCTCGCATATTATATTAATTTCGAGATTTATAAGTATATTCATTGGATACCATCTTATTTCGTAAGGGATTTTAGTACACTCGCCATCACTATCAAATTCTGAATTGATCTATGAAATAATATTTATTTAAGAGATATTATGCACTCAGTACACACTTCTCTTTAACTTATAGGTTCAAGTAGGAGAGACACACCCTAAAATCACTAACAAGCTCTCCACGATGTACTGTTAGCCTATTTTAACCCGAATCTAATACCTATTCTTCCAATACCTGCAATCAAACATAAATTAAAATCATTAAGTTTCATGGTTTGTTTTTTTTATGAATTCATAACTTAAGGTCGTTAACTTATGAAAACCCCCCAATGAGTCAAACTATATAGCTTTCGCATCAAGTTATTATTCTCATGTAATTTATTACATTTTTATATCAAAAATCCTTCTCCCGATAGTGATTAAAGAAATAAATCAATCCAGGGAAGAAACTCTGCCTGGAAGTATTAAGTTTAATAATAAATTATGCTTTGAACAAAGAAAAGCAAATCTAATATTATAAATTGAAATCGAAATTAAGCAACATCAAATCCCTAGAACAAAAATTTAGTTCGACATAGTAATTAAATAAAATTCAATTAAACTAAATCAATAATAACTTGATAAAAAATTCCATACTTGATAAAAATTCCATAATCAATGTGAAAAATGAAAAGTAAAACAAGATTAAGAGTTTAGAGATAAAAACTAGTCAATAATTAATTCTGGACAGCTTTCTTAAATCCTTGCACAAATCTTGAATGCTTGAAGTCTTGGAAAGAGGGAGAAGAACAATAGAGCAAAAACTATCAAAAACTCGAGATGTCTGTACAATGAATTGCTCCTTTCTTTATATAGATTTTCCTGGGAGAAAATCCGACTCCGTTTAGGAAATAGAGTCCTCATGAAGTAAGAAATCTTATTGGAAGTAGGAAACTATTTAAGCTTTGAATTTCTTCTCAATTAGAACTCTTCCATGCGCCTAAATAGGATTAGAACTTGATTTGCATGCCAGGAAAATATCTCAGGTGGGCCCATGTAGGTGATAAGGACTGGTTGGTGCTCTCGACTCAAGACAGCACTTGATTCGTAGCATGGGCGTGCTGTGCGGCACGGTCAGGGCGTGCCGGAGCTTGAGCTCTAAGGAAGGTTCAGCACAGGCCGTGCTCAGGGGCTAAGTTTCCGCTTAATTTTCTTTGAATCCAACACGGGCGTGTTGAGGTGCACAGGGAGGGCGTGCTAGAGCCTGAGTGTTTTGCTTTATTTTGCTCTTTTCTGTGCCAAAACTCTACCAATTTCTGTAAGGTCAAGTGAATTATGATTCAAGGAAGCTTTGAACAAAAACAGAAATAAAACTAAATAAAAAATAATTAAAGTAATAAAAAATACTGAAAATCCTAATAAAAACTATATTAAAAATACTATTAAAACAACACCTATCAAAATTTCCCAAACTTAAACCAGTGCTTATCCTCAAGCAACAAAACTAAAAACAAAAGAAAAACACAAGTTAAACAAACTAACAAAGCTAGTTTAATATGGTTGGGGATAATTATTCACAATTTTAAAAAATCAAAAATTGTTAACATGAGACTAAATCAAGTGTTTCCTATGCTAATTTATATTGTAGCAAAAATTCAATTCTCGACAAAACACATTCCTTAATTTAAACATAAGTTAATAAGATTTTCAACACCAATAATTATTCAATCTATGACAAATAGAATATGAATTTTCTCAAAGAAATTCAATTCTCGAACAAAACACATACAAAACACATTCCTTAATTTAAACATAAGTTAATAAGATTTTCAACACCAATAATTATTCAATCTATGACAAATAGAATATGAATTTTCTCAAAAATTATTTAACCTTTAAATAAGATGTTTAAATCCAACATTCCCATAGGCAAAATTAGTAACCCCTTCTCCACAATTGAATTGCACACAATTTAGAAAGATCAAAAGGTCTTTATTTAGGTTATAATGGGGTCTTTAGAGGTATAATTTTAGCTAAAAAAAGAAAAAGGATAAAAGGATAGACAGAAAGTGCAAACAATGCAAATTATCAAGATTTTCATAACATCAAAAGAAATTTTTTTTTTTTTGTTTGTAAAGGGAGATTAACTTAAGTTCTTCACTAGCTCAAAATTATAGATACTTAAGCAAGGTCTCTTCATAATTCATTGATAGTCCTTGCTTGCTTCAATTCCCCAAAATTGAATTTTTGATTGATTGCTTATTTATGGGTTGTTTCTCTTTGAGTTTTTCTACTTGCTTCACTTGCTAGTATTAATGGAATTTTCTCCCTTTTGTTGCTATGTTTTAATAAAAATCAAATCCTTCAATCTATGTTTTAATCAAATCAAATCCTTCAATTACACATCATTGGCACTTAGGGTAGGAATTCTCACCATCGGTAGGAATTTAAATTGGTTTAATGGCTAGGCTTAATAAGGGTCAACAATAAAATTTGGATATAGGCTTCAAATTGGTTGTAAAAGTCATACTTTAATCTAGGTGGCCTAGGCTAAATAAGGGGTTCAACAAAGAATGCCTAAATCATCTCTTTCTAAATGTAAGGATTTAAAATTTTGTCTTAAAGAGAATTCTAATTTGTTTTAGGAACGCTAAGGTTAAATAAATTTTGATTAAAATATACCTATTTATCATAAAATTCACAAAAATCAGTGTTCATGGTTTTAAAAACAAATGGTTAAAAGAAACAAATAGTTAAACTAAAGAATCATGCTAAGTCAAAAATTAAAATTAAAGCTCAAATATATTAGACTAGAAAAACAACTAAATTTATCATAAGTTACTAAATTATGATAATTTTCAAGTTTGCTCACAATTATTCTAACCATATTAAGCTAATAAAAACAAACAAAAAAAATTAAAATTTTAACTAAAATTTTCCTTCCCCCAACTTAATCTAGCACATTGTCTCCAATGTGTGCAAAAATAAGACCACTTCCCAAATTTATCATATATTATCAAAACAAGTTATAAAAATAAAATAGAGTTGAGAACACCTTACCACCGTTATATTGAAAATACAATAAAAGACAAGGAAACAAAAGGTGTAACATCCCTTCCCGGTCCACCCGTTAACCCGAATGAACCGAACCGAGACGCTACAAACTGGTTGACTTTATGTCTTGTCATGCTGATATCATAATATAGACATAATTAAGTTAGGGAAAGAAAAAAAAAATATCGAATAAAAATTAAAAAATGGGAAAGGAATTCCCTATAAAAATAATTAAGCAATTAAAAAAATAAAAAAATTAAAAAAAAGAAAAAAAACTTGAATGAGTCGTTCAAAATAAAGAGAAGGAGAAAAAAAAAAAAAGGAAAAAAAAAAAAAAAAAAAAAAAAAACAAAATGAACTTACGTCAAAATAAAAGAGAAAAAAAAAACACTTGCACGTGGTCTAAGGCACAAAAGGACAAAAAAAAACATAAAAATTGCTTAAAAAAAAACCTAACTGCAGCACCCTTTTGTAGCACGGGGTTGCTGTGCAGTGTCTAGCACCCCCTGACCGTGCTAGAGCCTGACTTTGGGCGTATTTTCTCTGAAAACAGCACAGGGGTGCTGGGCAGCACGCCTTACTTGTGCTAGAGCCTGACTCTAGCACTTTCATCAGTTTTCAAGCCTTTTTTAATCCTTCCTTGACCTGCAATGTGAGTGTAAAACACCAAAATAAAAGTAAAACAATGGTTTAAAGATGAGAAAAAAAATAAAAAAAATACAAAAAAAAAAAAAAAAAAAAAAACAATGGTTTTACAAAGATGAGAAAAAAATAAAAAAAATACAAAAAAAAAAAAAAAAAAAAAAATCCGCAAAGGAAAAGAAAGAAAAATGATGGGTTACCTCCCATTAAAGTGGTTTTTGTTTTAAGTCTTTTAACTCGACTTTGGAAGAAGTTTTAATCAAATAACAGCTTTTTCGCCTATAGTAATGTATCAATGTTTAGTATCACACATGGGTTCCTTTGGTTGAAAATGCTCAAGATTGGTTTAGTTTAAGAAAATTTTTTATGCTCGTCTTAATCACAAATTATTCGCGTTTGAATGATTGAACTTGGGGAAAACCTATATTAGATCATGATCAACAATATCTCGCTTTGAATGATGAACTTGGGGAAAAACCTATATTAGATCATGGAGAACACAATTTATTGAAGGTGGTATCATTGGAAAGAAAGGCTCTTCTAATGGTGTATGTATAAAAACCATTGATGATTTCAAATTAATAGTCCCAATTATTTCTTCATCCACCAATATTGCTTGCTGCTTGTCTTCATTTAAACTCTCAGCCAATGTCCCTTCTAGCTGTATCTCACCTTTTACATGGTCATTAATAGTCATGTCTAGAAACAAGAAAGTTAGATTTAATCCGTCGTCAAAGGAGTTGCATATTTCACATGTAAGCTTTACTTCTTCTAAGGGTGCAATTTTCCATGAAGTTTCCTCATAATTCACCTTGCACTCATCATCTTAATATCCATTAGTTGCCATAGTTATCAATTCCGCTGCTTGTACCTCCAAATTCTTCATTGTCTCTTGTTGGATCTTAAAATTCTTGTGAGTTTCATTCATAAATTATGTGTGAGATTTAGTTAGGGCAACAATCAAATCCTCTAAATTCTTCTATTTTTCTTCTTCATACTGAAAATTTGGAGGGTATTGGTGATTCCAACCCTACAGTGAAGGATCCCAATGCCAACGGTAATCAAAATCTGCCATATCATTTAACATGTAATGTACATCTCCATAGCTACTTTCCTGAAGGTGAATACTGGTTGCTGAAAATCCATTATCTACCTAACTTCTTGTTTCTTCACCTAATCCAAAGTAGAATATGTAAATGAGATATTTATTTGTAAAATTATGATAAGGAAATCTCTCCAACAATTCTTTAAATCTTGCCCAAGCGGCAGAAAATGGCTCTGAATGTTGTTGAATAAAACTTGCGACTACTTGTCGCAAGAAATGGCTCTGAAATGTTGTGAATAATAACCTTGCGACTACTTGTCCCTAAAAATTAATAAAGGTTAATTTAAGTATTGATTTTGGTAAAACGCCCAATCCCGGCACACGACGCCCAAAAACTTGAATAATGATTTTCGCAAGTATCGAAATCGCAACTGTTGAGCATCAAGGGTCAAATTTCTTTTTAAATCCTCGGAATTTTTTGGATGAATTAATACAAAAAAATAAATTTAAATTTATGTTATTTGTGCTAATTTTATTTAATGCAGAATTTCTTTAGAAAAAGAAAAATCATACAAGACAATTCCTACTTTGAGTGGTGAAGATTTCGAAAGACCGTTAGTAGATTTCGAAGATCCTAGTAGCTAGGTATTTAGGATATTTTGTAGGATAGAGAGAAAATCCATATATGAGCACAAAAATCTATTTTTTTCTCTCAAAAATATTTTTCGAAAAATTAGTTTTCTTTAAAATAATTTATTTTCGAAAATATTCCTTTAAATCGAAAAGATTTATTTTCCTAAAAATAAAGAGATTTCTTCTCTAAATGTTTTTGGTTCTCTTAATGTTTTTGGTAATACAAATCACTCTCTTTTTCGGAAATATATTTTGAAAGGTATAATATACTTAAATTTATTTTCTTACCTTAAGAACAAAAGAGAATCTCTTTCGGTTTTGGTAAGAATATCTTTCTGCAAAAATACCCTTCCAAAATAAACGCCTTCGAAAATCTTTTCTAAAAGAAAAGTGAAAATCGGGTTTTATTCTCTTACGAAAAAGGGATAAAATAATTTCTGGTAACAAAGATTTTCAGATCTTCTAAATAAGGAAAGAAGATATTCTGATTTCAATCTCTTTCCAAAAGGCGACAGCTACTTTGTTTCCTATATAAAGGAAAGGAACGGTCACGCCTTAAACATTTGGTGATGTAAGAGTGAAGTAAGAAGTTTTTGTTTTAAGAAGCATTCTCTTCAATTGAACAAAATCTTTATCTCTCAAAACTTTACTCTCTACCCCCATTTTCTTTTCAAATCTCTACACTTAACGTCTTCATATTTAAAAGTGGAAAAGAATTTTTAACAATTCTTTTGAAAACAGTTTCCGTGTTCTAATCGGTCTCTAATCTGATAGAAACTGTTTTTACTGTGCTTTATATGGGCGTTTCCTTTCTGGTCTATTTAGATTGTGTAATCTTATAGTAAGAACAGGCTTCTTTATTTGGTTTAAACTTTTGAGTGTAATAGCTTAGGTTAGAAGCCTATGAGATAGAGGTTATTCAAAAAGCGGACCTTCTCCTTGGTGTTGGGATAGTAATGTCTTGAAATTGAGTTTTTTTCTGTACTCTGCCAAAAACAGAAAGGGTTTGAGGTTAACTAGAACCTTTTGAAAAACTTAGTGGGACAAAAAGGGTAGATCTAGGTGTTTTGATCTATTGCCTTGTACTGTTGGTTTGTTCTTACCCTTTAAAAGAGATAACTTAGTGGTGGATCTCAAGATGCGTCTTGGGGAGTGGATGTAGGCGAGTTAGTGCCGAACCACTATAACTCTCGGTGTTGATCTCTTTCTTTCTGTAGTTTGGTTGATACTGTCTCTTTTGTACTCTTGTTTAATTTTTAGAAACGCTGAATTTGTTAATAATTCAGTTGTTCTAAAACGGAAATAAGTTTCATCTATCCTGAACATTAGAACTCTGGTATTCTAATAAAGTGAATATACAATGTTCTAACTGTTATTCTATTCCCAGTATAATTCACATAAATTCACTGTTTGGGTTTCCTCTTTATTTTCTAGACTTTAATGAGGATGTCTAATCTTGGATAACTCTCCATCATAAAGTTACTTTAATAATTGATTAAGGCTCTGTGAAGAAAGTTCTGAATTTTTGTTAATAACTATCTTTCAACATAGCGTTATTTGGTTTTTGCAAACTTTTATGAGGAAAGTTCTAAGTTCGATAACTTTCCTTCATAAAAGAAGCTCTGATATTGTACAAGTCAGTGTGAAGCTGTTCTAATCAATAGTTGCACTTTAAGCAGCAGACTTTTCCTATATCTGAAATTTAGAAAACATGTGAGGAGATTTCTAATTCATATTCTATTCTCACAAAGTTTTGTGTGTGTTTCTTTCCGCTGCACTTAGAATTCTAATTCTTGTTTAGAATTTCTAAAATTTATTTCAGTTTTTAGAAAACCCAATTCACCCCCCCTCTTGGGTTGTGCCATCCATATTCGGGACCCACAGCAACAAGTAATATAGAATGAGAAGAGTATCGTATTCACAGGGATTGTATACTAAGTACCAAAATTATGTTAACCTATTATTATTTAAACAACGATTTAGGGAAATTATTGTAAGAAACTAACTTCAGTAAATAAAAGAGAATAAGAAGAAAGCAAGGCAATTTTCAATTAAAAGAATCAAGGATTAAAAGCTACTAGGGATTTTGACTTCACTTAATTCTATCCAATTTATTTTATTAGTTCGTTAATCAATTTTAATTGTTCAATTGTTAATTTTTGTTCAAGTAGGAGAAAACAACCCTAATACAAGCTCTTCCGATGTATTGTTAGCTATTTGACCCGGTCCATTCTATCTTCCAATAAGCGCACATCAAACATAATTAAATCTGTTTCTGGTTTGTTTTGTGAATTCATAACCTAAGGTCATTACTTTAACCCCATGAGTCAAACCCATATAGCTTTCCACATCAAGTTATTATTCTTATGTAATTTTTATTCGTTTTTTCTATAAAAACCCTTTCCTGTGTGTTTTGAAAAATCAATCCAAGGGAGAAACTCTGCCGGGAAACATTAAGTCTAATAAGAAATTATACTTTGAACAAAAGAAAAGCAAATCCTAATATTATAAATTTGGGAAAAGAAATTAAACTATATCAATCTAGTAATGAGAGTTTAGTTCGACTAGTAAATTAAATAAAACCAAATAATACTTGTAAAATTCCATAATCAATGTGAAAAATGAAAAAGTAAAACAAGAATTAATAAGTTTAGAAGATAATACTTGATAAAAATTCCATAATCAATGTGAAAAATGAAAAGTAAAACAAGATTAATAGTTTAGAGATAAAAACTAGTCAATAATTAATTCTAGACAGCTTCCTTGAATCCTTGCACAAACCTTGAATGCTTGAAGTCTTGGAAAGAGAGAGAAGAAAAATAAAACAAAAACTATCAAAAGCTCGAGATGTCTCCACAATGAATGGCTCCTCTCTTTATATAGATTTTCCTGGGAGAAAATTCGACTCTATTTAGGAAATAGAATCCTCATGAAGTAAGAAATCTTATTGGAAGTAGGAAATTATTTAGGCTTTGAATTTCTTCTCAATTAGGACTCTTCCATGCGCCTAAATAGGATTAGAACTTGATTTGGATGCTAGGAAAATATCTCGGGTGGGCCCATGTAAGTGATAGGGACTGGTTGGTGCTCTCGACTTAAGACAGCACTTGATTCGCAGCATAGGCGTGCTGTGCGGCACGGTCAGGGCGTGTCGGTGCTTGAGTTCTAAGGAAGGTTCAGCACGGGCTGTGCTCAGGGGCTGAGTCTCCGCTTGATTTTCTTTGAATCCTGCATGGGTGTGCTAAGGTGCACAGGGAGGGTGTGCTAAGGTGCACGGGGTGGGCGTGTTAGAGCCTGAGTGTTTTGCTTTATTTGGCTCTTTTTGTGCCAAAACCCTACAAATTTCCTTAAGATTCAAGGAAGCTTTGAACAAAAACAGAAATAAAACTAAATAAAAAATAATTAAGGTAATAAAAAATACTGAAAATCCTAATAAAAACTATATTAAAAATACTATAAAAATAACACCTATCGGTTGCCGGTTATCATTATCGTGGTTGAATCACATAAGCTGTATAGGGATTCGCTTTTACAAATTCAGTGTTTCCTTTTTTTGGTGTTTCCTATTTTTTTAGTGTTTCCTTTCTTTTTTTTCAGTGTTTTCTCTCTTGCAAGGTCAATTTTGGTATTATTAAAATTTTTTTGACTGAATTTGTTATTATCTTAAAAAGTATTCTTTTATGACATTTTGTTAAAATTGAAACACATGTACGACATTTGTTAAATTGCCCCTAATTTATATTCTCAGATTTAATTCGAATTGGAGTTTATACATCGGCCTATCAAATATCGGGTTATTTTAATAAGTCGATGGTTAAAAGTTCTAAAATTAAATAAGTTAAAGTCCTCTTCCATCAAGGAGATGGAATTTGTATTCAATAATAGTTTTGGATTCCCTTGTTAATTAAAGCTTTTCTATGCGCTATAAATAGGCTATAGCAATCAACACAAATTCTCTACCTAAAACCCTAGCAACTTTCATCAAATCCAAGAATTCAGCCATGGTAATCCTCCTTGACTATGAAGAAGATCAAAACAACCAAATCCAAAAGCCTCATCCTCTAGATAAAGAGAATATTAAGAAGAACAAGAATAATATGCTTGTTCCTAACAAAAGCAATGGTCTGGACATGGAGAATCTTTCATGGATGCAAACTCTGCAAGAAGTAACTATCACGATTCCAATTCCTCCAGGAACAAAATCAAGGCAAATTGTACACGAGATAAAGAAGAAATCTCTGAGAGTTGGATTCAAAGGCCAACCACTATTTATCGAAGGGAGCATTTCAAAAATTTTAAAGTTGATGATTGCTTTTGGAATCTGGAGGACCAAAAGCTGATTTCTTTGCTTATGACAAAGATCAATAGGTAGAATCGGTGGAAATCATTGTTCAAGGGCGGTCCTGAGATAGATACACGAAAGGCTGAACCGAAGTTGAGTCATCTGTCTGAGTTGGACCCAAAAACAAGGTCTATTTTGGAGAAGATGATGTTTGATCAAAGGCAGAAACATATGGGCCTTCCTACAAGCAATGAGATTGAAAACAGGATCTTTTAAAGAAATTCATGGCTCAGAATCCTAACATGGATTTTTCCTAGATGAAGATGAGGTAGAGATATTTTGTTCCTCTTAAGGATTATCATCAATGCTTTGGCCAGTGAGAACTTCAATGATATTTTCTTATGGGTAATCAAGGGATTTTCCTTTTTTCATTCTTTTCTCTATTCAATCAAATATCATCGTTATTAAATCGTTTAACAAGTTTCTACATGCTTTTCTTATTGCAATCCGTTCATGATATATCCTTGATTATTGATTATGAAACTCCAAATTTAATATTTAATTAGCGATATTATAGTAAATGTCAGTTTTTGAAACTTAGTTTTGAAAAAATGTCAGTTTGACCTTAAGATTTAAATTATTGTCAGTTAGGATATATTTTTACTTTTGTGCTCTTTTTTTTTATTGGTAAGGCGTTAGTTTATTAATATTTTAGTGTTTTAATTTCGTAGTGTTTCCTTTTGTATTAATTTTCTATTTTCCTTTTTAGTTTATTATCTTTTTTTGCTACCGTTATTGTCAGTTGACATTATTTTCTTATCACTCTTTCTGCATTTTCAGCCGATTTGCTATCGTTAGTTTTAGCCGACATTATTTTCTTATCACACTTTCTACATTCTCTACTGATATTTTCACAAGCGATTAATTCTTCTCATTCTTTCCGTTTTGTATACAATCAAGTAATCACAGAATTGATATATATTTTTAGATGTACATTGTTTGATTTACATTCGTTTAATAAGTTTCTACATTATCATCTCTTTCTTTTACATATGTTGTTATTTGTTTATGTTTTTTCTCATGAGTTTTTATATATTGTTGTTAATTGTTTGTTTTTAGTTTTCCTTTCCTTTATGTGTTTTATCAGATTGTATATTTCGATATTATATATATATATATATATATCCTTTCCTTATGGTGTTTTAATCAGATTGTATATTTCGATATTAATATATTATATAATATATATATATATATGTGTGTGTGTGTGTGGTGTGTGTGTGTGTGTGTGTGTGTGTATTGTTTTGTTTATACTGGTGAATTTCTATTATCTGTATGTCTTTTTGATTTTCCATGATTTGTTTGTTATTTGATAACAATGTATGTGTATATGAATTTTATATACCTAAAAATTCAGTTGTAGAACTATTTTTTGATGAATAGTATATAACAATGATTTTTCGCAAGTGTACAAAAATCGCAACAAGTAATATAGAATGAGTAGAGTATCGCTTCCACAGGGATTGTATACGAACTACCAAAATTATGTTAATCTATTATTATTTAAACAGCAATAAGGGAAATTATTTTAAGAAATTAAATTAAAAAAATAAAAAAAGAACAAAAAGAAATCAAGCAACAATATTTGACGATAAGAAATCAATGATTTAAAGCTACTAGAGATTTTGACTTCACTTAATTTATCCAATTTATTTTATTAGTTTGATAATCAATTTTAATTGTTTAAGTAGGGGAAACAACCTTAAAATCACTAACATGCTCTCCCGATGTATTGTTAGCTATTTTAACCCGGTCTAATTACCTATCTTCCAATAGCGCAATCAAACATGAATGGAAATTAAATCATTTAAGTTTTTATGGTTGTTTATGAATTCATAACCTAACTTCATTAACTTATGAAAACCCCCCATGAGTCAAACCATAATAGCTTTTTGCATTCAAGTTATTATTTCTATGTAATTTATTTACCCTATTCATATTCCAAAAAACCCTTCTCCCCGATAGTGATTAATGAATAAATCCACATTCAGAGGGAGAAACTTTGCCTGGAAAGCATTAAGCTTCCAATAATAAAATATATCATGAACAAGGAAAAAGCAAATTTAATATTATAAAAAATTTGGAATCAAAAATTAAGCTACATCAAAATTCCTAGTATGAGAGTTTTAGTTCAACATAGTAATTAAATAAAAAACTCACCATTTAAACTTGTAATATATTCTCCATCAATCAACCATGAATCATGAAAATAAAACAAAAGAAAAAGAGGTGTTAGAAATAAAAATTTAGTAATGATTGGCTTGGGGCGGCGTGTCGCGTGAAGGTGGCTGGCTTCCTTGAATCTTGACACAAATCTTGAATACGTGAAGTCTTGGAGAGAGAGAGAAAACAATAGAACAAAAGATGGAATATACAATGAATGACTCCCTATGACTAGTCTCTCTATTTATATAGACTTTCTAGAGTAACTTCGTGTTCGTTTAGAAAAGTAAATCTTTATTGAGTAAGAAATCTTTTGGAGATAGGAAACTGTTTAAGTTTTTTATTTCTTTCAAATTAGGACTCTCTCAGCGTCTAAATAGGATTAAAACTTGATTTTCACGTCAAGAAATCATCTCATGTGGGTCCATGCAAGTGGTGCAGGATGGGCTGATGTTTTAGGCCCAAGGCAAAACCTGAACTTCGGCACGGGCGTGATGTGACGCACGGATAGGGCGTGCTAGCCTTTGAGAGTTTTACTTACTTTGCTCTTTTTTGTGTCAAAATCCTACAAATTTCCTTAACATCAAGTAAATTATGATTCAAGGAAGCTTTAAACAAAAACGTAAATAAAACTAAATAAAAACTAATTAAAGTAATTAAAACTACTAAAATTTCTAATAGAAACTATATTAAAAATACTATAAAAATAATACCTATCAAAATTTCTCAAACTTAAACCATTGCTTGTCCTCAAGCAACAAAAACAAAAGAAAAACACAAGCTAAACAAACTTAACCAAAGCGCTAGCTTAATGATGGGAGAAAACCACTAATTCATAAAATATCAAAAAATTATACAAGTACTAAATGAAGTGTTTATGCGTTAATTATGTTCTAGCAAAAAATTTCAATTCTCGACAAAACACAGTTCCTTAATTTTAAACATAAGTATTAAGATTTTCAACACCAAAATTATTCAACCTATGACAAATAGAAATATGAATTTTCACAAAAAATTATTAAACCTTTAAATAAGATGGGTGTTTAACAATATAAGTTGTCAACATTCCCATATCAAAATTATGTCATCCCTTCTTCCACAATTAAATTGCATACAATTTTAAGATCAAAATTAAAAGATCAAAAGGTCTTTATTTAGGTTGTAATGGGGTATTAGGGATTTACTTTTTAGCTAAACAAAGAAAAAGGATAAAAGGGTAGACAAAAAGAAAAAAAAAAGCATAATCTCAAGATTTTCATTACATCAAAACAAATTTTTTTTTATTTGTAAAAGGAGATTAACTTGAAGTTCTTCACTAGCTCACAATTAGAGATACTTTGGCAATGTCTCTTCATAATACTTTGATAATTTCTTCCTTGCTTCAATTCCCCAAAATTGAATTCTTTGATTGATTGCTTCTTCTATGGGGTGTTTCTCTTTGAGTTTTCTAAATGGTCCACTTGCTAGTATTAATGAAATTTTCTCCCTTTTTGTTGAAATTTTCTCCCTTTTTGTTGCTATGTTTTAATAAAAATCAAATCCTTCAATTATACATTATTGCACTTAAGGTAGGAATTTAAATTGGTTTAATGTCTAGGCTTAATAAGGGTGAACAATAAAATTTGGATATAGGCTTCAAATTGGTTGCAAAAGTTATATTTTAATTTAGTTGGCCTAGGCTAAATAAGGGGTTCAACAAAGAATGCCTAAATCATCTCTTTCTAAATGTAAGCGTTTAAAAATTGTCTCAAAGGGAATTCTAATTTATTCTAGGAATACCAAGGTTAAATAAATTTTGATTAAAACATATCTATATATTATAAAATTCACAAAAATTAGTGTTTATAATCTGTAGAAAACAAAATTAGTTAACCAAAGAATTCATCGTTAGTCAAAAATAAAAATTAAGTTCAAACACACTAGACAAAAGAGGGGGATGGTGGGGGAGAAGAGGGAGGGTGGTGCAAAGTTGGTGAGGTGGGGGAGGAAGTGAAAAAAAAAAAAAACTGATATGATAAAAGCAACTAAATTTATCATAGTTACTAAATTATTGATAATTTCAAGCTGCTCACAATTAAAGCTTGCTCACAATTATTCCAACCATATTAAGCTAATAAAAACAAACAAACAAAATAATAAAAAAAATAAAATTTTAACTAAAATTTTCTTTCCCCCAACTTAATCTAGCACATTGTCCTCAATATGTGCAAAAATAAGACCACTTTCCCAAACTTATCATATATTATCAAAACAAGGTATAAAAATAAAATAGAGTTGATAATACCTTACCACCATTGTATTGAAAAATACAATAAAAGACACGGAAATAAAGGGTATGGTTCCAATGGCTAAATTCTGAAAATGGAAAAGAACAACATAACACAATAATAATAATAATAATATAGACATAATTGTTAGGGAAAAAAAACATCGAAATAAAAATAATAAAAAACATCGACAATAAAAATAATAAAAAAATGGAAAGGAAAATTTCCATAAAAATAATTAAAAGCAATTTTAAAAAAATAAATAAAACAAAGAGAAAAAAAACATAGAATGAGTTGTCAATAAAAGAGAAGAAGAGAAAAAAGAAGAAAAAAAGAAAATATAAAAAAATATAAAAACAAAAAATACATAAAAAAAAAGAAATAAAAGAGAAGAAAAAAAAAAATCCAAAACACTCACGTGGTCTTAAGGCCATAAAAGATAAAAACAAAAAAAAATTTCAAAAAAAAAAAATCTCCAGGCATGGCCCTTGGGGTGCTGTGTGCACGAGGTGCGGTAGCATGCCTTGGGTGCTAGAAGTCTGACTTTGGGCATATTTTCTCGGAGATAGCACGGGGGTGCTGAGTTTAGCATGCCCTGCCCGTGCTAAGCCTACTTTGCCACTTTTAATCAGTTTTCAAGCCTCTTTATTCCTTCCGTGACCTTACAATATTGATTATAAAACACCCAAAATAAAAAAATTAATGTTTTAAAGATGGGAAAAAAATGAAAAAAATACAAATAAAAATAATTTGCAAAGGAAAGAAAGGAAATAATGGGTTGCCTCCATTAGCCCCATTAGCGTTTTGTTTAAAGTCTTTTAAGCTCGACTTTTGAGAAGTTTATCAAATAACGGCTTTCTCTCATAGTATGTATCATGTAATATCACACATGGGTCTTGGTTGAAAATGCCCTCAAGATTGGCTAGTTTAAGAAAATTTATGCTTGTCTTTTCAACAACATCTCGCTTTGAATGATGAATTTGGGGAAAAAACTGTTTAGATCATGGTGAACACAATTTATTGAAGGTGGTATCATTGGGAAGAAAGGATCTTCCGGTGGTGTGTGTATAAAAACCATTGATGAGCTCAAATCAACAGTCTCAATTATTTCTTCATCCACCAATATTACTTGCTATTTGTCTTCATTTAAACTCTCACCCAATGTCCCTTCTAGCTGTACTTTACCTTTTTCGTGGTCATTAATAATCATGTCTGGAAACAAAAAAGTGAGATTTAATCCATCTTCAAAGGAGTTGCATTTTTCACATGTAGGCTTTACTTCTTCTAAAGGTGCAATTTCCCATGAAGTTTTCTCATAATTTACCTTGCACTCATCATCTTGTTGCATGGTTATCAATTTCGCCTCTTGTACCTCAAAAATCTTGTACCTCCAAATTCTTTATTGTCGCTTGTTGGATCTTAAAACTCTCACGAGTTTCATTCATAAATTCTATGTGAGATTTAGTAAGGGCAATAATCAAATGCTCTAAATTCTTCTGCTTATCTTCTTCATACTCAAAATTTGGAGGATATTGGTGATTCCAACCCTGCAGTGAAGGATCCTAATGCCAACAGTAGTCAAAATCAGCCATATCATTAAACATGCAAAGTATATCTTCATAGCTACTTTCCGAAAGGTAAATACTAGTTGCTGAAAATCCATTATTTACCCAACTTCTTGTTTCTTCATCTAATCCACAGTAGAATATGTAAATGAGATATTTATTATTCGTAAAATTATGATAAGGAAATCTTTCCAACAATTCATTAAATCTTGCCCAAGCAGTATAAAATGGCTCTGAATATTGTTGAATAAAACTTCCGACTACTTATTGATGAAACATCTCAAAATACTTTGCAAGAAAATAATGAAAATAAAAACAATAAAAACAAAGAAAGAAAAAAAACTACAAATAATATAAACAAATATTTGAAAAAAAACTACAAATAATATAAACAAATATTTCAATTAACAAAACAAAAAAAAATGTCTAAATTAAATAAAAATAAAAAGGAATGTCTAAATTAATAATAGGGTAATTAGTATTGATATTGGTAATGCCAATCCCCGGCAACGACACCAAAAACTTAACAATGATTTTCGCAAGTGTACAAAAATTGCAATAAGTAATATAGAATGAGTAGAGTATCATTTCCACAGGGATTGTATACCAAGTACCAAAATTATGTTAGCCTATTATTATTTAAACGACAATAAGGGAAATTATTTTAAGAAATTAAATTAAACAAATAAAAAAAGAATAAAAAGAAGTCAAGCAACAATATTTGACGAAAAGAAATCAAGTATTTAAAGCTACCAGGGATTTTGACTTCACTTAATTCTATCCAATTTATTTTATTAGTTTGATAATCAATTTTAATTGTTTAAGTAGGGGAAACAACCAAATTTTAATTGTTTAAGTTTATGGGGAAGACACTAAAATCACTAACAAGCTCTTCACCGATATAATAGTTGTTGTACGCTATTTTAACCCGACGTTCTAATTACCTAATCTTCCTAAGCAAACAATCAAAACATGAATTTAAATCTTTAGTTTGTTATGGTTTGTTTATGAATTTTCATATACCTAAGGTCATTAACTTAATGGAAAAACCCCCCATGAGTCAAAACCATAGTAACTTCCGCATCAAGTTATTATTCTAATGTACTTCTTGTATTACCCTATGCATATCAAAAACCTTCTTCTGATAGTGATTAATGGAAATAAAATAATCCAGGGAAGAAACCTCTGCCTGGACGGCATTAAGTTTAATAATAAATTATATAATGAACAAGGGAAACCGGCAAAATCCTAATATTATAGAATTGGGAAATCAAAATTAAAAAGAATACATCAAAAAATCCCCTAATTAATGGGAAAATTTTTAGTTTCAAACATAGTAACTTGACCAATAAGAACTCATTAAACTTGTAAATATTCTCATAATCAACATGAATATTGAAAAATATAAATAAGAAAAGAGTTAGAAATAAAAAATCTGGTTAATGATGTGGTTTGGGTGGCTTCCTTGAATCTTGACACAAAAAATCTTGAATCTTGACACAAATCTTGAATACTTGAAGTCTTGGAGAGAGAGAGAAAACAATAGAACAAAAGATGGAATATACAATGAATGGCTCCCTATAACTAGTCTCTCTATTTATATAGACTTTCTGGAGTATCTTTGTGTTCGTTTAGGAAAGTGAATCTTTTTTGAGTAAGAAGTCTTTTGGAGATAGGAAACTGTTCAGGCTTTGTATTTCTTCCCAATTAGAACTCTCCTAGAGTCTAAATAGGATTAAAACTTGATTTTCACGTCAGGAAATCATCTCATGTGGGTCCATGCAAGTGGTGCAAGATGGGCTGACGTTTTAGGCCCAAGGCAAAACTCGAAATTCTGCACGGGCGTGCTGTGAGGCACAGCTAGGGCGTGCCAGCCTCTGAGAGTTTTCGCCTCTGAGAAGTTTTGCTTACGTGTTGCTATTTTCTGTGTCAAAATCCTAACAAATTTTTCTTAAACATCGAGTAAATTATGAAACTTCTAAGGAAAACTTTGAAGGAAAAACATAAATAGAACTAAATAAAACCTAATTAAAAGTAATTAAAACTACTTAAATTCCTAATAAAACTATATTAAAAATACTAATAAAAATAACACCTATCAGTATAATACATGTTATTCAATGTATATTTTATTATATATATATATATATATAATAGTATATATAGTATAATATCTACTTGAAGTAGAATATGTTCTGATTATATATCTACTTGAGTAGAATATGTTTCTGATTTGTTTGTATAATCGGTTTATAGTTTATTTTATTTTCATTTTTTTAGCGGATTAAGGAGTGAAATTAAATATATACATTACAAATGTATTATTATTATTGTCAATTGTATATATATATTTACGGTATGTTTTTTTTAGTCTAGATTTTAGTGTATGGATGGTGGTGATCTATGTTTTCTTTTATTTTTTATGATTTGTTTTGTTATTTAATAACAATGTATTGTGAATTTTGTGTATTTAAAAATTCAAGAATATAACTGTTTTTGTTGAGTATATATTGAGTATATTGTTGTATACACACACACACACACATATACTATGTATTTACTTTATTATTATGTCATGTATTTATAATGTATTTTTTGTACTTATATATTTAATATATTTATTTATTTTTTGGGGTTTTTGTATGTTTGAAGGTCTGATGATTTCTTCTGTTGGTAACTCGATGGTTGTGTATCTACTTGGAAGAGACATCTTAATTCTTCCGATTTTATGTCATCTTACTCTAAATCTATGTATAAAGACACTTATAGTGGTGTTGTAATGCCATTGGATAATTTTTCGAGTTCAAATGTACATGTTGACGTTTCTAATTCGATTGTGTTGCCACCTGAAGTGAAGCGACCAACAGGGAAGCCTAGAAAGCGACGTATTTCATCTATTGGTGAAAAAGTGGGAAAGGTAACTATAAAGTGTGCGAAGTGCAAGAAGCTGGGGCACAACAAATGGATATATAATTTTTAATTATTAGATGTACTATTTGTTCATTTTAAATTGTTTTATACTAGATATTTTTTGTGATTAACCTTTTTATATGATATATTACAGTCTGAAACTTTTTTTTGGTAAATATTTGTATGTATATATTTATTATTTAATGTTTAACTATTCATTTTGAATTACGGATTTTTTATGACCTTGATCGGTGCTTTAAGATTGTAATTGCCCATATTTATTTTATGAAATTTCTTTATCTTTGTATTTATCTCTATATACCCATTTGTTGTAGTATGCACTGTTGATATCTTTTTTTATTATTCTTTGTATTTTCTTATAGATACTATCTTTTAAATTATTTAGATTTTGTTATGTTGTAAGTATATTTAAGTATTTACTTGTATATACCATATATAAGTATATACACATCATATTTAAATGTGTATTTACCGATTATAAGTATACATATAAATATAACATGTATTTAGTTGTATATATCAATCTGCTGAGCAATATAAATATTATACCTATATGTAATATTTGTTATAACTAATTCAAGAAGTATAATTATGTCTAAGAAAGAGATAATATGGTTTGAATCTTTCTGTGAATGGACTCTTTAGCCTTTTTGGTTTCCCTACCACTCTCTTAACCCTTGCTGCCCTCTGGTTTTTAAAACATTGAGAAAGTTTGTCAGTATGTTGAACTATATATATATAAAACATTGAGAAAGTTGTCAGTATGTTGAACTATCATAATGATAATAATATAATATATATATATATTATAATATATAGTTATATAAGTGATAATTTATAAAGACCAACTAAATAAAATAAAGACTAATTAAAAAATAGTTTTCGTGTTGCTAGGTTCTAGAGACGGGAGCTGTTTCATGTTGTTATTCATTAGACCTGAACTATAAACATTGTTTCTTTAAGCATATCTCTGTAAGATATGTTGAATTGACATGATTTCTCTTAACATATCATTACCAAGAAACCATTATTTCTTCTCTCTCAGATTTCTCTTAATGAACTAATGTAAAGTAAATTCTCTCATTCTCTCTCTCTCTCGACCTGCAAGCAAGTCTTCTTCTTCTTTCTTTGCAAGTAACTTCTATCTTTCTCTCTCTCTCTCTCTCGCTCTCTCGTCTTTTGACCTGCAAGGAAGTCTTCTTCTTCTTATTCTACAAGTTCTTTCTCTTCTCCTTCCTCTCTTCTGTACTTTGTTATTACGCTTAAGTATTTATTTTTGTTCTCTCTTCTTTATTATTGATATAATTTATTAATTCTTTTTTTTTTCCACAGTTCATCATGATTAGCCAGAGTTCTCTATATTGCATACCACTTTTTGTCGGGTTATATTTTTTGGGTTTTTGGCTGTCATGCACTTGCTGGAGTCAGAGGAGAACGAGAGCTATGTTTGTAACAGACTGATTTTCTTTTAGTGTCGGTAATAGTGATATACCGGTCTGTGAATAGTATCATCGGTCTGGGACTTTGTATTATTTTAGTCCGGAAAAATTACTATGCATATTTAATATTTTATTTACTATTTTTGGAGCATGTTTGCATGATTTAGGCGGGTAGGAAATATTTCATGAATATTATTGGAGAGTTTATATATTACATGCATAATATTTCTAGTGTGGTATATTAAGAAATAAATGAGGAATTATTTTAGTGGAGTTAATTTAATTAATTGGTGGAGTTAAATAAGTTAAAATAAGAAAGTAAAGAGAATTATTTGAGGAATATTTAGAGCCATTGGATGAGATTACTTAGTAATTGAGACTCAGCTACACTATATGGCAAAATTAAGGAAGTCAAAATTTGACTTTGTCAGTTAAGTTATCACAAACAGCTTTCTTCTTCTCTTTCTCTCCCACGACAATTTTCCCTCTCTTTCTCTTCTTCATTTTCTTCATTTTCTTCATTTCTTTACCTCTAAATTCCCTCCAAGCTCCTATTAAAACGATGAAATAGTATTTAAGTTCTTAGAATAATGTGTAGTAGAAGTCGAGATTTGGTGATTAAAAGCAAAGAGAAGTTGAAGTTCAAGTTGAAGCACGGTAAGTTGTGGTTTTTTAAGTTGTGTGAGATAAATAAAAGTAGAATTCATGTTTTAGAACATGTTATTGATCGCATTAAAATCATGCTCCACATATTTCTTTTATAAGTTTTTGCTTTTAATTGTTGATTTCTCATACTATTGACGAGGTTGGAGAACATCCTCAAAGGGGTAAAGAGAAAGCCAGGAAGTAAGGGCTTTTTTTCAAGCTTATTACGCTTGTAAATAAGGTTAGTGCAATCATATTCTTCGTTTTCCTTTCACTTATTTAAGGTATGTTTTTTACATGGTTCAGGTTTTTTGATTTGATGCATTAAATCATGCGTCCAACTATTTCTTTTAATCAAGTTTTTGCTTTTAATGTTGATTTCTCATACTTTGAAAGAGGTTGGAGAACAAGTCCTCAAAAGGGTAAAGAGAAACCCAACGTTGAGTAACTTCTTTCCAAAGCTATTGTATAAGCTTGTTTTAAATAAGCGTTGATGCAATCATATTCCCTCTTTCTCTTTCACTTGTTTAAGTTGTTTTTAACATGGTTAGCGTTTTTGAATATAATTGTTTGGGAAAACTTTGTATGTTTTGGTTAACATTGATGAAATTTTAAAGTTAGAGATAATGATTTGAGAAGTGGATTGGGGAAACTGCCATTTCCGACCCCTTTTATAAACTTCCGCAATCGTGTATTTCTGACTCCTTCATGGAAAAGTTGGTAGCTCTAATTTTCAAGCTTTCCAAAAACATATTCTTATGTCTAGGATCCAATGTCTTGTAGGCTCAACTTATGACTTAAATAGCCAAAAGCTATTCTGTTATGGTGTCTTAACCCTAATATCCGAAAGTGAATGTCCATTCTTGACCCACTCAAATCGGCAAATAATTGTCTATTATGTCTAAAATTCGCAATAACTGTTGTAGCTCACTAGTGATTTTAAATACCAAACTGGTTCTGTTATGGTGTCTTACTTGTATGGCGAAAATGCATGTCCATGTTTGACCACGTCAAATGGCAAAATAATGTATTATGTTCTTCATAAAAGTTGTATTCTACTTCTTTAGCTTTCAACGCATCCTCTGTGTCCAATTTGGAAGTGTACATAGGCTCAACTATGGCTAAAAACCCACCCAAAGCTGACTCTGTTAGTGTCGGGCACATCGCATCAACCCAAATTGGAGGTTGTGTCATTATGTTCTTCGTACTAAAAGTTGTAACTCTCCTACTTCTTAGCTTTCGCAACCCATCCTCCTTGGAGGTCCAATTTCGGAGATACATTAGCTCAAACGTTATGGCTGCACCCACCCAAAAGTTGGAACTCCTGTTGTGTCGGGGCCACATGCATTTACTAAAAATTGAAGTTGCCCATTTTTGACCACTATACTGCAACGATTAGGTTTCTGCGTTTTCCTTCCATAAACAGTCTGTTGCCCTGTGTCTTGAGACTTTATCATTCTAGATTGGTTTGAAATTTTGAAGTATTTGGTTAAGTAGGAAAATTCCCATATAAACACAATTGACTTGGTTCTGTGAAATCAGGTCTGATCTGTTGGTCCTGTGTTCCCTAGTTTTTTGTTTGCTATCTTACAATTGATTCTGGGCTGTGGTCCTTTCATAAACCCTTCTGTTAGAAATTTTTGGCTCTAGCTTTCTCATGAATCTGATTATCATTGAATTTGGAGCCCATAACTCAGTTATGTTTTAAAAACACAGCAAATGGTCAAGTTTATAAAATATGTTGAAAAGTTCTTGATTTAATGTACTTTATAGTCTATAGTAGTTTTGAGTAAGAATCTTTGAAATGATGGGTATGTAAGAGAACATGGACTGAAAGAGTTTTTGAATTAAGAATTATTACTTTAGAAAAGAATGATTTTGATTTGGGCCTCTTACTTATGGCATGATTCGAGAGGGTATGGATGAGATGTGATTTTGTTATGTAATATGATCATATGCTAGGGTTACGTCACGCGCTTATAAATAGGTGGACGCGCTTGTGTTGTGTGATGGGGGTGGTTGCTTTCAGTATTGACGCACAGATGTGTATGATGGGGGTGGTGCGTTTCATAGCGCCACAAGAGTGTGAAGGGAGAATGGCGCTAACATAGCGCCACGAATCAAATCTGCCTTATGTTATTCTGCAATGAGTAACGAGCCTTAACTAACGGAATGAAATTTACATTTATTTGGCAAGAATTGATGTACAAGTATTTGTATTTATAGTCGGTCTTATTGGGGTTTTATATAAGTGTTTTTATATACTATTTTATATGTATATTTTTTATGAGAGAGAGAGTTTAAAAGCCACTTGTATGTAGAGATGCCTTGGCTATTGACCCTTGATATTTGTTAAATTGTTGGTTGATTTAGCACCAAACTGAGTCCTTCGCACTGGCAGCGCGTTGATCCTTTAATCAAACGCGCAGGTTAGGAGCGGAGCGGTGTTCTAGCAACAACCAAGAGGAGTAATGCATCCAGAGTTAAGAATATCCACATTTTTGGGTAGGAATATTACTTGGTAAATGGTGATTTTTTGGCATGTATATAATATATTATGTTGGTGGAAGGTTCGTATATAATTAAGTTTATAAATGTATTAAGGAGTTTTATATATGATTTAAGGAAATAAACGAATCTTAGTATATTTTGTGGTGTATGATGAATTGATATATTCCTTGGAAAAAGAATGTGTCTTAGAATGATTATTGATGTATCATTGAGTGGGACTATTTAGAAGTGGGGGGGGGGGGCTTGTGGTAGTTGTGTTGCAATTTCGAGTTTTGGAAGCTTGGGAAGAAAATAATTAAAAGAAAGTGTGTAAGTATTTTCTTGTGTGTGGCAAGTTTCAATTGTTTAGGGGAGAAGACCTTGCCGAAATTTTCGTAAAGGAATTTCCTTCAATATTTTTTTTAACACAAATGCTTAATTACAATGTTAATTACTTGCCTCCTTACGAAAATCTAACCACTTCTAATTTGTGATCTAGCTTTAATAAGTGACATAAGACGGTGCTCCGGCATCGATTGTGGCATTCACCGTCTGGTTCTCCGGGATTGGCCGGTGGGTGTTACAATGTTATTCCTCTCCCGATCACGGAGCAGACCCTTCCAGTTGTACATCCAAAACCTTATCAGTACCCCAAGCTAAAAAGATTTTGTTTGGATGAGAATCTTAAGGTTGTGGTTGTATAAAGTTAGAAAGGTGGTGGGGGAATGGAGCAAGAACACTCTGATTTTGTTTTTGTTTTAAGGGAAAAATTATGAAAAAACATTGCAGACTTTTTTTGCTTAATTTGGTTTCTATAATGAATATTTTGAATCTTTCATATCAATTTATTCCCCTACGTTTCCGTTTCTTATATTTTTTAAAATACCATTTCCCCGTGTCCGTTTCCATATTTCCATGCTTCCACATTTCCGTTTTCGTGCAACATAGAATGTAACAAAGGCCAGAATATACATATATCTACTTTATATATTAATTTAAATTATTTGCACGTATGTACATGTAAGAAGGCTTGTATATACATGCATTTACTTTACATTCCATTTGCAAATTATTTAAAGGTTTGAATAAGTTAATAAAAGGACTATATCTTACCTCCTTTTCTTGAAGTGCTTTGTTGATCGTGTCCTAATTTGTTTCCTTCTTCCAAGACGACCTCAACATTCTTGGTAAGCTTTTTTTTCTCTTTTTGCAATCATGTATATATATCCCTCTTAAAACAGTATTGACAGCACCTCAAATGCCCAAATCATCATAGCATATGGGAATGCATAAATTGCAACTCCATGCTCTGCTGTTGTTTTTGCTGCATTTTGAAAATTGCTCACTATTTTATTAAAACACAGCTTCCCCTATGGGTGAATCCCTATGAATTTTTTGTCACAAAAAGTCCTCATACAATCTTGGTTAACCTTGACCTTTTGTTAGTTCGGGAGGATGACTTTATGAAGAATGTAGAGGTTGGTAGCTTTTACACCATTATTGTCGTTTGCAAGCTATATGTGATTTTCATCAGTCTTAAACAAATTGATAAAGTCTTTTACTGTGGCTTTATCATTGCCGTCAAAAAAAAATACTCTCATGAAGTTTTCTTTGGGGAGTTGAGGTTGTTAGATATCAGTACAGTGATAAACTCTAAGATTGATTAATAATTTATAACACTATAAATAATAACGGGAAAGGCAACCAAAATAATACTAACACAAAACACCAAATAAAATTGTATTAATAAGAAGCAAACTTTCACAAAGCTTAAGGAAAAATAATACTAACAAAACACCAAAGATAAAATTGTATTAATAAGAAGCAAACTTTCACAAATGCGCTTAAGGAAAGTACATTACACTACTTGCCTTCTTTTGGACTGGTTTTTGCCTTTGTTGGATTACAAATGAGGCTGGAGGGGTGGTATTTTATAGGCATTTCACTCCTCAATGTGCGGAACTATGAATTTATTCAGAAAATGTACGGTGGAGATTAATAGAGCATTCTAGAAGTACGGGTGCAAATATTTCATTAAAATAACTTGTTGAGTGGGAGTATTCTAGAATGCTCTTTAAGGTATTTACACACCCAAGTGGTGGGCTTTGGGACATCCTATCTTTGGGCGACAATGGTTCCCACCTTAGTGGGCTTGAAGCTTGCAAGTATTTAATTATTCGTGGTAGCCATTTTGGTGGGTCTGTCTTTTTTAAATTAAATCGACTGATATTTTTAATCTCTCCCTCAATGAATTTTATTTCTCTTCTTCATCATTGCCCAACTGTTGTTGAAAATACATTCCATATTTATTTGTGTTCTTAAACTCTTTCGTAAAGATATCGGGACTGGTTTGATCCCCGTCTTGATATATTTCATTTTAATCTCTCCTTGTAGAACCTTCTCTTTGATAAAGTGATAGTGAACCTCCACGTGTTTTGTTCTCGCATGAAACACCATATTCTCAGCCATTTGTACAGCCGAATGACTATCAGAATTCAATGGAATCGAATAGTCGAAGGGTTGATGCAGATCATTCATAAGCTGTGACAACCAAACACTTTCCTGAGTTGCTGTTGCTGCTGCCCAATACTCAGCTTCTATTGTGGAAAGTGACACTGTAGTTTGTCTTTTACTGCACTAAGAGATTACTCCTGAACTAAGACTAAATGCATAGCCTGTTGTCGAGCGCCGAGTGTCGTGATCTCTTGCATAATCAGCATCGTAATATCCTTCCAACTTGATAATTTCACCTCTAGTATAAGATCCCATAATCGATTGTACTTTTGACATATCTCAATATTCTTCGAATTGCTTCCAAATGAGGTTTCTTAGGCTTTTGAATAAATCGGCTGACTACTCCAACTGCAAATGAATAAAATCGGCACTGACGTACTCAATGCAAAGGAAATGTCGGCCTCCGATAGGCTCATAGTGAGATAGAGTTAGGCTTCCACATAGTTGTCTATACTATCAGTTGCATCTTCGAGATCTTCGCCCTTCATCGACGCCAACAGATTGACATTAGGCATCATTGGAGTAGATTATCGGATTCGCGGCTGTTGCAATTCCATCATCTCCAAACCTTCTTTCAGCAGAATCTTTTTGCATACTTCATGTTGGTCCCGGAGTGTAAGCAAAACCTTCCTTGGCTTTCTATCTCCAAGCCATACAAGATACGATTGCACTCTCGCCAACGTTTTCGAAATCCTTTCTTCTCAGCAAGAGAGCTTCTCTCATCCATCCATTCAAAGCTACTTTAGACATTTTTTCGTCGAGGTTCTTCATTGGACAAGATTTCTCTAACTCGTCTAGGTTGGTTGTGTCACGCCCAAACCATGAGTAGCGTCCGGAAGAACCCTTAAAATTCAGGTCTCTAGAACCATGGATGGTGACTCCTAGCTGCCTCATCTTATCCTTTATTCGATCTCGTTGTCTGGATCTAATTTCGAAATCCGTCATCACATAAAAATTTTACTTTTAGAAAAGTATGATCTAATTTCGAAATCTCCTCACATAAAAATTTTACTTTAGAAAAGTATTGACTTACAGTGAGGTTCTGTTGCGAGATTAAGAACAACTCATTTTCAAGCCGTTGCAATTTTGCTTCGTTGTTCTTAGCGAAAGCAGATTTGAGGATGTCCCACGCTTCCTTTGGTGTTTTAGCCGACTTGATCTGTGGCATCTACTCATCTTCTACTGCAATCGTCAGCATATACATCGCCTTCCCGCATTTTGTCTCCCACTCTTTCAGAGCTTTTGCATCCCCAACTGGTGGTGTAGTAATATCTCCTCCGATGATATCCCATAAGTCTTGACCTATGAGATAATATCTCCTACGGGTACTCTACTCTCGTAATTGTTGCTATTTAGCTTCTCGATGCTATTAGCAACTCTAGAAAAATTCGCCATAAGGTACTGGTGTTCCTGACACTAACCAATGCATGATGGTCCTTGACCAATCACGATCACAATCCTTGCTTGTGAATTTTGTTGCTTCAACAACAGTCTCCGACTGTTAATTCCAGCAGAATAACGATACCCTGCACTTGTAAATGAACACCACAAAATACCACTGCTACAACAACTACCACCACAACCAGGCTCTGATACCATCTGTTAGATATCAATGCAGTGATAAACTCGAAGATTGATTAATAATTTATAACACAAAAAATAATAACGGGAAAGGCAACCAAAATAATACTAACACAAAACACCAACTAAAATTGTATTAATAAGAAGCAAACTTTCACAAAGCTTAAGGAAAGAATTACTAGTTTTTGGACTTGGTTTTTGCTTGGTTAGTTAAAAATGAGGTGAGGGGTGCTATTTATAGGCATTTCCACCTCCTCAATGTACGACTATGATTTACTTACAAAAATGTACAGTGAAGATTACATTTAGCATTCTAAAGTAGGTGAGATATTTCATTAAAATATCTTATGGGTGGGAGTATTCTAGAATGTCCTAGGTTTTTACACACCATGTGGGCTTGTGACATCCATCTTTGGGCTTAGGGTTCCCACCTTTGGGCTTGAAGCTTGCCAAGTATTTAATAGGGTTCCCACCTTTGGGCTTGAAGCTTGCCAAGTATTTAACTTATTGTGGTAGCCCATTTTGGTAGTTGTCTTTTCTAAATTAATCGGTGATATTTTCATAGTATACACAGTTATGAGGACCCTCAGTTTGTGTGCCCGTAAATTGTGTCTCGAGCTACTGCCTCAAGATGATCATTTGTACTTCTGTAAAGACGCTTGTCGGTCAAGTCGTGGGTTCTATTTGAAGGGATTTTTAGAGCATCTTGGGTTAGAAATCAAGCATGCTTTAAGAGGTAACCCTTAGCCCTTTCTCACACCTTTTAGGCTAGTTTTTATGATTTATTTGAATGATCAATACTTGATAATATGGGATAAATGAATCCTTGCAGATTTTTAATGAGATTCCATAGTAAAGGGAAGGAAAAATTTTAAATGGCCATTATTCTAGGACCCCTCAAGACCCTGTTGCCCTAAGGTTATTTCCAACCTTCATTTAATAGTAACGGCAGTGATGTAAACATTTGGATGATTAATTGTGGGTCCCGTTTATGTATGTCACAACCTAAGACTGGGAGGTGAATTAGGTTTTCTAAAAATTTGACTTTCAAAAATAAAATCAATTTGACTTTCAAAAATAAAATCAGAATTCTATTGCAGCGGAATTAGAAAGCGTTTGTGGGAGTTAGTTATCAAGTTTAGAACTCCCTCACAAAGCTTGTTGCAAATATAGAAAGACTTTATGAAGAACAGCTATTGCATTTAGAATTGCGTCACAAAACTTAAGCAATTTGCGAAAGACTCTGTGAAGAATAGTTATTGCGTTTAGAACTACTTCACAAAGCTTAAGCAAATTTATAAAGACTCTGTGAAGAATCAGTTATTGTATTTAGAACTGCTTCACAAAGGTTATTGATATCTAAAAAGACTCTATGAAAGATAGTTATTGCATTTTAGAACTGCCTCACAAAGCTTTAAACAAAATTAGAAAACTGATTATAATTCATATTGTGATTTACACTGAATGTAGAATGACAGATTAGAACTTGGTATAATCACAATACAGAAATCCAGAGTTCTAATGTTCCACAGGGATAAAGCTTATTCACGTTTAGAAAGAAAATAGAAAATTCATTAAACAACTTTGCATTTCTAAAAAGATTAACCAAATTGTAAACAGAATAGAATCAAGTAGAACTGTTAGAAAATAAAAGAAGATAAACACAGAGATTCATAATGGGTTCAGCACTAACATTTGCCTTACAATCCCTCCCCAAGACTCATCTTGAGATCCTCCACTATAGTTCACTATGTTATCTCTTTTTAAGGGTAAGAGACAAACCAACATTACAAGGAAATAGATCAACACCTAGATCTAACCTTTGTCTCACTAGATATTCCAAAGGTTCTAGTCAACCTCAACTCTTTCTATTTTTACAGAGAACAGAAATGTTGCACTCCTTTGATTACCCGCAAGTATACGGATCGCAATGTAGTAATAAAAAGATTGATCCCACGAGGAACGGGTTATGTACACTTTACTAACTACTTATTCTTAACACTTATGTTTACAGCAATAAAATATGAAATGATTAAACTATAATTCTATTTAAATTATAATTAAATATACTACTTAATTCGATAGATAAAATATAGTAGAATACTTAGAAGAATTGATCATGCATTAGATTTTCTTTTTCTATAGCAAAGAGTGTAACATGCAATAAGCAATTTCTCTAATCACATGTGGTCAAGTATAATTCAACCTCTCGGTATAGAATTACTCTTTTTATTGTATGTCTCTCTACATATAACAAATGCCTTACTTTATCAAATATTATTCCTAGTTCTTATTCTTTGATTATTTCAGTAAGTTAGACTTAACTTTGATAAAGCAAGTTAAAGATTCACATGCAAACCCAACTAAATGAATTTTATCTCTTTGATCTTTACTTAATTATTGCTTTCTGAGAATATAATTAAGTAAATTTGATTTAAACAAAGATCAAAAGAGAACTTTAAAGAACTTTTATTGAATGAAACCAAATAGTATTGTTGCTTTGCATAAGAAAATTATGAAGAACAACATGCAAAAAGTCTTTAATAAAACAAGAGAAAGTATAAGTTTAATCAAACTTCAAGCCTCCAGAGGGCATCACACCTCGAGGAAACTCTTGGATGTTACACCTCGAGGAACTCTTGGATGTTCTTTGCACAAACAATAATAAGTGACTCTCGTCATCTTATTTCTAAGTACTACTTTATTATTTTCTACTATATCTAATACTACATTTTGCCTATTGCATGATGCATATTGCATAATGCATATTTTCCTCTTGATTTGGACTTCAATTTATAGAAGAGGAAGATGATGTTGGTTATGATGGTGAGTGGTTGGCCAAAAGGTGCTTCAGATGACTTCTGTTGGGAAAAGTTTCGACCTGTTCATGGAAGGATATGATTTTCTACTGAAAAGGTAGCAGTTGACATCTCCTGGAACACGATTTGCGCTAGCGAGTTTAAAGGTCGCGCTCGCGATCGTTGCTTATAAAGTCTCTGCCTCTTCTAGAGTGATTTTTCGGGCTCGCGCATTTGAAAGTCGTGCTCGCGACTTGTGTTTTGATGCCTTCTGAGTCTTCTGGCACATAGGTCGCACTCGCGATTTCAGGTGGCGCTCGCGACTTTGTCAGTTCTTCCTTTCAACGCAACCTCATTCGCGTCGCGAATTCTGCTAGGCAAGTTCTTCTATACTTAGTCAACTTTTGGTCCTCTTTTTCTATAAAAGCAAGCCTTTTCATTTCTTTGCTCAAATGCATTCCTAAAATCACTTTAAAACAAAAACAACATGAGAAAACGTAAAATGTATAAAAACAAACATGAAATCATGCAAATTATGCGATAATAACATAACAAAATTGCCCGCTTTGCGAGGCTATCAAGAAACTCACATCAAGACATTAGAATCTCACATAAGGAGAAGGTTGCTTAATAACCTATTACACCATAGCTTTTCACCTAAGCTATAACACAAAATTTTTTTCATTTAAAAAGCCTCTAGCCTACAACAGATTAAAAAATCTATATAGACAGAGAGAAATGCAAATATAAGCATAGGAAGAATAGAAAACAAATTTAAAGATTAGAACTATTCTTCAGAAAATGTTGTTATTAAGAAAAATGTTTATTAAATTTTCTTTTCTCTTAAAATATTTCCTTGAAGAAAAAGACGGAAAAGAAATAAGGGGGTTTTGGAGAAGAAGACGAAAAGAAATAAGGGGGTTTTGAGAGAGAGCTTTGAGAGATTTAAAACTATTGTTCAATGGACTCTTTCTCTTAAAAGAAAAACCACCACGTTTTCAAGAGAAAGGCATCTTTTATAAGGGATGAAGATCCCGTTTAGAAAGCAATTGAATCTTTAGTTTAAAGAATATCTTTGACATTCCAAAAGTAAAAGATGTATGAAAATCTTTTATATACCCATTTATTTATTGCCAAAAATATTTAAGTCAAACACTACAAAAAAAAAACGCGATTTTGCGACCTACCAATCGGTCGCAAAATATGAAAAATTGATCGCCAAATAACATCAGCGACCGATTTGAGACGGATATATATCGATCGCAAAAGTGCTCGTCGCAAACAATTTTGCGACTGAATTATTTAGCGGTAGGAAATTAATGACCGAATAATTGGTCACAAAATTCTGACTATCAGTCGCTAATTTTCCTCGTGTTTTCTACGTAAAGCGGTCGCAAATTTTTAAAGTGATTTGATGGTGATCTGTCGCAAATTTGAATTTAACGGTTATAATTTTGGTTGTAGTTCGGTTTCTAGTCGGTCGCAAAATGTAATATAGAAAAAAAAATTGAATAATATTAAAAACCAATATTTTTTGCACCTGCCAAAAATCCACATATATGAACATCACAATCACAAGCATCATCATCAGGATCGCAACACAATAATAATATAAGAATGGAATTGTTAATGTAATGTACTATACAAAATATGAAAAAATAACAGAAAGCTAAAAAGGTTCGAAATCAAATCTACGAGGTCGGTCCTTTGCACGACCTAGTGTCGTAGCATCAGCAGGAGTATCTGCTAGATGTGTCGTAGTGTCGGCAGGAGTGACCAAGGTATCGTCTCAAGTATCCGGATCAAGAGGAGACGGTAATGGCTGATGCAGAGCTATAGAAACATCTCGATCTGTAGCAGGCGAAGGATCAGAGGAAGAAGTACCAGCACCATGTTGACCGGACATCCGCATGACATGCGCTCGAAGCTCTGTAAGCTGTCTATCCTGCTCATCAACACGAGCCCGTAATACACTAATCTCCTCGACACTGTGGTCGGGCTATGGTCGTGAGGAAGCTGTAAAAGCGTCAGATGTTAAGCTTGAGCCGCAGTAAAACTATGATGCCTGAGACCCAATGCTATATACTTTCCTCTTCTTTTCGCCCCCTACGACCTCCAGATAAAGTGCCCCCTACGACCTCCAGATAAAGTGCTAGCTCATCAATTCTTGACTCAGCTTTAGATCCAGCCTGAGAAGAAATAACACGCTCGCGAGCTGTACTGTACTTCTCCTGAAAACAACAAAATTAATTAATCAATGCAGTTGCAAGCTTTATTATATTGAACTTGTACATGTAAGAGAAGACTAAAAGGTAAATGCAAATATTCTTCACTGTTACTTACATTGACGCCCAACACAAGTCTGTCGACAAACGTATTTCCATCATGGTCCTTTGTGAGAGTGTAAGTGAACACCTCCATCGGTGTGGGCTCACGACCATATTTTTTGGCCTGTAATAAACTTAATTATACATGTGATAATAATATGGTGTCATTTATTAATATGCTGTCATTTCATTAAACATTAGTTTTGTAACTATGACTAGTTGACTCACTAATAATCGAGATGTCTCTATAGTAGATATTGATCTGCCTGTATGTCGAGAAGGTCCTGCTCCATCACCACCAGTCTCACTGCGCCTTTTTTGTGCAAATATCTCACGCTTTCTCTTGAATGCAAGATCCTCCCAAGCCTTTTGCCAGCTCTCCCATAACTCGTGAGACACGCACTGCTGCTTCTTACACACTTTTTCGCATCCTATAGGTGAAGTCAGCATATCATAGAGTGCAAAATTTCTCTCAGGTCACTTTTAGCATAGCCGTAATTGCCTCTTCCCATACGAAATGCTTCTGCAAAAATGAAAAATAAAATTTCAATAAAGAGAGGTAGCTTGATTAATTGTATAAAGATATAGCTTGAACCAAAATTGTACCTGAAACTCGTTTCCCAATAAAAGTCTCTCGCCTCTCTCGCCTCCTGTGGTACGGCATCCCATTTGTATCCATCTTTATCGAAATGTAGCTTCATTATTCTCATAATTTGCCTTGATGCTCAAGAGGATGGATATATGCTGAGAAAAAAAAACATAAGTGAAATATAAGTAGACGAAAGCATCAAAATCGGAACAAAACCAAGTTCAAAGGAAAAAGTAAATAAGTACTTACTGTCCCGTTACCAAACTGAGAACTGAGCTTGTTTCGTGGCTCTGATGAAGCTGCAAAAGAAGTGACAAATGCTATCAATACAGATAAATAATTAATATATAACTAAAATGATAGCAAATAACATTTATGATTACTTGGTGCAGTAGGTGACTGTGAAGCTGGTGAAGATTCTACTGGTCTAGGAAGTGGGGTAGAAGAGGAAGGAATAGAAGGAAGTGATGGCGGCATGAGAGGCTGAGCAGAGGATGAAGCCCCATATGTACCTGAAGAAGAAGGAGGAGGGTTAGTCCCTCCTCGTCCACGTGTACTGTGTCCTTGGCAATGACCTCCACGCGGACCACTGTCAAACGCGTCTGAATCAAACGCTCTGCCTCTAGCCATCTGTACTACAGATAGCAGAACCTACATATGTATGTATACAATTATATGAATTGTAGAACATGTGGTAAATATGTATAAAGAAAGTATAAAGAAAGTGAATAACATTAAAAATTCTTCATTAATAATATATATATACATTCTGATTAATTTATTATCCATAATACATAACGCATAAGGTTATTTTTATCTTCCATCATCATCTGCTTCCTCTTCTTCTTCTTCTTCCTCTTCTTGATATTTCATCTTCTTGAGTACCCATGATGATTTGATCTTCTTCCTCTTCATCATCCGATGCTCCTATTTCAACATAAGTTCCCTTCATGCATCCAATCTATTCGTTTTAAATCTTCAAACAACTTGCATCGGTTACGTATCAACCTGTAACTTCTTGAAATGGCTCAGATACTGCGAGTGAAGCAGGTTTGTTGTGTTTTCAACTGCATGATTTCAACTGCATGAACAACTGATCTAGGCTTGATTTTATATACTGCCATCCAATCGCAACGATCTCGTTTCAATGATGGATATGGGATATAGTACACATGTGCAGCTTGCATCGCCAACAAAAGAGGTTCGTACTTCGTATATCTTCTTCTTTGATTAATATCCACAAGATTATACTTAGGATGAACCTTCATGCCAATTTTTGGGGTAGGATCAAACCATTCAGATTTGAATAAGATTGTGCACTTGATTGGTAGGGATGGATATTTAAACTCCAAAACCTCAACCAATTTGCCATAAAAATCATTTGACACGTCACTGTAGTTTGATCCCTTTATGCAAACACCACTGTTCATTGTCTTTCTGCTAACCCTTGTGTGAACTTGTAATCATTTACAAAGTAGCCAGAGGTAGGCATTTAGCAACAGGTCCCCTTGCTAGATCAGTAATGAATCTGTTATCAATATCGCTTCCCGAGCTTCAAGCCTATGGGAAATAGTAATGACACGAGTGAAATCTAAAAATTTACACATATATGTTGTGTAACTAGAAAGTTACTTACATAACATTTGAACCATTCTACAAATTCAGAGTCCAGTTGTGCATCAACTGCAGTATCAGTCAAATTCAACTACAGTATCAGTCAAATTGGGATTTTAAATCCGCAAAAGCTTAATATATTTCTTGTTTATGAACGAACAAAATTATCATAAATATGGTTTAACTAAGCCCCAGATTGGGTTTAGACTCTCTACAAGATTTATACTTACTGTACAGATGGTGTAATCTCTTCACAATTCAACAAAATATAGGTTTGAGTCGCTTGTATCTCTGCATCAGTCAATCGTCTTTTTTATTTATTTATTTACCAATCGTACGCCCAGGATAGGTGAAAATTGTTAGATTTTCTTCTAACTCAGATTCTATTTGATCTCCTCCGTCATCATTACGTGGCACTCTCCGATGCTTGGTATAAACATGTGGTTCGAAGTAGTGTGAACAGAAGGTGGAAGCTTCTTGCACCAAATATGCATTGCAAATTGATCCCTCGACCTTTGCCTTATTGATTGCGCCACATTTCTTTTTAATTTTCTGGGAGTGTCTGTAATTGTACAAAAGCCAATATTGTTAAATATGGTTGAAATAAAATTGCAATGATTTAGAATGGGATGTTAGTGATTCACCTCTCATCAAATGGATACATCCATCTATATTGTACTGGTCCTGCTATACGACATTCATAAGGCAAATGAACCGGCAGATGCTCCATAGAATCAAAGAAGCCAGGTGAACAAATTCGCTCCGATTTGCATATCACTACTGGGATTTCTTGCGCTAATTGGTTCATATCATCGCATCAGATAACAGTCATCGTTAATTCCTTAAAAAAGAGACTCAATCCTGTCATTGCTTTCCAAATTTTCCCTAGCAATAATTCCCGGAGTGCCTCAGGAATCAATCTTTGCATGAAAACATGACAGACATGGCTTTTCATGCCAAACAATCTATATTTCCTCATGTCGACACATCTACCCATATTTGAACAGTATCCATCTGTAAACCTTAATGATCGGACCCATTCGCATAATAATTGCCTTTGGGGTTTATCTAAAGAATAACATGCCTTTGGAAACTTACCAGTAAGTACAAATTGCTGAGTTCTAGTCGACGATAAATTTCCTTCATGTCTACATTTGCTTTTGCATTATCCTTGGATTTCCCCTCAATATTCCATGATAGTGTTGAACAATTGTCAAAACACTTTTTTCTATGTGCATCACATCAAGGTTATGACGGAATAAGAAGTGAACTCCAGTATGGCAATCCCAAAAGATGCCTTCGGCTCTTTTCCCATCCGCTATTCCTACCAATCTTACCATTACCTCTTTTGCATTTTAATTCTATAACTTTCATAAGCCCCAGATCTTCAATTTCTTGTAATATTTCAACTCCAGACTTCACAGGCGGCAGGGGGATCAGCAATACAGCAATAGTCGTGTTCTTTCTAAAGCATTAGTGATTTCTCCTCCAAGGGTGAGATTCTGCTGAGAATTTGCGATGACAATCAAACCAACATTGTTTACCTCCATTTTGTAGTGTAAATGCATTAGTGTTTTCCATGCAACGAGGACAAGCCAAATTGGCTGACGTACTCCACCCAAATAACATTCCAAATGTTGGACAGTCACTGATGGTCCAAAGCAAAGCAGCTCGCATTATGAAATTCTGATTGGCCGAAATATCGAACATTTCAACTCCATACTCCCATAAATAATTAAGTTTGGCAATCAAAGGTTGCAGAAACACATCAATTTTGTATTTCGGATTATTAGGGCCAGGTACAATAACACCAAAAACATTGTATTCATCTTCATACACATTGAGAGTGGTTAGATTATAATGGTTGACAATGGACAGACAGGCCATGATGAATATTGTTGTCCTGATTGGCCAAATGGCTGAAACCCATTAGTACAAAGCCCCAATCTCACATTTCTCATATCAACAGCAAGCACAGGCTGGTTGTTATGAAAGTGTTTCCAGGCTTCAGAGTCTAACGGATGAGTCATTATACCATCCTCATATTCATGTAAAGCATGTCATCTCATGTGTTTGGCTGTTGCCTTAGATGCATATAACCTTTGCAGGCGAAGAACAAGAGGGAAATAATACATCTTCTTGAAAGCCTTCTCTCTTTGTACTCTAGCAGTCCCTTGACCCCGCCGTTGATATCTTGGAAGATTCTTGGAAGATTACAAAACTTGCATTCTCTTAATTCGGAGTCAACACCCCAGTATATCATATAATTATTTCGACAACAATCAATCTTTTCCATAGATAGTCCTAATCCCCGAACTAATTTTTTTATCTGGTAAAAATTATCAACCATCAAATGGCCTTCAGTCAACATTTCTTTTGCTAACTGCGCAAAATTATCGTAACACCTTTCTGGAAAAATGGTGCTCTACTTTCATGTGCAGTAATTGTGCCACAACAGATAGAACTGAATGATTCTTGCATCCAGGCCACAGTTCACTGTTAGCTGCAGTTAGCATGTTAAACAATTTTAGTGCTGCATAGTTTGGCGATTCCTCCATATTATACCAATGAAATTCTGCTCTACCCGCATTGATTGCCATACTGAAATTGATAAGCCTGACCTTCTAAACTTATAGAAATAGAGTGGCCTGACCCACTGGAAACTCGAGGTTCACCACGATGTATCCGTTCTTAATAATTTTCCACGAACCCATTTTTGCATAAATGAAGTTTAATTGTATCTTAATTGTACTTCGATTATCTAAGAAGGCTCTATTTTGGACACTTCTTGTTGATATACATGGACACCTCAACTTAATTACCATCCATACCAACTGGATTACTAATTGAAACTGTATTAAACATTCCCAATCCTTGCAAGAATTCTTGTCTTTAATATCTCATTGAACCTAACATACCTCCAGTACATCCAATATTCTCGATTAGTCCGCATTTTTTTACCTAATTAACACTCTTGTTTATAAAGGGCAAATTATATGTAATGCATTATCCTAAATCATCCTTAAAACATGCCAAAAGTAATTGTTCCATTTACATTTCCAACTACTAGGGTTAATTTCTATAATAAGAAGGTAACAATTATATATGTAAACTCCACTAAAGATTATTATTTTCTAACTAAGTTTAACTTATATATTTATATTATATATTATAAATTATCATATATATATATAAAAACTTACTGTAATATCAGTAAGTGTGTTACGATCCTCATATTTTAGTTTTTTAAAAAAAATCGAAATACTTTGGCATAAAATATCAATTCTCAAGTGAAAATACACTAATTCATAAACACTTCTATATCATTCCCAACATCCACCAAAGTTCAAAATAGCCACTTATTAGGCCCTCCAACTCAAACGCATCATTCTTGTGATTTGATTTCCAATCAAATGAAAACACAAATCAAGATAAACTAATTTAAAAAAAAATTAATTTCAATACATAATATAGAAGTTGGTTTTTTAAATTTGATTAGTATAAATTTTGATTACTATTAAATCACACTTATTAATTTTTTTTTTTTTACAAATTACAATTATTTCAATACTATAACTAGTGTTATAAATTACAGTCACTAATTTTTTTTTTTTTTTACAAATTACAATGCATGAAATATTGTCACTTTTGTTTTACTCTCTTTCAGGCTTATCTTTTGGTCCAATTACTAGAGAGTAAAGGCCCATTATATTCCTTTAATAATTTTAAAAATAAAACTTAAATTAACATTTTCACATTTATATTTCAGATTATATTTTAAATTTGAAAAAAATATTAGATAATTTCTAAAGTCAATAATCCAATGCAAACTATGTTAATTGAACCAAACTATATATAAATACTACATAAATACTAGTTGTATACCTTTACTATATACTATTATTATAAATACTATGTATTATTGATTATACTAAGTAACTAATAAAATAAGTCATTTGTTTACTAAGTAATTATCGTAAGTAACTTAATAAAAGAAAATAAATATATAATATTATTTCAATTTTATTCATTACTAATTTATTTAGTCATTTTTTTAGTTAATCAATTTTATTCATTACTAATTTATTTAGTCATTTTTTTAGTTAAATAATTGTTATTTCTTAAAATAAGTCATTTGTTTACTTAACTATGTATTTCTTGTATTATTTGCAATTGATATTTACTAAGTAGTTTTAATTTTTCATTTAGTCACTACAAACACTACAAATTACATTACAATTGCATTCAAATTGAAAAAAAAAATAAAGAAAAAAAAACAATAATAATTACAATAATAACTACAAAAAATGAAATTGCATTCACAGTGAAAACGAAATCCACACAAAAAAACCAAAAAAAAAAAAAAAAAAGACAGGAAGAGGCGTACAAAAAAAAAAAAAAAAAAAAAGACAGGAAGAGGCGTACCTGACTAGTCGAACGCGAACGAAGAAGGAGGAAGAATCTCCGACGACAGGAGCTTCTCCGACGACCGGCGCTGCAAGAGAGTGGAGAAGGAGGCGGCTGGGCTAGGAACGGTTGCGACAGAGAGGAGAAGGGGAAGGAAGAAGGAGCTGTGCTCGCGGGCGACCAAGGGCTTATAAAGCCCTATTTTTTGCGACAGACAGTAAAAAATCGGTCGCAATTTTTAATCGTGCGATGTCATTTTGTTGTCAGACAAATTGTGATTGACGTGCGACCAATACAATCAGTCACAAAAGTGTTGGTCGCAAATCGGTCGCACAACGAAAGTTAAATTTGGCGTTGAATTGCAGCGCGCAATTATGCGACAGGCTTTTAAACGGTTACAAATCCATCGCAAAATCGGTCGCAAATTAGTCGCAATGGGTTGCAAAATGAAAACCAAACTGGCGAGAATTATTAGCGCTAGAATTAGTGACGGATGTTATTTCGGTAGAAAATTCTATCGCCGTTTGGTCGCAAATCCATCGGTGGATATTCAATCTCCCAATCATCGCAATTGGTCACAATATCATCGCAATATTGTGACCGATGTACGTTGATCGCAAAAATCAATCGCAAAATCGCATTTTTTTTGTAGTGAAAATCTTTGTCATTTAGGTAAGTAAATTAACAAAGAAGATTTGACTTTCTCTTAAAAGATAGTTTTCGAAAATAAAAGATTTGTGAATCTTTTTCAAATATTTTGTTACCAAAAATAATTAAGCCAAAATCTTTTTCATTTAGGTAAGTAAATCTAAAAAGAGCAAGATTTGACTTTTATTATTAAGGTAATTTTCGTAAATTATTTTTGAGAGAGAAAAAATATTTTTGTGCTTATAAAAGAATATTCTCTGTATCTTACAATAAACCCTAAGATGCTAATCACTAAAAAGAAATCTTCAATAATCTTCATGGTCTTCAAAAAATCTTGGATTTGTAGGAGCTTCCTTTTTTAGCAATTTCCATATTGAAAAATATGCATAAAATAATTTTAGCACATACAAGAATATTAAATTTATTTGTTTTGTATAATCATCAAAATTTCAAGATAAAATTGACCCTTGAGCCAATACTAATAATTTCTTATTTTCAAGAAAATACAATATGTTGTCCCTTTCATCAAGATTTTAAGGTGGTGTATTTTGTTTTGAGAAAGTAAAGATTTTCAAGGCAAAGCTCTCTCTTTTATTCTCCTACTTTCTTCCTCTCAACCTTCTTTTTTATTTTAAACTAAGGCTATATCATGCATTTTCATATTAAAGAACATCATTCTATGTTAAAAAAATATTTCATTTCGTACAAGTTCTAAGGCATGCATTTTTCTTTTATTTAGGAGGAGGATGCTCCAAATCTAAAGGAAAGGAGATGGTTGAGAGTTAGGCTTGCTTACGGTTTGTGCTATTTCTTTATTTTAGATATGTATTAGGGTATTGTCACGACCCGTTACCTTGGGTCTGGCCGGCACTAGGGCCTGAGGTAGGCTTAAAGTCACCAAAGCTCGTAGCTAGCCAAACACATACCAAGCAAATTCCTTGTACAATAAAAATGGCCTCAGACCCAATATCATCAACATTCAAATATCATAAATCTTCTAACACGGATTCGTTAACGATTGAGGATTACTTCCTTCTAGAAATCGAAGAGGTGCATATATAGGATTACTTCCTTTCTAGAAATCGAAGAGGTGGCATATATATATTATAATATATATATATTATATATATATAAAGAAAAGGTTTGAGATTTGAATTGTAACTTATAATCTATTTAATTTGTTACTAGAATAATTATAAGTCTTTAATTTAGTCTAATTATTAACATTTACTCAATTATTATATTACTTCTATTCACATCCATAAATTTAATCTACAATAACTTTGTATCCTATTATAACTCTATCAGTCAACCAATGACTATTAATAATGCACCTTGCCTATTAGCTTTAAATATTCTACCGAAAATTCCGTAGCATCTCCCAAAATCAGACTAAACTATCTAGTTCAAATAATAGTAAAACAATTGGCAGCCCATCTATTGGGCAAATAACTTCAGCAAATAACTTCAGATAAATGTTGAATAAACTTTAATATAGCCCAGATTTATTATTCATAGAATTTGTTTGACAAGAATATACAATAATCGGAAGCGTACCTTGAAAGCGTATCCTTGATCTCATAACGGTTAGATCTATGTTATGGGTTAACCTCGTTGGGACATTCGATTCTCACCGTAACAGTAGATCACGTTTCCTTTACTAACAGTAGATCTATGTTTCTTCACTCTGGCCTTTTGTCCGTAAGTTCTCTCTTAATGGTCAGAGAATTATCAACAGCAATGAGAGTTTTCTTTTCATGTTCTCTCAAATAACCTTTCACTGCTATGTGTTTGAGGTAGCCATCACACTCTCTTAACCTACTCTATTGATTTTCTTGATCTATTTTATAAGACAAAGGAAGGGTATTAAAACCCTAACTGGTCCTCATTCCATTAAGCCCAATAACCATCATTTTGGGCTACCTTAATTAGAACCAACCCTTTAATTACATGGGCCATATAGATTATTAAAATAATCTAACATTCTCCCACTTGGCCTATGTGCGTTTCTTGAATCTATCATGTTAATTTAATTAGAATTACAGTGATCAGATTATGGCAGTCATAAGTTATTAATTGACATGATTCCTTCCATATATCATAGATCATTTCAATTCATAAGAACTTTAATCGAGAAATGATTCAACAAATAATACATTGTTGCAATCAACATTATTATTATCTCATTCAAACTATTACTGTATACATCTATAATGCGGATAACACATAAATAAGCAAAAACACATCTTTAATTGAATTTCCAAGTGTCACAATAACATGAGCCAAATAACTATATGTGTCATATGTATATATATATATACAAGTTTAAACATCATGCTAACAAGGACTTATCTATAATGCCCATCCTATCAACATGGCCAGTGAAGATTTTGGGTGATAAGCCTTTAGTTAGAGGATCCGCTATCATCAGATCAGTACCGATATGCTCAATTGACATTTTGTGTTTATACACTTTTTCTTTCACAGATAGGTACTTTAAGTCCATGTGCTTTGCACCCTTAGAGTACTTGTCATTCTTAGAGAAGAAGACAGCTGCAGAATTATCACAGTAAATTCTCAACGGTCTAGCTATACTGTTGACAATGCCTAGACCTGAGACAAAGGCATACCACAAATGCATGATAGTGGCCTCAAAGCAGCCACCAAATTCAGCCTCCATTGTGAAGTAGCAATTACAGACTGACTTTTCCACTTTTCCATGATACTGCTCCTCAGCTAGGAGAAACAAGTAGCCAAAATGTAGGCTTTCTCGAATCTTACACAACCGACATAGTCTGAATCCGAGTATCCCACCCACTTCTACGATGGCTGGGACTTTCTATAGTGAGTATATGATCCTTAGTGCCTTTGTAAATACCTTTAAGTACTTTCTTTGCAGCTTTCCAATGATCCATCCCGGGTATTACTTTTGATATCGCCCTAAAATTCCTACGTGAAACTATATATCAAGGGGTTGAGTACATGTCTTGAACATACATTAAAGCTCCCAAACCACTGACGGTATGGAATTAGATATCCATCCTCTTTACATTCCAAAATCATTCTTAGGACATTGCATTTCAGCTAAACCTATCTCCTTTCTGAATTGGAACTATTCCTGCAGAGCATTTCCTTCTGCAATCTCTCTAATACTTTATTCAATGTAAGCTCATTTATGAGACAATCCTACAGTCCTTGTGACCTATCACGGAATATTTCGTATCCAATCACAAACGGATAGACACATCTCCCTATATCTTTCATTTTCAAAATCTTAGAGAGAAAACCCTTTACATCATGCAACAACCCACATCATTATGCAACAACCCAACATCATTCGCCAGCAAGGAAGAATGCATCAACAATAGACTAACATAATGAACTTGCACCCACTGACCTTCATATAGATACACCGCGTCAAACAGTGTTTCTATTAAAACCATATGAAGTATTGGTATTATTGAACTTAAGATACCATTGACGGGAGCTTGACTTCAGTCCATTATATTGAACTTCTTTTAAACTTACACACAAAGTTTCCTTCCTGTGGACCACAAACCCCTTCTGGTTGGTTCCATATTATCACTTCCTCCTCTAAGTCCATTAGGAAAGGCTTTCTTTACATCCATTTGGTGAAGCTCTAGATCATAATGAGCCACCAAAGCCAAAATATTTCTTAAGAGTCCTTTTTGGAGACTGGAGAAAAGGGTCTCTTTATAATCAATGCCATCCTTTTGAGTGTAACCTTTAGCAACAAAGTCTGGCCTTATATCTTTCAAATGTTGCCTTAGAGCCCATTTGGTCTTAAAAACCCATTTTACAACCAACTTGTTTTGACCCTCAGGGCAACTCGACTAAATCCCAGACTTTGATTGTCACTCATTGATTGCATTTTTTCCTCATGGCATTAAAACCACTTTTCAGGAATTATCACTTCCATGGCTTATCTAGAAAGAGGGACTAGATCCTTATTCACATGCCTCAATTCACATTCATGCTCAAGTGAGTAAACCACATAATCACTAGAAATAGCTGGCCTTCTTTGCCTTTGTAGACCTCCGTAATGCTATTTCTGTGAAAACCACTTGGATTCATTATGACATTGTTTCATCATTTACTGGTTCATCATTTATTATGGTCTTTTGTGGGTTTGGAATGTTGTTTTGTGTTCAACCATATTTTAAACTGTGATCTCAACAAGTGGGAAAACACAAACCGAAGAAGAGACATTAGGAAAATCCATCTAAGTTGGATTTTCAAATTCTGAATCTCTTGCACATTCACCTTATGTGGTTCACTGCTCCCACATAATTTGGCCACTTGTTTCAAATAAACGAAGCATTATCCAGACTCAACAATTCTCGTTACTTATGGTTAGGAACAATAAAATCTGTACCCTTTTGGAAACTTTTCAGGATATCCTATGGAAAAATCCACTAACCATTCTAAGCATACAAGCTTCTTTTCTGTGATATATATCCTTACTTCCGCTGGGCAAGCCACTATAACAGTTGATAGATGCCTCAGACTACGTTTCCTTCCCGTCCACAGTTTCATAAGGGGTCTTAGGAACTTGCCTACTAGGAACGCTTATTTATAGTATAGTGCAGCAGGTCTTTAATGCATAGACATCCATCTAATTGATACAAAGGTTACAGTACAATTATTTAGTTACTCTTCACGTGCTACCATTTCCATAATGAGTACGATTCACGCCCTTTCAGCGGCCTACCACCAACTTCTCGTTGATAGTGTACGCTGGCATTGTGTATTGCCGCGCCACAAATGCCCATTGCTTTCCAAAGGAACGTTTGCAAATGGGACCTGGACATTGTCCATTTTCATTTAAAATTTATCATAATATTTTCACCACCATCTATCAGATCTCACCACTTTTAACTTTTCTTATTAACTGCCTTTTGTACCTCATTAATGAATATCTCAAGCGACTATCCACCTGAATTGAGTCTTTCATATTAGTAAATATACATAAGCGCCAGTATCGTGAGATTCATATCATCGATAAAGGTAATAAAATATTTTTTCACCACCCCAAGAGGGAACATCAAAAGGGCCACATTATATCAGTGTTGTATAAGTTTCCAAGCAATTCCACTGCTTCCTCTGTGGCTGGTATTGGCATCTTTAATGTTTGCTTAGCTACATGTCCTTACCTTTAATGCAATCTATACCACGTCCCAGTCAGTGGAAATCCAATTGAGGTTAGGATTCACCTTTCACTAACCTCAAAAATCCTTTCTTGGATATGTTTTGGGGGATAACCCCCCTTTTCGTTTCTATTTTAAACCTCCCCTTTGGGATTTTGTGCTTATCTTTGCTCCCGACAATAACGAAAAGCTAGAAATCACATTCATACATGACGGTACTACGTTTAATACACCTATATTGTGTTTCAATCCAATTAAACAGGCGATTTAATAAAAATTCAGCATCAAGATTTAAAATGATACAAACTATCAATTCAATCAAGTACAGAACCATCACATAGTTACTATGTTATACATTAGAACATACAACAGCACCATTACACAAATCTTTAAAACTTGAAGATACCAACATTATCCAACCTCCCTACAAGAACCTACCGATTTCGCTACACATTCAGGAACATAGAGACACTTTTCAAGATCATCAGCCAGGAACGCACGACCAGTGTCCAGGATCAATCTCTATAAGTCTCAATTCCCTGTCCTTATTCGTGCCCTTCTGTCTGTCTCCCAGTTGCCAGAATAGCCGATTACTTTTCAGTGATACAATCTTTATGGGTGTGAGTGAATCAAAGAAATGCCGCTCTGCAGCAGCTCGATCAGCTCATCCTCGTTAATATTGAGACACCTCACCATGGAGTAGTACACCAGAATCTAAACCGCCAGTTATTATTAGGCACTTTCAATAAGATTCGGATTCAAAACATTACTTGAAACATAAAGTATACATTTTCTTTTCAAACCAAATTCTTCCTTTTAGGACAGTCCTTCTTGAATGACCATTCCTTCCTACAGAAGTTAAGCACTTCATTTCCTTACGGATTTTGGCCCTCATTTTAACCCTTCATTTGGGGGCACTGTCCCTTTTCTTGCGCTTTCCTTGCCTTTCTTCCCTGATTTGTTGTTGCTGCTACTAGCTCCATTATGAAAAGTGAGATTGATGGAGTGTGCCTTCAATTTCTTTAATCTCCCTTCCTCTTGTATCAACATGGCTTGATTTCCTAAATGTTTCATTTTTCCTTAAGGGTGTTGTAATTCACCTGGAACTGACCAAACTCAAGAGGAAGTGATTTAATAATAAATTGAACTAAAAAAGATTCACTCACATCCATTCCCATTGATTTCAGTGTGGCTGCCAAATTCTACATGCCAGTCACATGATCATGAATGGATTGTGACCAATCAAACTTCTTGGTCATCAGCTCACTCATCAAGGATCCTACGATGCTTGTTAAGCTATGTTGCCCGATGGGAAGTATTCCTTATTTTCAGCATGTACTCTCTAGCATTGTCTGTTCTGGGCATTGACTGGCTTAACATTTTCAGCCATTGTCATCCTCATTAAGTTTCAAGCTTAGCTGTTAGGACCGCTCCCAAGCCTCATAATGAGACTTGTCAGCTTCAGTGCTGGTTCTCTGTAATGGCTGCTGGCTTTTCAGAGGACTAATGCCCAGAATCCAGGTCCAGACTCCTAACTGATAATGGATTTTGTTCGGAACCAATCAGCATAGATAAATTCAAAATCCATTTGAAAACTTAATCAACCCAGTGCCCATAGCAAACATTGTTTAAAGAAGGCATGCAACATACCATTACTCTACGTTAATGCTTTGAGTAAACATTAATAATGGATTTCAACAAATTACAACTTTAATTATGCCATTCTAGAGTTCACCTTTGGCTATATTTAAATGCATAGCTCTTAATTCAATAATGATGCCAAGAAAGAAAAATTACTTTAATAGACTTTCATTGTGGAGCAACTTGCGAGCCTTTATGCAATCAGAGAAAAGCACGCCCGTTGCTCATTGCAGCACGGCCCGCTGCTCCTTTCTGCAACCAGTTACTTTTTTTTTTTTTTATTCCATTCAACTATTTCAATAATGCTCCATACAATATGCATGTTATCTTATGGATATACATTCATATTAATTCGTACAGTTGATAAGGTCTCTTTAATGCCATTGATTATAATTAACCTGGTTCTACCTGTTGGGTAACCTTAACAAATTATAATCAACGAGCTCAATTGTTCAAATTTTCACTTTTTCATGTCATATAATGGGCCATCACCACAAATATGAACAATTTGAAAATGCATAATCATGTCTAAAACCAATCCAAACAATGACCACTTTTGGTGACTAACAAGTTTTCCATTCATGTAAACATTGATTTATGGCAAACCTTTTATTGAGATTAAATTAATAATCTCAAAACTTTAACGACATAACCCAATAATATGTCACAACCATTCTCTTTAAATAATAACAAAAATAAATTTATTAAAGCATAAAGAAAACAAACAGTTTTTCAAATTCTTATATTTTGGCTTCGCTTATACCATATAAATCCATTTCACCAACGAAATTAATTTTCATAGATTAAAGCTTAAAACAAAACGCTATCATACAAATCTAGAAACAGGTACGGCTCTGATAACCACATTGGAATAAACTTTCAAATATAGCCACATATTCTATTGTTCATAGAATTTGTTTGACAGGAATATACAAATAATCGGAAGTGTACCTTGATCCATAACGGCAGATCTATGTTATGGTTACCTCGGTTGGGACAATTCCGATTCTCACCCGTAACAGTAAATCTATGTTTCTTCACTCTGGCCTTTTGTCCGCTAAGTGCTCTCTTAATTGGTCGAGAATAATCAACAGCTGCCGGGAGTTATTCTTTTTATGAGCTCTCTCAAACAAACTATTTCCGTTATATGGTTTGAGGAAGCCCTCACACTCTTCTTGTTTCTGTGTTAACCCTACAATCTGTTTGATTCCTTTATCTTTTTATAAGGCAGAGGCCAAGGGTATTAAAAAACCCTAAACTGGCTCTTATCCATTAAGTCAATAACCATCATCTTGGGCCCATTAAGTCCAATAACCATCATCTTGGGCCACCTTAATTAGAACTAGCCCTTTAATCACATGGGCCACATATAGATTATTAAATAATCTAACAATAAAATCCCCATCCTCCTTTCATTATCATCCAACCCTTCATTATAAATTAATTATAAAATCAATATCTTGAATTCATATATTAATATTCTTTACTTAATAAGTAAAAACAAAAAAAATTCTTAAATTGAATCAAATAAATCTTATTTATATACATACACATCATTGATTTTACTTTTCAAATTTAATCACAATTAAATAAATGATTTGTTTGACTACACCTATTTATGTCTCTGACCTATAACTCAATTATATTGAACATTAAATCCTAGATTTTACTTTAATAAGTCAAACTCAATTGTAACTTACAAATTTACATGTCTATCAAGAACCACGCTAATTGTTATATCTTTACGATAAATTTAAGTCCAACATGCAAGTATTTGCTAAGTAAACACATATCTTGATTCCTAAGCACACTTTAATTCATATTTTATGAATTTCAACTCATTTTGGCGTAGAAAACTAAATTCCAAGACTGAAACTTAGAAAAAAAATATGGGATAACGCGAATAGTAATTAACATGAGAATGACAAATGTAAATTGGTTCCTAGCCTGGTATAACCCAAAAAGCCACAGGTCATTCAAGATAAATGCCGCCATTGAACGGAAGTTCCATTTTTTTTCATAACCTATAATAAACACATCAATCTCTTCGTCATCTTTTCAGAAATCAGTTTATAGCTTCAATCCTTAGCTTATCTTAACTAAAGACCATAGAGACTTCCTTATAGTTGCTGCTAGTCTAAGAGAAATCTCTATTTTCCATATCCAAGATTACAGTTTATGCAATTGTAGGATCATTGACTATTAGGAATTGATTCATAACATCAATATTTACATAAGTATCTATGTATAATATACATATTTTGATTTTCACTAACACATAATTAAGATTAAATATTTTTACCCATTACTAATTGTAAACGCACATATATTTATCCTACAGTATAAAATCAATTATATGTATTTCTAAAAGGGAAAATGATAATTATGGTTAGGCATGGCCACCGGTTCGGTTCTAACCGGAACCGAATCGGAACCGAACCGTACTGTAGATGAACTGAAACCGGTTCGGTTCTAACCGGAACCGAATCGGAACCGAACCGTACTGTAGATGAACTGAAACCGGCGGTTCAAAATTTTGAACCGGAACCGGCGGTTCAAGGGCCGGTTAAGGTTCATGTGAATGTTAAAAAATGAACATGAACCGGCCCGGAACCGACGGTTTCGGTCCGGTTCGAACCGGATTCACAAACAAAATTATTTGTTGCTTAAAATTTTTAGCAAAAAAATTTATATAGTTGATTTGATTTATGGTGAAAGGAAAAACACAATGATACATAATTTCTAAAAAGTAGTGAAAAAAAACAACATCATTAAATCATTTGACTTAATTGGTAGAAAAAAAAGGTTCAAACTAGTCAAACTAGCCGTTTGAACTATGTTCATTTGTAAAAAGAAAAAAATTATGTGTAAAAAAAAAAATTTTAGGTTCATAACGGCTAGTTTTGAGGTGGCATTGTAATTTTTGTATATTCTTTTGGTAAATAAATTTTAATCTCATTTTTTAATCATTTATTTATTTATTATATTTTATTACTGTAATTTACTAAATTATCAAAAAATATAGCTGTTATTTTTTTGTGTATAGGGACAATTTGGGAAAAACTAATTAAATGATAAACATTTAAGTAAATATGATGAGTGATGATTTTTTTATTTCACAATCAATTATAATCCTAACTCTTCTCTTATTCTCAATCAAAATTCTCCGTCAAATTTCCCATATTTCATTATTTTTTTCTATTGTTTTTATTTTCCCTTAATATTGGAATTATCTATTGTTTTATTTTTTTAATTTTCTTAACATCCAAATTACAAATTCTTCTCTAATCTCAAATTTTCCATTCATAATTTTAGCTTCATTTTGATTTTTTAAATAATTTTCTAGTATTTGAAAATAATAATTTTCCAAACTCAATTCCAATTAATTTTATATTCCATTTATAGTTTTTTTTTAATATTAGTAAATTAGCAAAAAATTGGTAAATATAATGTAATAATAGTTTCTAAGTTAGTTAATAGAGGTTTTTTCTTTTAAAAATTTATAATAATTTCATTTAAGTTAATAAAATTTTAAACATTTTTAAATTAGTTAATAAAATTTAAACATTTTAAAATTATTATTTATTCATGAATTCGGAATCAAAATTTTATTATTTTTTTTAAAAATTTGCATAATGCCGGAACCGTAATTTGAACCGTCGGTTCGCCGAAACTGTGCTGAACCGTACCGGAACAGGAACTGGACCAGAGTCGGACCGGAACCGGAGGTTCAAGGGTCGGTTCCGGTTCAAAATTTTAAACATCTCGAACCGGTGGTTTAGTGAACCGAAACCGGCGGTTCACTGAACCGGCCATGCCTAATTATGGTGCTTGAACTTTGTATTATTTTTCTATTATAGTGTTTCGCCAGAAAACATTTTCAATCGAGTGTTTATACTTTCAAACATTAGCAATAAAGTGTCTGTGACCAGTTTTGATCGCCGGAATGTTGAGTTAGCATTGTGGAGCCTTGTTTAATAGTTGGCAGCTTACATGGACGTAAATAAGCCCACTTCAGACGAACACATTTTTCCTCTTTTGCCCTTCATTTATTGCTCCCATCTACCAAGCTAAATCAATGACTGGAATTGCAATATTAGTAAGCTGGAGTTCAACTTCTCGGTAAAATCCTCAAACGAGGGCTTAAATATTTTGAGGAGATCTATTAGTCCTTTGACACTATCATTTGAGTCATCAAACGCTTTCAGTTCTTTCAAGATCCAAATTGGCTGAAGATCTTCGAATTGGTGTCATACTTATTTTCAGTTTCACACAAATTTACAATAGAAGTGCAGCTCATTGACCAACACTGACATTTGAGATGAAGTTTTTGCAGTTTACAGAGCAATCGACGAAGAGAACAGAAGAGAAGTCAAATAAATATAAAATGCTTTACCGCATGACACGTCTTGACTACCAATTAAAATAGTTAATACTAAACTATATTAAAGTAATTAAGCTCCAATACATCTCAGAATGATAAAATTTCTTTTTCTTGCTAGGATTGGTGGGATGATGTTCTTTGTGGATCCCGTTTTTATATGGCACAGCTCAATACGGAGGGTGAATTGGATTTTCTAAAAATTTAACTTTCAAAAATCATGTAAGAATTCTAAAGCAGCGGAATTAAAAAGACTTTTTGAAAGACAGTTATTATGATTAGAACTTCCTTATAAAGCTTATGAAAGATTAAAAAAATGATTATAACTCAGATTCTGATTTCTGTTGAATGTATAAGCATAAATTAGAACTTCAAGAAATCATAATACAGAAATCCAGAATTCTAATAAACTATAAAGATAAAGCTTTTACACTTTCAGAATGAGAAAATCATCAACAACTTTGCATTTTTAAAAACATAAACAGATGTGTAATCAGAATATGATCAAGCAAGACTTCAAAAATTAAAAGAAGTATAACACAGGAAAATAGAGTAATTCGGCACTAACTCGCCTACATGTACTCCTCAAAAATCATGTTTAGATTCTCCACTATATTATCTCTTTTACAGGGTAAGAGACAAACCAACGTTACAAGGAAATAGATTGTTAATGCTCAATTTTTACCTTTATGCTCAATGAAGAAAATCCTTCAATTCTCTAATTAATTTAATATTGGTAATTCTCCGAATTGCTCGATTTATAATTTTTCCATATTTGGATTATATTTTAGGTGAATTTTGGATTGGGCTAAGAGTATATTTAAAGCCTAAAAATAATTAGTAAAGCCCAACAATTATTAATGATAGCCCAAAGAGATAAAATCCAAACATAATTAGTAATTTCCTAAGATAATTAGTGATGATTAGAGGATAAAATATAAGGGATAAGGATTAAGGAGAGAAGAAGAGTCCAAGGAGAGTGAAAAAAGGGAGGAAAAAGAAAACCTAGAGTGAAGAATAAAAAGAGGGAAGAAAAAAGAAGAGGGTAACGTGAAAGTAAGAGAAGGAAAAAAAAGCAAAAAAAAAAAAAAAAAAAAAAAAAGAAGAGGGTAACGTGAAAGTAAGAGAAAGGAAAAAGCAAAAAAAAAAAAAAAAAAAAAAGAGAAGAGAGAGAGAAAGAGAGAGAGAGGAAGATTAACGTGAAAAAATAGAGAAGGGGCAGAATAAGAGAAAAGAAAACGTGGGCAAAGCAAAGAAAAAGACAAGTAAAAAAGGAAGAAAATGCAAGAAAATTAATTCAAGAATCAATCAAAAAAAAAAAAAAAAAAAAAAAAAAAAAAGAGAGAGAGAGAGAAAGAGAGAGAGAGAGAGATTAACGTGAAAAATAGAGAGGCAGAAATAGAGAAAAGAAAACGTGGCAAAGCAAAGAAAAAGACAGTAAAAAAGGAAGAAAATGCAAGAATTAATTCAAGAATCAATCAAAAGATATGAATAACATCACAAATTGAGAGCATCAAACCATCTTATCATTTATATTTATGGTTTATATGCTTTGATTTATAACAACAAGAGAAAGTACCAAGTGAGTGTTTAGATTCTGAGTTCTAAAACCCAGAAATCTAATCTAAACAAAGGTATTTGATTTTCTTATGTAGTTTAGAAAGAGTTCATTGATGTGGTTTTATTTTTTGGTTTAAATATGATTTTTATTAAAGTAATTTCTTAAAAATCATTTTATATTAGGAAAATGAACGTGAGATGTTTTAATTAATTTGGTATTAATATGAATGAGGAATCTGTTGTTTTGTGGCTTAGTTGAACGATTTGTATGCTTAAAAAATGTTGAAGCTCTATTTTTTTTATATCAAATACAAACTGGTATGTAAGAGGCTTATACACCTATTGTTGAGCCTTACATACCAGTAGCAAGTTTTTACGCACCTGATCAGACTCGTATGTAAGAGGCTTACACACCTATTATTGAGCTTTATATACCAGTAGCAAGTCTTTACGCAACTGTTGATCAGAGACAACTTATCAATCAATGGTTATGATTGTCTTCGGTGTTCAATTTTTTTGTTTTATTCATTTTGTTTTATTGTATTTCTTTTACTTGTCTTATTTCTAATCTTCCAAATTTTTTATGTTTCATAGTTTATATAATTTTATTTGATTTAAATGATTTTCTTAGTTGATTTATGATAATTTTAATTTAACTTGTATTAATTATTTACTTGCATTATAATTTAAATTATTATTGCTTTTGTCTTATCTTTGTAATTTTAATTAACTGAGACTTTATTATTTATTTGGTTATTGTATATATTAATTAGATGAATGATTAAGAGTGTATATTATTTTTATTAGATGAATGGTTAGGATTATTTGATAAATTATTTATTTACTTATTATTTATGGAAATTTAATTAATTAGTTGTAAGTTATTTATTTATTTCTTGAAAGGAGATGTAATTAATTGGTTGTAGGATTATTTTTTGTTTGGGATGTAATTCTTTTCTCCTCCCTCCTTTCTTTATATGTTTAATTAGTTGATGCGAATATTTAATTTATTTTATATTTGTGATTATTGCCATATCAATGTGTAAAATAATTTTTTAGTTTTCAAAATTAAAACTTTTTTTCAAAAGGATTTTCGTTAAGTAATCAGGTTTAAAAATTAAAATTAACCCTTATTTAAATAAACCAACAAAGTAGAGGCCGGCGCCATGGCCGAGTGGACATGGGTGCCTAACACCTTCCCAAGCCCACACCTAACTTCCTTATCCAGACTCTGGTTAAGCGGTTGGCTTCTCTAGGAGGAATCCAATCGCTACATGGTGATTGTCCCAGGTTTTATCTGAGTGGCGACTCCTATTCTCCGGGTGGGCTTTGATCCATTCCGTCTTCCCTTGGGCCTTTAGGCCTTGCACAGTGTTGAGCTATTTTCTTAGGCGAAAGCCCACAGTGGCAACTCCACTGGGGATAGAGAAGTTGATTTCAATAAGTTGCTTTATTTAATTTTGGTTTGACTTTAATTTTTAGGCCTTACATCATAACACTTGCACACAAGCACCCTTGCTCATTAAAACCTTTCGATATGAGTTGACAAAAGGAATCTTTAGCTCCATTCAACCTATTAATTCCCTAGTTGGCTCATATCACCTATAAGCACGTACCTTTGGGTATAAAAAGAATTAGACAAATCCGTTTGTACCTTTGGGTTAAATCACAAAACTAGGAGGATTTGGTCCAGTTCTCGCTTGCGGGAACGTAAGCCTTATAAACCATCCAAAGCCCATGTAGTTGCCTTAGAAATTGTCCTTAGGACTTCCAAATTGACGTGTTGCATTTTATGACCCTTTATTTTAAAATATATTATTCCATTAAAAGTAGGTCTTACAAACCTTTTTGGATTTACATGTGATTCTTGGATTTTTATATTTTTAAGTTTTAGGCCATAGGTTATTTGATCCTTTTTAGAGTTTTAATCGAGCCCAAGTTCCCCATACTGGTTCTTGGGGCCAAACCAAATCCTAGGGTAGCAATTGGTGTAACACCCTCCGCCCAGTCTTGTGAGACCCGACGGCGGATGCCACATTCGGTGCCAGAGACACCGTCTTAACTTAATAATTGGACTTTGACTTGTTACATGTGTAAAAGAAGTAAGGTTAGAAGGACGTTTAAGTACTTTTTATTGTGGTTGATTTGTAAAGTACATTCATGCATACATTCTATCATACTAACTCTTTTTGCTTTGACAACCATCATTGTTTCCAAGAGGAGTTCTTTGAGTTAGCATCTTTTTTGGCTAAGAACTAAAGATCAATTGGTAAAGACAACATCAAAGCATCTAGTGATCCTCTTGAGCCCAACAATAAGCCCAAATACGAATCACTTACCAATTCTCCATATCCAAGCCAAGCTTAAGCTCATTTAGCCTTTTTTTCCACATCCAAATTAGCTTACCCCTAACCAAGGACCAATGGAGATGACACTTGAGCAATTGAAGGAAACGATGAATAGCTTCTTAGAATCTAAGCTAGCAGTTATATAAGAATAATTACTCTCAATGAATGAAAAATTGAGGCAGTCTAGTCAAACCAAGCCTGTTTCCAATAAAAAAAGAGAGGATTTAATGGGAGAGATAAAGGGCAAGGTTTTGATTTGCAACAAGAAGAGGAAATAGAGGAGTGGTAAGATGAAGAATACTTTCAAGAAACGACCAAGAAAGAAAAGCAGCTTGCAGAAGCTCAAAATCTGACCCAACCTTCGACTCAAACAAAGAGAGTTGAGATTTTAGCTAAATAATTTGAAAATTTTCAACTCATGCTGAAAGATAAAGGTTTTAGTCCCTTGGCTAACTTGGATGACTTCAAGTGTAGATACAGTGAAACATTGCCAAAATCTTTCAAGATGTCAGATTTGACTAAGTTTGATGGTACAAGAGATTCGAAGACACATCTAAGACAATATGCTCCAGTGATGGGTGCTACTCAATCATCTGAATTTCAAATTCTGAGATTATTTCCTTTGTCATTATTTAGGGCTGCTGTAAATTAGTACCATGATCTTGATAATAAGGTAAAACAAGATTGGGATGAATTGTCTAATAAGTTCATTAAAGAGTATGAATATATTACTCGGTTGGATATGACATTGAGGGATCTGGAAACCACCCACCAAAAATATGATGAATCTTTTGTTGATTACTTGACGAGGTGGCGTAGTAAGGAATCACAAATAAGGAATAGGCATGATGTTGAAGAACAAATAAAGATTTTTATCAAGGCAACTGTTAGGCCTATTTATGAGAAATTGTGTTTTATTCCTTTTGAAAATTTCAACCAGCGTTATAAGTCAGGAGTTCAAATTGAGTACATGTTGCATTAAGGGAATAAATATACTACAGAATGTGGTACTTATTAAGGAGAGCAAAATTTAGTTTAAGTGAATTTCACTAGCCAACAAAGGAGATATTCGAATTTGAATAAGGTTGAGAAAGGAAGGTCTAATCTAGCCTTTAGAGAAGAAACTTATAACACCCTGATTTTTGAAGCTGTGAGTGATAGCTTGATAGATTCATAATTATTACCAAATTAGGGTTTTGGTACTGTTTTAAATTTTAAAGGGTGATTTAATAATTGATTGTGTTTTGATGTGTGCATCATGCATTACATGTAGGGTTTCCATTAATTGGATATTTGAATTTCGAAATTATGATTTCAATTATTAGTTTTAGATTGATTTGAATTATGTTTTGAAATTGGGGAAAAACAATTAATTTTGATTAATTTTGACTAAAGGCTTTCAATTAAATGATTTTAACCTATTTAAATTGATTATAACTTATTTTAATTGTAACAAAGTAAAATTTTAATTGTAAAGCCCATTAACCATGGGCCACGGCCAACTTTGTAATTAATTAATAAATCAATAAATAAAATAAAAGCTAAACCTAAAATACATAAGGAGGTTGTAGCCTCACTTTTGTTTTCAAGCACCCACTTTTCTCTTCTTCTTTTAAAGCGTCCGAAGCCTCTCTTCCTATTCTCTCTATTGATTTTCTTTGATTCTAACAAAATAATATATAAAAAAAGAGTTAATCATTGAGTGTGTGTTATGGTCCCGGCTAACGGATCTAGTTATGGGTCGATGGGTAGTAGGAGGCGTTGGTGTTTGGGTGTTTGGGTTAGGGTGTTTCCTTGAGCGACCTATGGTGGAAGACAAGAAAAGTCAGACTCTTTAAAGGGAGCCTGAAACCTCAGTCAAGAAGACTTAAATTGGGTTTTAACAGTCTGCCTTATTCCATCAGATTTGCTGAATATATACAAGTGCAGAAATAACTACTAAGTACAGACTCTTTAAAGGAGCCTGAAAACCCTGGCAGTCAAGAAGCACTTAACAAGAAGACTTAAATTGGGTTTTAACAGTCTGCCTTATTCCATCAGATTTGCTGAATATATACAAGTGCAGAAATAACTACTTCCTACATACAAGGAGCATTACTTCTATATGGAGAAATAACCTCCCATTAACAACAAGAAAATAGGGAAATGGAGGAATACCCTCCTACAGTGCAGGAATGTTGAACAGAATCAAAACAGAAAGAGAACAACTACTGCTAACTAATTCAGCAACTCAATTACTGGTGACTTGGACTTAGGACCATGGGTATAACGGGAATATACTTGCAGGGGTTTGGTAACATTACTTCCCCCCCCCCCCCAATGGAAGCTTGTCCGTAAGCTTGAAGTCTGGATGAAGTCTGGAAACTTGTCTGTTATATGCTACACCCTTTCCCACGAAGCATCTGCTGGTGAAGAATGACTCTAATGAATTAAAACCTCTAGAATTCCTCCTTTGATACGATGATCCAGAACAGCTAAAGGATGGACAAGATCCTCCAAAAGAATGGTAGGTGGTAATGTTGGAGTGACAGGCTGACAGGCATGATAGTGTTTGAGATAGGAAACATGGAAAACAGGGTGGATCTTGGACTCTGCTGGAAGGTCTAGTTTATAGGCTATGGTGCTAATGCGTTCCAGAACCCGAAAGGGTCCGTAAAACCTGGCGGACAGCTTGTGATTAGTTCTTTTTGCAACTGACTGTTGTCTATACGCCTTTAAACGCAGTAGAACCATGTCGCCAACTTTAAATTCCAGTGAACGGTGGGACTGATCATAAGTGGCTTTCATCTTATTTTGGGCTTATAACAGATTTTGGCGAAGTAGGTACAGCATGTCATCCCGTTGGTGTAGAACAGTATCAACCGCTTCAATTGAAGAACTGCCATGCAAGTAAGATAATAGTCGAGGAGGTGGTCGACCATAAACTGTTTTAAAAGGTGTGGATTTAAGTGAGGTATGGTAGCTGGTATTGTAGCAGTATTCGGCTTAAGTGAGGTATGGTAGCTGGTATTGTAGCAGTATTCGGCCCAAGACAACCAATCAATCCACTTTGATGGCGATGAACTAGTGAAACAGCGGAGATACATTTCAACAGTACGGTTCACAACCTCTGTCTGTCCGTTAGATTATGGATGGTAAGAGGAACTGAAACACAGCTTGGTCCCACATAAATGGAATAGTTCTTTCCAAAAAGAACTTATGAAAGTCACATCTGTAACGTCCCATTTTTCTATTGAATCGGGTCGTTGCTTAGAGTCGAGTCGGGCTGATCCAAAACCCGGTTCGATCCATTAGATTCTAGCGGTGAACGAGTGAGTGAGAGCTAGAAAATGTCCATACTTTGAGAACCGATCAACGACAACCATTAAAACATTCTTTCCGCGTGAAGTGGGAATGCCCTCTATGAAGTCAATGGAGATATCAGCCCAAATTTGAGTGGGAATGGGCAAAGGTTGAAGGAGTCCAGCCGGTTGTAATGTGTCAGTTTTATGCCGCTGTGAACCCCTACCCCAAATATTGGCATATAATGAATATGACTAAGGGCAGAAATGCACGTGAATGTGTGAGTCGCCACCTTATTTAATTATTTTATTAATTTATTTTACGGGTAAAGCCACCTTGTTTGATTATTTTAGGGTAAACTAGGAAAAACCCTAAGTGACTCCAATTTTAATTAACCTAATTACTAGATCAATTATCCCAATGTTAAGGCATGGTCTTTGAACCTGAGGTGGATCCCGAGACTATGTCATGCTGATGAACTAACCATGGATGCATGCTTTGCAAGGTAATTAATGTAATTTGGACCAATGATATGAATGCTTAAGTGATTTCGACTTGCCGCTCGGGGTTAAATCCCAAACATGCCTACGTACTTCCGTTTGAATGGAAGATCAAATCAAAGTCGACATAGTTCGATAGGCCTTTTTTAAAGGGCTTTGAGTGGGTATGCTTAATGCATGAGTGTGTGTATGCTTCGGGCATTTTGTTTAGGCATTTTGCCAAAGAATTGATTGATTTGATAGGCGTTTGTTGCCAAAAGTGTTGATTTAAGGCTTCTAGCCAAAAAGATTGATTTAGGCAATTTGTTGCCAAGAATTGATGTTTGGGCTTTTTGTTGCCAAAAGTGATTATTTGAAGGCCTTTAGCCAAAATGGGTTGATTTAGGCAATTTGTTTGCCAAGAGTGTTGATTGGGCGATTGTCGCCAAAATGATTGATTTAAGGCTTTTAGCCAAAACGATTGTCGCCAAAATGATTCATTTACAGGCTTTTAGCCAAAAGAACTTGATTTATTCAAGGCATTTTGCCAAAAGCTTCGATTTAAGCGATTTGTCGCTAAAAAATCGGTTAATCTTATTTATAGGCAATTTGTTTGCCAAAAAGTGATCAAAATTGAATTGCAATATAGGCCAATTTATTGCCAAGATGAAAAAAAAAACGTGGTTAATTAAAGGCTATTTAGCCACAAATTATTGATTAATTGGACTTAAAGCAGGACTGTTCGAAATAAAAGTGAATTATACATAGTCATTAATTGACCAAAATACTTTAGCCAATTGTTGTCGGATTTACGGCTTTAAACGCACGATTATTAAATTAAAACTGGGCATTTAAGCTTAATCAATATTTAATTGAGGCAGTTTATTTGCAAATTGATGACGTGCATGCATTTATGCAGCAGTTTATTCAGAATTGGAGTAGAAGAGAATATTGCATAAATGCTGAAATTAAATGGGCAGGGTTTCGTTTATTACCTTGAGTTAATCGGACGGCCGCTTCTTAGCTTCAGCTTGAAAAATTCCAGAGCTTGAAAATTCCAGATTAAGCTCCTCGTTTGGGGAATATTAATTAGAATTAATTGACTTAAGTGACCAAATAATCACAACAGCAGAGTAACAAAAGCCTACACTAAATGCAGAAAAGCAGTAAAAGAACCACAAGGAGCGTAGGGAGAAGAGAGCGTCTGTCAACACAGACTGAGTCAGTAAAACTGTCGATTCGGGGCTGTATTTATAGGGAAAACCCAGGCCGGAGGGCGGGCGCCGCCGCCGCCGTGGCCGGCGGACTTTCTAGTTTTTCGTTCCAAAGGCTTTTTCGGGAGTTCTGTACCTCCAAAGAATATTCCGGGACCAGTTCTGCGACCCTCGCAATTTTTCGGACATTTCAAGTACCATATTGGCATACTTTCGGTGAACTTTCCGAACGTCCTCCGGTTGTCTCCGGTCCGGCGACTGTTTTTGCAGTCCGCGGGGAAACAGGCTTTTTTGAAGCTCAAAATTTGATTTGATTCATAGTTGCCCCCCCCACCCGCAACCATAAAATGAATTTAATGGGAGTCGGTGGGGTTGTCTGAAAAAAATAAATTTTGAAGGCGAAAATCGGACGCGTCCCAGAAAGACCCGCCTATTGGCTATTTTCCTTATAAATAGCTGCAGTTTTCACTCTACATTCATTCTAACTCCTCCAAATGCAAAGAGCTCTCTCAAATTCCTCTCACTTCCTCATCCATGACTTCTCCGGGTACAGCAAGCGACGAGGATTTTCTGGGGTCTTTGGGAAATCATTCCCTAGATCCGCGACCCTTATAGCGACGCAGAACCCACGCTTCCGTGACTGGTATCTAACGGCCAGGTAAGTTTCACTTTTCTTTTTTATCATCTTTTTTTTTTGCATTTTACTGTTGTTATTAGTATTTGCATGCTAGGGCAGAACTAAGATAATTTATCCTTAGTAAGGAAGCCTGAGGAATAAACTCTTAAGATTTGCTTTAACCTTCTTTAGGACCCCTACATTAAAATTGGATGTTGGGCGTGAGACCTCTGTGGGCCGATAATTTCCGGTCGAGAATTATTCGAAGCACAACAACCCAGTTGGAAGCGACTTTATTGCAGTCGCGTCCCATCTGGCTACCTGAGCGCCATTTTGACGTGGGATCGGAGCAGCCACAAAGAATTATTTGGTTGCGTTTGGCCGAGAGATGGTAGGACACCAACAATACTTTCCATTTTCCCTTGGGGTGAGATGACAATGACCCCATCTGATTTTTCGGTGATCTCCCGGGAATTCCTTTTGGTCATTCGGCGAATCGAGCTGTATATTTGTGACCTAGAAGGACTGAGGTCCTCTCCTAAAGTCGGATGGTTGAGCTGATAGGGATCGAACCTGCCCCGGATCGTCGGGGCCAAGCTCTAATACTACTTCCCGTTTTGAAGCGTTTCCAGACGCTGGTTTATCCCTCCTCCATGGCCCCCGACATTTTGCTAGATACAGGCAGGGAGAGTTGACGGCTTAACTCGAGCAGGTGGCAGCAGATTCACTTTGTTGCTTGCTGTTCACTTCGACCTTTCTGGTCCAATAGGAAAGAGAAGTTTTTAATCCCTTTCCATCTTAAAAGAAGTTTGGAAAATCCTGGCCGGCATCTTTGAGGAGTGACGACTGGGCCGGCGCTATTCTGAGCCGCATGTATGATGACATGTTGTTGAATCTGAAGTCGGGGCCACTGTAAACTCGGGGGACCTACTACTTTTGGGAGGTAATGTAAAGAAAACATTCTCTTTTCTGTGTTTTTTCTGTTTATTATTCCTTGAATTTACTTTTCATTGATTCTTTGTTTCTTCTTCCTCTGTTTGTTTTTTTTTTTTGCAGACTTGGGCATTCGAGTACTTCCCGTATACTCGCCCGGCAGCCTCATTCGTGCCTGAATCTTTTTGGCCTTGGGACTATGGTGCCTTCGCTTGGAGAATGGTACCGTATTCAAACCTTCATCACCATTCGGCGCAAAATCGCTGAAGGGATTCTCAAGGGCCTTTCTTGATTACTTGCACCTCTGTGAGCAGGTAGGAGCCCTGCTTAGTAATTCTTGAAATATGTTAAATAAAAAGGATTTATTAGCACATTCGCATCTTTCCAATAGGTTGAGGTGGGGCGGATGACTGCCCGTTCTAGCAGAGTTGGATTTCAAGGCCGACCCCCCATTTTCAGGCGGTCGGATCGCCTTTGTTCTCTACGGGGGGTGGTCCTGTTCGCACCCCAATCCTGAGACGATATTGCTTGGTGTGATTGAGAGGGTAGACCTTCAGATTAACGAGCCCGCTGCCATTCTGTCCCTTATTCTTCTC